>VMDO01000640.1:18479-105979 GCA_007922755.1 Pedetes capensis | reverse complement strand
GAAGGAGCAAGATTCTTTTTTGGCATTTCTCCCCATTGGTGATGAGTGGTTCTATGTCTAAATAGCAGTCAAGAGCACCAAGCATCCTTTAGAGCCCTAGAACATTTTGTATCTTCTATTGGGGAGATGTTTACTCCTATCCTTGACTGGTTTAGGTGGCAGATGCAATTGCTCTGAAGTCAAGTTTTTGGATCTCACTCATGAACTGGTGTTTGAGTCAGGAAAGCTGGGCCTCTGTCTACCCAAAGAAGAAAAGCTCATATTCAAAAGTCGTGCTTATGAACCGGAGTGGTTCTAACACTCCTGTAAACAAGATTTTGAGAAAATTAATAGATTTTAAAAGGATATAGTTAGGATTCTCTGCCAGTTGGCAGCAAATATTGTTTTTTTCAGCAAATAATAGGTAGTAGCTAGTTGGCCAAATGAATAAATGAAGCTGGCATAAACTGGAGGCATCCTGGTGTAACAAAAGGCAGCTGAAATATATGGGGCAGACAGATCTGGCCACACTGGGATTCTGGGACCTTATGTTTTTGCATCTGTAGTGAGAGACCAGTGGTTCTTCTCTGGGAAGCTGGTGCCTCTCTGGAAGGTAGGAATGAAGATTAAAAATAGTGTATTGAAGCATGTGGCATACTAATTAGCAATGATAATTTGGTTGCTATTTTTATTATCATTTCAGGCTCCTTATTTGATCCCTTTAGCTGTTGTTGTTGTTAGGTACCGTTGAGTAGGTGTCCAACTCATAGCCACCCTATGTATGACAGGTGAAACACTTTTGTCAGTGCTTCTCTGCTATTCATAGGGTTTTCAGTGGCTGATTGTCTTTTTGCAAGTGGATTTTCAGGTCCTTCTCCTAATATTAGCTGTTAGCCACCCCCTAAATCACCCAACTGGGTCTTCATCTTGCCTCCTCTTGTTGCCAGCTGGTTGCTCATTTGCCTGGCTGTGTGGTTTCACTCAGCCTCACCAATCCCTGCCCACCCTCCATCGTAGCCACAAACTCAGGCCCATCATTCAGACCCTCTACTTACCTGCCATCCCTGCAAATAAACCAGATTATGGGATGATTCCTTCCTTCTAGAACCCCATTTTCTTCTTAATATGGTTTCAGTAGGAAATGTCCCCTTCAGGCTTGTGTTTTGAATGTTTGGTCCCTGGCTGGTGGAGCAATTTTGGGAGGTGGGACCTAACTGGAGGAAGTACTTCACTGGGGGCCAGCCTCTGAGGGTTATACCAGGCCCCAGATCCCTACTCCCTCTCTCTCTCTCTGCTTCCTGTCTGTCTTGAAGTAAACAGCTATCCCCTGCCACATGCTTCTTCCACCATGATGTTCTGCCCAAGTGCATGGGGCCAAGTGATCATTGACTGAAAACTTCTGAAACCATGAGTAAAATAAATAATTACTCCTTTCAAATTATTCTGTCAGATATTTTGGTCACATCAATGCAAAAGTAAATGATACACTTCTTTCTCTGCCTTCTCATATTTTGGGCCTGGGTGATATTTTGAGGCAGTATGTTGAGGCCTGTGGCAGCCAATCCTATCAGATCTTGGAAGCTAGGCAGGGTTGGACCTGGTTAGTATTTGAATGGGAGACCTCCTGGGAACACCAGATGCTATAGGCTTGGGAGAAGGACCCAACAACCCATTCCCCCCTCCAAAAAAATCAGCCATTGAAAACCCTGTGAATAGCAGAGAAGCGTGACAATAGTGTTTTGCCTGTTGTACATAGGGTTGCTATGAGTTGGACATTGACTCAACGGCACCTACCAACAACAATGTTGAGGCCCAGCATTTGAGTCTTGAATGAAAATAAGGAAGCAAACCCACTGCAGCCTCATTCTCCACTGTATTTACCAAAGGTGCTGCTGGTGGCCTCTGTTTACCTAAGATACTCCCATGTTTACTGACTCTGTATAAATGCTGGTGATCCAGTAATTTTTCAGATTCTTCCTCATAAAGCAATGTGTCAGCCCACAGTGAGAGGGGAAATATTGCTTCTGGGAAATACAATGGTTCCTTGTTCTTGTTGGGTAAACATGATGCCTTTTGTTAATCTGAGATACATACATAGTAAATTGATTGGAAGCACCTCACCTGTTTACAATAAACAAGTGAGTGTGAAGCTCTGGGACCTAAAATAATGTAAACATAGTTTATAAAAATGGAAAAGTAAGAAACATCTTACTTTGGGTCACTGAACTTATGAATAATGCCAAAGAGGTGATTCAGGAAAGACGTCTAGGTATGAGCAATGTAAGCAGGGAAACCTCTTCCTTCTCTAAGCCTCCCTGGAGCTCTACAAAGTGGTTCTGTTTGTGTTATCTCCTTGCAGAGAAGGATTTTTAACTCAGTAAAAAGCTAGGAGAAGTGGCAATGGGAACTCTGCCAATAATGGGGAAATGAAGTGGCTATAAGTGTTGTGAGTGTATAACAGACCTCAGGCCCTCTCCCGCATTGCTATTCCATAAAATTGGTGGGCAGGTGTTTACCCTGTAGGCAGGAGGCTAAAAACTTCTTTTGGGGAAGAAGCTAGCCAGTTTAGCAGTGCAGGGTGAATGACCTGAAGAGACTAGCATGAGAAGCCCCCCAGTCCTTACCCAGGTGACCCTGTAGGGGTGCTTAGTTAACAAGTGCAACTTTTCCCTTCTAGATTCCAGTCAGCATTTTTAGCTCCCCCGTTCTTCACCATGAGCTTCTCAGACAACTTCAGAAAGCCTCCAGTGCCCAATACGAACAAAACCAGAACCAGGAAGAAACAGGCCACTCAGGGAGAAGAAAACAACAACACCTCTGTGATGAACCATCATAAAAATCCACAGAGAGCTGTAAGACATTGCCTCCATGAAACTGGAATGGGATTCAATGATCAGGGAAAATGCAGAGAACTAAAAGAATTTTGGGAAATTACATAAAAGCAAAAATGAAAATAATTCAAAAAGAGAAGTAAAAGGATAAAGCTGAGGCAATCTCCCAGATATGGAGGAACCTAACAAAGAGGGAAAAAGATAAGAGAGTAGAGGAGCAGGCCAGGAAGTTCAATACTCACATAATAAAAACTTGCAAATGATAAGCAAGAAAAAAAGTAGGGGGATGAAATCATTGATGAACTTCTTATCTTCCCTTGCCCTATCTTTCACGTAGGAAGGATCCAGGATCCTTCCAGGATCAGCAGGGGTATCTATCTGACCCCCACATATGTGATCTGTTTTGCTCTAGTTTTTTTTTTAACTTTAGTAAAATACACATAATGCCAGGTTTACCACCTTAACTGTTTTTATGCATACAGTTCAGAATTGTTAAGCACACTCACGTTGTGCAATCAATCTCTAGGACTCTCTTCCTCTTGCAAAACAGAAACCCCACACCCATTAAATAACAGCTTCCCATTCTCTCCTCTCCCCAGCCCCTGGCCACCACCATTCTACTTTCTGTGTCCATGAATTTGTCTCCTCTAAGTACCTCATGGAAGTGGAATAATTCAATGTTTTTCTGTGATCATGTTATTTGCCTTAGCATAGTGTCCTCAAAGCTCATCCAGGTTGTAGCGGTTGTAGCATGTGTCAGGATTTCCTTTCTTCTTAAGGTTGAATAATATTCCATCATGTGTGTGTGTTGTGTGTGTGCACGGGTGCATACTTGTGTGTATCACATTTTGTTTCTCCATTCACTCGTTGAGGGGCACTTGGGTTGCTTTCATTTTTTGGAAATTGTGAATAATGCTGCTTTGAACATAGGTTCAAATCCCTTCAATTTTTTTGAGTATACTTCCAGAAGTGGGATGATTAAATGCTATAGCAATTCTAGTTTTAATTTCTCAAGGAATCATTATGCCACTTTCCACAGCAGCTGTATCATTTTACATTCCAAACAACAAATAGGCTAGGGGTCCAATTTCTCCACATCCTTGCCAACACCTGTTATTGTCAGAGGGTTTGTTTTGTTTTGTTTTTATGGTAGCCATCCTAACAGGGTGAGGTGGTATCCCATCGTGGTTTACCCCATTCTTAAGAACTGGGGGATACATGGTAACCTCAGAAGACAGACTGGAGAATGCCACTCCCTTGACCACATTTCTCTTAGTCACCCTGCATCTAGGCCAATCTGTAATACTTTCAGATGCCCCAATGATGGCAATCTATACTGGGTTCACGTGAAACGACCCCTTGCCAAATGGAACCGTACAAATGCTGGGCCTTACTTGCACCAGACTTTACTAATGATCCAAACAATACAGGCAAGCATCAGACAAAAACTGAATGTTCCTTTCCTGGGGCATATCCAAACAATCAGCTTCTAAAAAGTGTCCCTTTTTCCTGAATTAGAACATATTTTGTGTCTGATAAACAAATGAGTTTTGAACCATGTAGGAGATTGCTCTGCAAGGAAGCTGTATCTGTTTTAGAACCCATCAGTTTCATACTTCATTCATTATATAGGTAGGAAATGCTTACCTAGCTAACTTGACCCCTATTCTCCACCCTACTGTGCTCCTTAATACACACAGTCCACGTTTATTTACAAAGACCAATGTAAACAGAGCAGATAACTCCAGTTGGAAACATTTTTGAGGTAGTTGTTGTTGTTAGGTGCCATGGAGTCTGTGCCCGACTCCCAGGGACCCTACCATCAACAGTTGGACAGTATTGTTAGTGCTTTTCTGCTATTCATAGGGTTTTCAATGGCTGATAGTTTTTTGGGAGTGGGTTGCCGTGTCCTTCTCCCAAGCCTACAGCACCTGGTATTTCCCATCCAAGGGCTAACCTGGCCTGACCCTGCTCAGCTTCCAAGATCCAACAGGAACAGGCACCACAGTGGTACAGCTTAGGCTCTTGAGGGAGACTTTCCCTATATCTCTCTTCTCCTAAAGAGGGACCAGTGCCTGATTTACAGTGGTCTAGCTAAGGCATCCCTCACTAGGAAAGGGGTGTTACCAACCTATGTTAATCCTTTCTCTCCTCTTTCATTCTGCTCATTCACTTATGACCATGCCCTCTGAATTCCCTAGAAAAGTCTCCTATACACTGCTAGGGAATGTAGAAGCAGTCTTGGCTTGAGAACCATGTTCAGCATATCTTTTCATGGAGTCTCCATCTAATAGAAGTAAGATTATCTTTTGCTTACACAGCAAGATTTGTACTTCTCCTTCAGTGTTTTAAAACTAAAACATGTTTTGTTCAGATCCACTTTTATTACTAGGAAATCTGTAAAGCCTATAAAGGAACGAACAGAAAAGTAAGAAAATGCTTATTTGAAGGTTGAAAGGAGGGGATATGACCAGGGAGGGACACACAGGAGGCTTCTAAAGTGTTAGTTGTGATCTACTCCCTAACTAGAATATTGTTTACATGTGTTTACAAAACTTTATTATTTCTCAAACTGTGCAGTTTTATACTCTTCCAAATTATGACACATTTCACAATAAAGATAATTGAATGCATTATGTGAAGTCAATGTGACAATTTTGACCTGGCATTATATGTATTTTACTAAAGTTAAAAAAAAACCTGGAGCAAAACAGATCACATTTGTGGGGGTCAGATAGATACGCTGCTGATTCTGGAAGGATTCTGGAACTACCTCAGTTGGTGGAAGACATATTAGTGGATTACTGGGGAAGCAAGCCCATCATTTGGACTTGCATGTTCTCTGGTATGTTCCCCAAAGTCAGCATAGCATAGGGCAGTAAAAGAAAAAAAATCCTAACCTAGGAAAGGACAGGGCCCCTGAGATCCCAAGGTCCTCCCTTACCACTCATGTCTGTGCTTCGTTGGACAAGTCACTTTCTCTTTACTATGGCCTAAATGATTTCACCTCCCTCCCTCCAATTTCTGTATTGGAACTTAACCACCAAGGTAATGGCATTAATAAGTGAGCCCTAGCCGGGCGCAGTGGCGCACGCCTGTAATCCCAGCCACTCGGGAGGCAGAGGCAGGAGGATCACAAGTTTGAGACCAGAGGTGTCTGTATAATTTAGCAAGACCCTGTCTCAAAAAGTAACTCAGTGTAGCTCAGTGGTACAGTGCTTGCAAAGCATGCAAGCATGAGGCCCTGGGTTCAACCCCAAGTACTGGGAAAAAAAAAAAAGTGAGCCCTTAGGTCACAAGGGCTCTCCCTCTCATGAATGGGATTAGTACCCTTATAAAAGGGCTTGAAGGAGATTATTAGTCCCTTTTTCCCTTCCATCCTTCTGTTCCTTCTGCCGCATGAGGACACAACAAGGCATCATCTTGGAGAAAAGAGCAAGACTTTACCAGACACTGAATCTGCTAGTGACTCAACCTTGGACTTTCCACCCTTCACAACGGGGAGTAATGAACTTCCGCTGTTTATAAATTATACACAGTCTATGGGCTGGGATTTAGCTCAGTTGGTAGAGAGCTGCGTTGCAGTCTCTGAGGTCCCAAGTTCAATTCCCAGCACTGCAAAAATGGGAGAAGGACCTGGCAATCTACCCCCAAGGCAATCCCAAAGCGGTCAGCCATTGAAAACCCTATGAGGGTCGCTATGAGTAGGATACCGACTCGACGGCACCTAACAACAACAACAAGGTATTTTGTTATGGCAGCAAAAATGTACAAAGAATGGATATATAGAATGTATAAAGAACCCTTGCAAATCAAAAAGAAAACACCACAAATCAATATGCAAATTGACAAAGGAAAAGTTTCTAGAACTAATGAGTTTAGCAAAGTTACAAGATTCAAGGTCAGTATACAAAAGTCGATCGTATTTCTAGATGCCAACAATGAGCAATTGGAAAGCAACATTTTTTAAAGTGCCATTTGTAATAGCACCCCCAAAATAGAATACTTAGGCATAAGTCTAACAAAATGTGTACACAATCTATATGCTACAGACTGGAAAACACTGATGAAAGAAAGAGGGAACTAGATATATGGAAAGACACAAACAGTATTCATTTAAAAAATGTTGGTTCAAGGGAGATAAAAATATGTTGGTTCTCCTCAAACTGATCTACAAATTTAGCATAGTCCCAATCAAAATTGCAGGAGGATTTTTGTTGATGTCAACAAGGTGATTCTAATATTGATATTGAAAACCAAATACATAAATTAGAAAAGTCAATTTTGACAAAAAGGAAAAAATTTGAGGACTCATGCCACTTGATTGCAAGAATTATTATAAAGCTACAGTAATTAAGACAGCATGATATTGGCAAAAATGTAGATATCTAGATCAATTAAATGGAATATATAGCCTAGAAATTCATCCACGCATATGTGATCAATTGATTTTTGACAAATATGTGAAGGCCATAGAGAAAGTTTTTTCAACAAATTGTGCCGGAACAATTGAACACCTATCTGCAAAAAAAAATGAACATGGAATTATATCTGTGTTATATCCAAAAATTAACTGGAAATGCACCATAGCCAAATGTAAGATCTAAAACTATAAAACTTCTGGAAGATAACCTAGAAAAATATGACCTTAAAAGAACAAACTGGTAAATTTGATGTCATCAAAATTAAAAACTTCTGCTCTACAAAAGACATTTTAGAGAATGAAATAGAAGCTACAGCCTGGGAGAAAAGATATACAAATCATGTATCTAATGAAGGACTTGTATCTATAACATATAAAGACCTTACAGAACTCTATAATAAGAGAACTCAATTTTTAAAAAGATTTAAATAAATTCTTTATGAGAGAAGATATATGAATGGAAAGTACAGACATGAAAATATGCTTGTCATCATTACATATTAGGTAAATGTAAATTAAAACTGCAATGAGATACAGTTTTGCATCTATCAGATTGTGAATGTAAGTTTGACAACGATAAGCAGTAGGGAAGATATGAAGAAACTGGAACTCTCCTGTACTGTTGATAGAAGGGCAAATTTGGAAGAATTTTTTAAAGCATGCATTTTGGCACTATGTAGTCTGCTGGAAGTGTCACATGCCCTGTGGTCCAGTAATCCCACTCCTAGCTAGATTGAGAAAAACTCTTGCACATGTGCACACGTGCACACACACACATGCACACATACACAAAAATATAAGAGTAGTGGATAGATATATCACGGGCCACTGTGTGTAATATTATTATTGTTATTAGGTGCCATCAAGTCGTGTCTGACCCATAGTGACCCTTATAAGGTTTTCAGTGGCTGATTGTTTCGGGATTGCCTCAGGAATGGACTGCCACGTCCTTCTCCCATTGTGTAGTATTATTGTGTGGTAAAAGGAGAAAAGGAAAGAAAATTCATCAATATATCCAGAAGAATGAAAAAATCATGGTTTCTTCATACATTGCCATTCTATATAGTAGGGGTTAGCAATCTACAGTCCAAGATCAAATCCTTCACAATGCCTATTTATATAAAAGAGTCTTTACTGAAACTTAGCCACTCGATTCATTGACCAATTGTCTGTAATCACTTTCATACTAGAATGACATTGTTGAGTACCTGAAACAGAGATCCTATGGTGCACATAGTCTACAGCATTTATTATTGGCCCTTCATGAGAAAAGTTGGCAGACCCTTAATATACATCCATGTTTAAAAAATAAGAATCAGAGGCACATATATTGTTATCAGTCAGGTTTCAGCAGAGAATACAAGCCAGTGGGGGATACATATTCAGTAGTTCACTGCAAAGAGTTGGCTTCTGTGACTGCAGGGAGACCTGGCTGGGCATGTCTGAAGTCCATAGGGGAGACTGTCAGGAAGGGCAGGCAGGAAGAGCCAGGCTGCTGAAACTGCTGTTCACAGACGGACTTTCTTCTTCAGGGAAGCCTCAGCTCTACCTTTCAACTCCCATTCTAGTGTCTTTCAACTTCCCTTCATATGCCTTTCAGCTGATTGAATCAGTTCAATCAGTAGATTGTTTAGGATAATCCCTTTTACATAAAAGCAACTGATTATGGCCTTTAATCACGTCTATGAAAGACATCACAACAGTACCTTGTTGTTGTTGTTGTTGTTGTTAGGTGCCGTCCAGTGGTATCCAACTCATAGCGACCCTCATAGGGTTTTCAATGGCTGACTGTTTTGGGATTGCCAGGGGAGTGGATTGCCAGGCCCATCTCCCATTTTTGCGGTGCTGGGAATTGAACTCAGGACCTCAGAGACTGCAGCACAGCGCTCTACCACTGAGCTAAATCCCAGCCCACAACAGTACCTAGATGCATTTAATTGAATAACTGGGGACCTGGCCTAGCCAAGTTGGCATATAAAAATGGCCATCATACTGAATTCTCAAAGATAAATCTCATAATGTTGAATAATGTTGTTGTTGTTGGGTGCTGTCAAGTTAGTATCCAACTCATATCGACCCTACTTACAACAGGAAAAACAGTATTGTTAATGGTTCTCTGCTATTCACAGGGTTTTCAATGGCAGATTGTTTTTTTGGGAGCGGGTTGCCAAGTTCTTCTCCCAAGCCTACAGCACCTGGTGTTCCCAGGCAGTCTCCCATCCAAGTACTAACTAGGCGCGACCCACTTAGCTTTCGAGATCTGACGGGATCTGATGCCACAGTGGTACCCCTGCAGGCATGATGAATAATAGGAAGTCATAAAATGCTACCTGAGATATGGTAATCTCTACAGAAAGGTTTGAAATAAGCAAAGCAAGTTAACATCATTTATGGATACAGAGATATATAAAAACCATTTAGAATAATAATAATATTACTTTGTTACTGATTGCCATTGAGGAGGAAAGAAGGGAAAAGAATTGAGAGTGAGTATAGTATATCTATAATATTTTGTATTTTTTTAAAGGCAAGAGACTCCAAAGAAAGTGACACATTTAAAAGTGTTATCAACCCTAGCCTGGTATTATAATTATTTATTGTATCATTGTTAATACTTGTATACATGACTGCAATCTCTCATAATAGCTATTTCTTATCATAATGATTGCCCTCTTTTTTGCAAGCTTAGAAAGTGTGCTTACATTGGACAGTCGACTTTGAACAGGAACCACACTGGATAGGACCAGACAGTAGAAGCTTCTCTTTTCCTAAATGCTAAACACCCCTTTGGTGGCTGCTTTGGGTTTTCTTTCATGGACCAGTGTTTCAGCAAATGAACCACCGGTCGTGAGAGTCGAGCCTGGAAAATTACAGCGTTCATTAGGCTCAGCCTGTGCCCAGTGGAGAGCTCAGGCGACCAGGGTGTGAGTCATTCTTACTGGAGCTCTGACCTTGGCTGACCTCCATAGTGCCAGGTTCTGGTGCTAAAGAGAACTCCAGACTTAAGGAGCTAGAGATAAAGAGACGGCTGGCTAGTCACAAGGCAGTGACCATTGATGGAATGAGATTTGTCAGACCCTGGGGGGCTTTCGGTCCATGGGGCCAGCATTTGTGTTTGTGGCACCAAGGGACTCAATGCTGAGAATTCTCCCTGAAGAATGAATGCCACATAACTTCTGATTCAAGAAGCAACTGTGCACAGATCCAGAGATGGCGACCCACAGCCTGCCTGCAGAAATACATCCACTGACATTTTACACAGCATGTCAACATCAGAAATTTTTGCCACATTATTTTTGGAAAAAATTGAAGTATATGAAAAGCTAGAGAGAAGAAAGCAAAAATCTCCCAAGAACCCCACTGCTCAGTTGTCAGTGGTTATTTTCCAGGGTGGTTTTTATTTTTTTATTTTTTATTTTTTGGCTGGTGTCATATTTTTTTCTATAGCTAGTTCATCCTTTCAACATGGTTATTTGCCAAGTTCTAGGCTTTATTCTAGGTGCGAGAGAGATGGAAAGGCACAAAATAGTCAAGTCTCTGCCTTTCTAGAGTTAGCAAAGGAAGGTAGACCAGTCATTGAAAACACATAAATGTACAAGGTGAAATTAGGTAACAAGTTGTATAGGGAAAAAAAATAATACCTGGCAATACTAAAGACTTCTAATGTGCTGTTCTAAACTCTTTACCTCATATGTATGGATATATTGAGGAAAATTGACCTCTGTGTGTGTGCGCACGCGCGCGTGCACGCATTAGATGTTAGGGAAAAGTTATTACTGTCAGTCTTTCATTACCATGGTCAGGAGAAGACACCCATGGAAACTCCAGGTTAAGAGCCTTCCAGCAGAGGAAATAGCAAGTTTAAGTGTCTGGAGCATAAAATAGTTCAACACATTCATGAAACAGAAAGAAAAAGACAAGTATGGCTGGAACGTTAGGGAGCAAGGGGCTGAGTGGTCTGCAATGAAATCAAAGATAGATGCTCTGTGGTCAGATCCTGCACAGCCTTGAAGCCCACATTAAAGAACTTGATTTTTCTAAGACAGCAGAAAGCCATTTTGTTTTATTCTAGATTTGGTTTTATTCTAATTAATTTTATTTTTTTGTTACACACACCTAGATTCTGCCTTTGGAAGATTTTAAGCAGCAGGGTTGAAAGATTTGATATCCATTGTGTTAAAGATCCTATTGGACAGTTAGTGCAGCTGGATTTTAAGGAGGCAAGACTGAAGTCAGAGGTTAGGTGCAGGGTAATGGCAAAGTAGATGAGCAGAAGCAGAGCTGTGATTTTGTTGAAGCAATGCTGTTTTTGTGACTCTATATATGCCCTGTTTATTTTGCTTGATTTTATAAAATTATAAAGGAGCTCTACAATTTTTCTAAGACAGACTTTAAAAGCACATCGCCCACAATTCAGGACACCACATAGGGGCTAGGGTAGAGAACAAGTAGGGAAGCCTAAAAATGGTATCTGAGAAGACAGCACACAGACCTCAAGACTGCTATCTCTGAGGCTGCCAAGGAACCCATGGGAACAACAGAACCCAGCAGGTTTTCCAGCTGTTTCTGTCTCCCTGCTCTACCCCTAACTTCACATTCCTGTCTCTATATGAGAAAAGGTAGATTTTGATGCTGCTGCTACTCATTTTGCAACTGAGAGCATTAACTGACACATCCCTATACTTGGTATGCCACCATGCTACAGACTGGATTGAAAACTTGAGGGTCCTCTGTGCTAAAGTCCTGCCCACCCCTCAGTTCATACAAAGTTGAAAGCAACTACAGTTGAGCATCTACCAACAGCTTTGGGGCTTACATTGTTGACTGTTACATCGCAGCCATTCAACAGCATGACTTTCTCACCTAAAAACTGGTCCCCTCCTACAATGGGTAATGAAGCCACATACATTTCTTCTCTCTGACAACTAGATCACCCATCCCACAGTAATGTCTTGTCCTTTAGATTTGCTCACTGATGACCACAGGATGGTTGTCTCAGTTTCTTAACTTGTGTTTCTACACTCTGGATTTTGTGGTATAGTTGGGCATATTTAGTATTTCAATATCACATTTACACCTTGTGGAACAATATAACATATTTCCTATAAAATGGCAGCTGTAAGCCTCCACACATATATAATCTTTCAACAGCTTAGTAAGGCAGGACTAGTAATGTCTCATACTTTACCAAAAAATAAACTGAGGCACAAAAACTGTATATTAGAGGCCATATAGCTACAAAGTGGAAGAGCCAGGGTTTGAATCCACCTGATGCTTCTAACTACTATGCTATGTTGTTGTTGTTCTTAGGTGCTGTCGAGTCGGTATCCGACTCATAGTGACCCTCATAGGGTTATCAATGGCTGACTGTTTTGGGATTGCCTTGGGAGTGGATTGCCAGGCCCTTCTCCCATTTTTGTGGTGCTGGGAATTGAACTCTGGACCTCAGAGACTGCAGCGCAGCGCTCTACCAACTGAGCTAAATCCCAGCCCAACTACTATGCTATACACACAGAAATATTTTAGAAAAACATTTGTGCAAGCCAGATGCTGTGGCACATGCCTATACTCCCAGCTACTTGGGAGGCCGAGGCAGGAGGATCCTAACTTCAAGGCCAGAGATAGCCTGCGCAACTTAGTGAGACCCCGTCTCAAAATAAAAAAAACAAAAAAGGGTCTAGGTTGCAGCTCAGTAGTAGAATACTTCTGTAGCCTGTGCAAGGCACTGGGTTCAAACCTCAGTACTGAAGAAAAAAAAATAAGACACTTATGCAACTAACATTTTCCAGAGGCAGATGATTGGTTGGTTTGTAAGACCACAAATCAACTAGCTCAACTAGCAGTTATTGAGCCCCTACAGTGTGTGCTGGGCTAAGCAGTAGGATACAAAGATGAACAAGCTGCTGCTACAGGTGATGAGCGCTGCCATCCTGAGAGCTTACTGTGCATGCTTCTGTGTACCAGGTGCTGTGGACACAAGAGCTTTGTCACAGCCCAGGTGAACTTCATCATGGAGCTCTGTCTGGTAGAAGATACACAACAGTGTGCCAGGTGCTATCATGAGAGTGCTTCAGAGCTGCACGGCCCAATTTTATTTAATTGAAATTAAATAAAATTAAAAATTCAGTCCTTCAATCACATTCACCACATTTCAATTGCTACCAGTCAGACAGCATGGATACAGAGCAGTTATCTTTGCATATGTTCTATTGGACAATGGTTTAGAGTGTTTGGAAGCACAGAAGAGAGACCCTCCTCATCTAGATTTGGAGGTAACAAAGGGTGTCGGGAAAGGGATCATGAACAAAGTAATATTTAAGCCAGCAGCTGAAGAATGCATAGCTTAATCCTTATTGTTCTCCTGAGACAACCAGAGTGTTCCTGGGAATCAAGGATGGCTAGACAGCATCTTAACATATTTTGAACATGTTGTCAGGAGGGACAAATCCCTGCAGGAGGACATCATGTTTGGGAGTGTTGTGGGTCAATGAAAAAGAAGGAAGACCCTCAACTACATGGATCGACACAGTGTCTGCAACAATGGGCTTAAATATAATAAAGATTGTATGCCTGGCACAGTGTTGAGTAGTGTTTTGTTTTGTTGTATATAGGGTCACTATGAGTTGGATGGGCGGGGATTTAGCTCAGTTGGTAAAGTGCTGCTCTGCAGTCTCTGAGGTCCTTAGTTCGATTCCCAGCACCGCAAAATGGGAGAAGGATGTGGCAACCCACTCCCAAGGCAGTCAGCCATTGAAACAGTCAGCCATTGAAAACCCTATGAGGGTCGCTATGAGTTGGACTCGACTTGATGGCACCTAACAACAACAACAACAATGAGTTGGATAGGGCCTGATGGCACCCAGCAACAACAATTTAGTCAATGAGGAAATGGACTCAGAGAAGTTGAGAAACCAAACTTTCCCAAAGCCACAAGAAAGATGAGAGAAGGCACATTTGATTCCAAATCTATCTGCCTGCAGTACCATGCTTGAAACACTCATACTTTAATTAAGGGAACCATGGGTAAAAGAGTTCTCTTCTGGAAGGAATAGGTGCAAACTTCACAAATACTGATTAAATGCTCTGTGCTGTATTTCAAAGCACTCTGTTAAGTACTGGTATAATATGGGCAGTTTACCAAAAACTGGGTTCTCCTACTGCACAGAGACAAAGACATATGCCTGTGAAATGTTGCCTGAACACGTGAGTGGATTCTAAGTGCTGAAGAAATTCTAAGATGTGGCCATGATATCTTCCTGTGATGACTCCTTGGATGGAGGAAGAGTTAAGGGCATGTGTGTGGTGGGGTGTCTTGGAAGATCTTCAGGGTGTGTGAATAGCAGGAGCATTCCAGGCAGGAGGAAAGGCTTCTAGGAAGACTAGCATAGGGAGGCGCAAAGTCAGTGCTGAAATGACCAGGAATAACTATGTCCTGGTTCGGGATTTATTAAGATGAGATGACTCAGTCCTTTCTGTGCAAATCTTGAATAATGTTTATGGATGTGTTCATCAGCAGTTCAATTCAGGAGCAGGGCAAAGATATCACTGATGTACCCCCTCATCTCAGGGAACATTAGATTATCCCAACAGAATTTCAGGAAAAATTCTTCGGGAACATGCCAGAGAAATTTGGGGGTCCATGCTTCTTCCAGTTTTTCTCTTTTTTTTCTCACCACTCTCTACAAATGTTCAAATGGATCCCAGTGCCAGAGAATGCAGAATTAGTTGTGGGAAATTTAAATCAATATACTGCTATGCATTTAACTTTATGGGAAAAATAATCCAACTAACATGAAAGTCTACATGGACTTGTGAACAATGCAAATATGAAACACATCAATACATCACTGAACATAATTTATTCAGTATCTACATACTATCTGTTGTGTTCCACTTTTCGTCTTAACATATTACATAATCTTTTTGCACATAAATGTAGACCAAAAAAGATTCCTTTTTAGTGACAGTTTATAATGTCATCAGTCTTCAATTGTGGGCTGATGTGTTTTTCCTGTTGTTATTATTAAAACTACGAATCCAATGAGTCGTTCCATGAACATATTTTTATTTTACATATTTTTAGAGCTAGAGCACATGCCCCAAAATGAGGTGATTGGGAAATGTTGTTGTTAGATGGCATCGAGTTGTGTCCGACTTACAGAAACCCTCATAGATAATTGTATTCTTCTTTTGAGTTCTCTAGAAAAAAAAATACACTAATATTCACCGAATGTATCTGTTTCCCCAAAGTTTCATCAATATTTGTTTTTGAATTATTACTTTGCTTTTGATAATTTAAGACATTTGAAACCAAGGAGAATTTCAGCTCTGTTAACCTCAACCTATCTGCCTCTGTTGCTTTGTCATGAATGGGAGTAAGAAGATTACTTTTCAAGGTTGAAGATTGAATGAGACTATAAAGAAAAAAAGTCACCTGGAGCAGGGCATGGTGGTATAGTACATAGGCCGCTAACATCTACTCCTCCACCCTTAAGAATTATGCAGAAGTAAGTACCTTAGAGCTCTCTCTCTTTGCAGTTTTCCTTTATTGCTGCTGTGGCTAAGCATTTGTTTCAGGTGATTATCACTGGATACCTGGCACATGTTTTATGCCACTGTCTTTTCCTACTTTTCTGAATCTCCTCTGTCTCACAGGACACCCCATTTCCAAACTAGACTCCACCATCCTCTGTTCACCACCTGGTCCAAGATCATTGTCATGGCACTGGAGGTACAGTGCTAATGGGATAGAGCAGAGCATCCGCCTTACAAGCAGAATTCCAGACTTACCAACTCTCTAAGCCAAAATGAAGCACCAGTGATTGTCTGCATAACTTTCCAGTGGGGACTTGATAGTTTCCCATCAGCAGAAGTGGTCTCTTGTTAAAGTATATTAAATAACACCTACTGAGTAAGTACTATGAAGAACGTAGAGTGCGGCAAGAATTTGGTCTCTTTCTTCTTGGCGCCCAGGCAATGTAGTCAGCACTCTTACCCACTACAATCAATTCTCAGATAACTATAATATCACTTAGCTATATTTTAAAACATCTTTGAGGAACATTTAATTAAATTTTTAACATAATAATTAAACAGAGCAGTCCATAGCTCTCTGTAGATAGCACTCAGTATTTTATGTAGTTGGACTTCTCCCATGCAGTTTATAGCTATGAAACATCAAGTCTATTTTGTTCTCATGTCCAAAATGGATAAATTAAGAAATGGATTTGAATATATTATTTATAGTTATAGAAATGAAAGCCAATACAAAAATAAAAAAACAAAAATTGTGAAGCAAAAAGGGGGAGAAGATATGGGAAATAGTAAAACTATGCTGGGGCTGGGATTTAGCTCAGTTGGTAGAGCGCTGCGCTGCAGTCTCTGAGGTCCTGAGTTCAATTCCCAGTACTGCAAAAATGAGAGAAGGGCCTGGCAATCCACTCCCAAGGCAATCCCGAAATAGTCAGCCATTGAAAACCCTATGAGGGTCGCTATGAGTCGGATACTGACTCGACGGCACCTAACAACAACAACAAAACTATGCTAATTTTCTTCTTATTCAGAATAGAATGTCATAAATGTCATAAATACTTTTTAAA
Source organism: Pedetes capensis (assembly GCA_007922755.1). Classification (NCBI taxonomy): domain Eukaryota; kingdom Metazoa; phylum Chordata; class Mammalia; order Rodentia; family Pedetidae; genus Pedetes; species Pedetes capensis. The sequence continues at coordinate 89,147 of VMDO01000640.1, read as the reverse complement.
GTGATAGGTCAATTAAGAGAAGTATAACTATATTATTTAATGTTAAAACAGGAACACTAGAACAATAACAATAACAACAATAACAACAAAATCCCAGAAGCTCCTAAAAATTGTACTTTCTGGAGAATTGTACTAGATGTTGGAGAGTAGGTAGAAAGGAAAATCTTAATTTTAGATTCTTCTATATAGTTTGAAATTTTTTGACATGTGTATGCTGTTTTTTTACTTTTGAAAACTGCCTTATTGGGATATAATTTACCTGCCATTCAATCCATCCATTTAAAGTATACAATTCAATGGTTTTCAGAATATTCATGAGGTTGTGCATCTGTTATGGCTATCAACTTTAGAAATCTGATAGCATTGCCTCCCCAAATTCCATACTCATTACCAGTCACTCCCAGTGTCCCCACCAAGACTCCTCTCTCCAGCCCTAGGCAGGTACTTTCCATTTCTATGGATTTGTTTATTCTAGATATTTTATTTTTTTAAATGGAATTAAACAATATGCAGCCTTTTGTGTCTAGTTTATTTCAGTTAGCAAAATATTTTCAAGATTCTTCCATATTGTGTTGTTAGGTACCATCGAGTGGGTTTCCAACTCATAGCCACCCTATGTACAATAGGCAAAACACTATTGTCCATGCTTCTCTGCTATTCATAGGGTTTTCAATGGCAGATTGCTTTTTGGGAGTGGGTTGCCAGGTCCTTCTCCCAAGCCTACAGCACCTGGTGTTCCCAGGCAGTCTCCCATCCAAGTACTAACCAGGCCCAACCCTGCTCAGCTTCTGAGATCTGATGGGATTGGATGCCACAGTGGTACGGCTGCAGGCTCCATATTGTAGCCTGTATCAACACTTTATTTCCTTTAAGTGACAAATAAAATTCCATTGTATGAATATACCACATTTTGTTTATCCATCAGTTGGTAACATTTGGTTTTGTTTTCATTTTTTAGCTATTATGAACAATGCTACTATGAACATTTGGGTGCCAGTCTTTAATGAGAATGCATGCTTTCATGTCTTGTGGGTATATATCTAGGAATAGAATTTCTTGGTCATATGCTAACTCTATATTGCATTACTCTCCATCTTTTGAGGAGCTGTCAGACTGTTTTCCAAAGTGGTTTTACTTTTCTGTATTCCTACCAGTAATGGATGAGGATTCCAATTTCTCTACTTCCTCAACAGCAAGTGTTATTATCTGTCTTTCTGATTCCAGCTGTTCTAGTAGGTGTAAAGTGGCATGTCATGGTGGTTTTGATTTGCATTTCCCGACTGGCTAATAATGTTGAATATCTTTTCATATGCTTATTGGCCATTTGTGTGTTTTCTTTGGAGAAATGTCTGTTTAGCTCCTTTGCCTTGTGCACATGATTTTAGCCTTAAAAATAGCATTAAATGTTTTAAAGCATAGAAAGGAAATGCTAAAGGTTGGATATGGTCACTTCTGGGTAAGGAAAATTAAAAGTGATATTTTTATTTGTTTTTCTGAATTTTTCTAAAAATTTTAACATATACATAACTTTTTGTCATTTTCAGATATTAACATTTTCCATCCATTTTCTTACCTTTTTCTAATTTAGAAAAATTTAAGCTGATATGTTACTAACTCAAAGGCAATAATAGCTAACATTTGGGCAGATTTCTCTTCAGGACTTTTCTAGATTTTGTGTATTTTTTTTGAGATTTATAATACAAGTGAAAGTTGAAAAGATGTCATTTATTATCATGTGATCAAACAATTCTTTGCATATTAAATATCCCTTTTCTTTAATATTTCTTCTAAAAGTCTCTAGAGGATATGCCTCTCTATATCCTGAGCTCAGTTGGTTGAGTGCCTCTCTGCACTCTCTGAGTTTGATTCCCAGCACTACAAAAATGGGAGAAGGACATGGCAATATATTAGGGAAGCAATCCCAAAACAATCAGCCATTGAAAACCCTACAAGTGTCCTATGAGTTGGATTGATTGCTGGACACCTAACAACAACAGAATAGTCACAAGAAGGGGCTTCTTTCTTACATTAATTACTAGAACTCTAAAACTAAGGGGGAAACACTCTCTCTCTCTCTCTCTCTCTACCTCTCTCCCTCTCTCTCTTTCACACACACACACACACACACACACACACACACACACACACACTTCCCTATCCACAGAAAACACAAACCAAGAATATAGCAGAAATTCTAGAAGGTGTTGCCTGGTCCTTCATTGTAGTTAGCTGCTCTCTAGAGCTATGACTTGTTTCTCTTGATTTTTCCCCTCTAAAAAGCTGCAGAGTTTCCAGTTGCAACAACTCCAAAAGCTGATTACACAGATTTTATTTCCTCCCATGATAATGAAATCAATAGGGTCCTAATAGCAAGGGCCCTATAAGACAGGTTTTTGTTTGCTTATTTATTTATTTTGTTTTTTCCTATTAGCCTAAGAGTCAAGCCCAGGGCCTCACACAAGCTAGGCAGCTGAAATATAATCTTGGCTCCCAGAAGACACTGTCTAAACACTTGATTAGAGTTCATCTTTCTGAAACCATATAGGCTATTGCCTGTTTATAATGCCATGTGTGTTTACAATCACTTTAAGACCAGCAGTGCCATCCAAAACCACACACATACACTGTGCTCACAATGCAATCTAACAATCCAGGGGAACTACCAAGGCACAAGCATGGGAGAATAGCCCTGACACTGAAGACTCCTTCATAACCTCCAACCATAGCTGTGCAAGAATAAACCTATGATGAATGGTTCTGTCTGCAGTTCAGCACAGGAACCCAGGGTAGCTCTCCTCTTGTCCCTAAGCACAGTGCTTAGACATGGCTTTCCAGACTTCTTGCAGGTAGGTGGGGCCATGGGACTTGGTTGTGGCTAGTAGGGTAGAAGTAATATTTGCCACTTCCCACCTGACCTCTTAAATCTTTTGTTCTTTCTTCCCATTCAGCAGAGATTTTGGAGGCAACTTATTGAAAATAATGGTGCCACAGATGTAAGAACAGGGTTCCTGAATGACTATGTGAAACCAACCTCACCACCAAATCATATCATACAGTGTCACAAACAAGAAATGAATCTTAATTGTATCAGTGCACTGAGGTTTGAGGGCTTTGTGTCATATCAGTTTGCATATCCCAACAAACATGCTTCCTTTTCCTATATTCCACACCAGGAAAATATTCTACATTGCTGTGGCAGCAATGTTGACTATGTCTTTCAAGGGATGTCAGAACAAGAAGCTCCATTTTCCTAGCAAAGCATTCAGATCTGGATTTGCCAAGAGGAGAACCTTGCTAGGAAGGTTCTGTCTAAATGGTTCTAAGGCAGGATAGTCACTAAATTTTTTGAGAAATAAAAACAAAAATCCATGTTGTCTTCCCAGGGTATTCACCAGGGGCTTGGGAAGTCTTAGTAGGGCTTCAAGGGCTAACCATCATTCACTTCTGTTCCACAAGTACTTGATGTGTCATCAGCATTGTGTGTGCCACCTCCCTTCAGAAAAAGAACCTAAGGAAGTCCAAGTATGGGCCTAGAAGCTGCCCCTCCACACAGATCTGGGCTTGCTCACTCTTATAACTGGGAACTTCCTGAAATGGCTACAGGAAGGTGGCAGCTATGTCTTGGGGGCAGCGATTGCTCTGCTTAGGAAGCTCCAGTTTCTTCATCAAGTTCATACCTTTCCTTCTTTCTTTGTTTCCCCAGAAGATTCTATCACAGTCCATGTATTCTGGGTTGTATATGTGTAGATTCAACCAATGACAGATCAAAAATATTTGGGGGAAAAAGAAGAGAGTATCTGTACTGGACATGTACAGGCATGTTTTCTTGTCATTATTTCCTAAATAATACATGATAGCAACTGTTTATATAGCATTTACATTGTAGTTGTCATTATAAGTAACCTAGAGATGACTTAAAGTACACAGGAGAAGTTCAATCTGCAGCACTGCAAAAAATAAAGTACATGGGAGGATTGCATAAGTTATATGCAAATATCATACCATTTTATATAAGGGACTTTAGTATCCACAGATTTTGGTATCTGTGGGAGGCCTTGGAATCCATCCCCACAGATATAGAGGGATGATTATATTTCCTGGTGTTCTTTCTAGACCTGGCATCCCTTCATTTTGACCCCTTTGATGCCAAACATGGTCAATATTAATGAGAAATTTTAAAATATTTCAATGAGGTGGAATAAATGCTTTTACATTTCAGAACAAAGAAGGTTTTGACATAAGAAACCTATGCTTAATTGTGACCACTGTGGGGCACATTCTGTTGGCCCCCTCTTGCCCTGAGGATAAAATGGCAGCCCTGGATTCCACCCCTGGTTTCTACAGTTGATTTTTGTGACTTTAGGAAAATTGTTTCAACACACTGTTTCTCAGGGTATGATAGTGGTAACAGAATTTCAAAGTGTCTCCAGGAACACAGTGGACTCATTTCTGTCTTCCACCTCAAGTTTTTAAATCAGTGTGTACAATTCTAAAAGGGGGACCCTTTATCCCTTATCAAGGCCTTGACTTTCAGATCCCTTTAGATAAAACTCATGTTCAGACCTGATGTGGAAAATGTACACACAAGTGGTTCACTGTGGTATCCTGGCAATTCTCAATTTTTTTCCTTCTCTCCTCTGTTCTGATATTCTCTCACTACTTGCTCACTTTGCAAATCAACAATCACTTGGCTTATGTTGTTTCTGTAACTTGTGGGGAAAGTGAAAGTTCACCTAGAAAAGGTATGTGTGTGAATCTGTAGCAAGAAAAAGATGTTGAAAAGGAGTACCTGAACTCAGAAAATAGAATGTACAGGTGATTGGGAATTGGATTAGTATTTTCAGGGCATACACTTTTTAAAAATGAACAAATAACATAGCATCAATTTCCTTAAAAATCTTAGAATCCACCCACCCTAACAGGAGAAATTAATTTTTATTGGTTCTCCTTAAGGAATTACTCATGTGCATATTTTTCATGTAATTATAATCTTAGTGCACATGATTTTATATTTTGATATCAATTTGTTAGGGAAACCTTTCCTAGTTCTTTTTCATATTTCTTAAATGAGTTACCAGGTATTTGGGAGAACCTTTTTAGGGATAGATTTGTATGACTGCTAACATTGGGCCTCTAGTCTCTGTATTGTTTCTGGCTGAAGAATGTAGACATCAGCGAGTTTTGAAGAGAGCTAGGACAAGGCCAATCCCTGAGCAAAGAACAATGAATTAAATAGGGCTTGCAGCTCGTAAAGTTGCATGTTTTCTAATTACAAAAAGAAAATAGGAAAAAAGTACTGAGATATTGGGAATCATATAGACATGCCTCTTTTAGAGGGTCCCAAGTCCTTAATATTCCAACTCCTCCAAACTTTGACTCTGAATGTATTGCAGAAGGTATTTAAGGATCACAGAATGTGGGGCATGTGAGGGGCATTTCAGAGCATGTCTCTCACACTGTCATGATGCAGTCAGGAATCTGAAACTAAGAGAGAATGCAGATTTCACTCTTGCAGGGACAGAGCTGGGGTGAGATGCAGGTCTTATGACTCCTAGTTCAGTGCTCTTTCTAATCTCAAGAGGAAGAAAGAACAAGGGGAAGTATAGGGTTAAGAAAGGGAAAAGGCAGGAAAAAAAGAAAAAACTAGGAGAGAGGGAAGGGGAAGACAGTGAAGGGAGAAAGAAAAGGAGGAAATTAAACATGAGGTTTCAAGACTTTGCCAACTGTAAGAGTAAACTTGAGATTAGAAAATATAGGATCCCTGAGGCAAACTATCTTCTTAAAATTAGAAAATCAAACTATATAGGGGTAACAAACATTTAAGCTTTTTTGTCTGCTTAGAAATGAAGTTTCTAGAAAGAGAATGCATTGTGTCAGGAATGATTCCTTAAGAGTTGTGAAAGATGCAGGCTCTACTGTTTGATCTCAATGGAGACAAGGAAAGCCTTTCATCTGCATTCTTGGGTTTTTCCTAGCTAGAGAATACATGACAGATGAACTGGTGGAAATACCCATAACTGACTAATGTTCCTCAGATTCCCTCTGATAGCTCCTTTCTGAATATTTATTGGATGTCTTTTTCTCTTGAAACATGACTAGAGAAAATGCTAAATATGCACTAGTAATTTAGAGAAACTTAATATCCCTCATTTCATAGAAAGGCTTAGAAAGGATTTGTAACCAACCTAAAGCCCATAGCTAAGAAGCATGATTTGTTTTGGAGTAATCCAGTCCCCATATATGAAAAACAGCCATAGGTGTCATGAGACTGAAGAAAGAGGTGAACAGTTTCAGGATCACACAGAGTACAATTTATTGGGGACTTACCAACAGAAGCATGTCTTAGGTGCCAACAGGACAGGTGGTGCCCTGTAATTTGGGTCAGAAGAGGGCTTCTATAATGGTCAGGATGAAAGTGACTTCATCCAAGCCAAATGTACCTGGTTTAGCTCAAGCAAGTATCAAAGGTATCAGTATATTCCTGGCTCTGATAGCACCAGCGGCTGGTTGTAAAGCTCCATGTACCACTCTAGTGGTTTTGTTTATTTACAGTATGCTGGGAAGCTATGCACGGAAACAGACTATGGTGGTCAGGGGCAATCATGGCTGCTACGACAAGATGGCTGCAAGATGGCAGGTCAAGCTGCAGCTCAACAGTATCAGTTATCTATTGTGATATAAGAAAGTACCTAAACACTTTGTGGATGATGGAGTCTCCAAAAAATGGTTGTCATCAAGCCCTTTTAGTCTTGTTCCATACATGCTGCTCAAATCAAAAGGCAGAGTCTATTTCCCCTACTCTTGAATCTGGTGGGTCCTGTGACTTGCTTTGACCAATAAATGAAATATTATTGTAGAACTTCCAAGCCCAGTTCTTAAAGGAACTGGCAGTTTCCAGTCACTCTCTTTTGGAAGCCAGATGCCATAGAAGTCTGACCACCTGCTGCCTAAGCCAGCCACATAGAAAGGAAGAGGTTGTGTGGAGGAGATGTCTGAAGTGTGAGGGAAGCCTTCTACCACCTTCCAGCTCTGTCCTGCTACCAGCTGAATGTAGTCAAGTAACGGGCCTTAGCCAGTGCTCAGCTGAACTTAGTTGACTTGCAGAATCACAAGAAACAGAAAATGGTGTTTTCGCCTACTAAGTTTTGGAGTAGTTATGCAGCAATAGATAATTGAAGCAGTGGCTTACAACAGCAGGCATTTATTATTTATCATATTTTACAGACTGGGTGTTCCTGTAGCTGTAGCACTGTGGCATCTGATCCCATCAGATCTCGGAACTGGTTGGGACTGGTTAGTACTTGGATGGGAGATCACCTGGGAACACCAAGTGCTGAAGGCTTAGGAGAAGGACCCGGCAACCCACTTCCAAAAATCAATCAGCCATTGAAAACCTTATGAATAGCAGAGAAGCATATGACAATAGTCTTTGTTCTGTTATACATAGGGTTGCTTTGAGTTGGATACTGGCTCGACAGCATCTAACAACAACAACATCTATGGGGAGCATGATCTGTTGATCTGGACTTGCTTGTGTTTTTGAAGATAACTGAGGGCTGCCTGCTGGTCTAGAATGGCCTCAGCCGTGATGACGCAGCTTTGCTCCACAGGGTCTTTGATCCTGCAGCAAGCTTGTTCTCCTGGTGATGGAGAATTCTAAGAGCAGATGCAGAAATGCACAAAAAAAACTTCATGACTTCAATTACATCAAGTCTGCTATTGTCCCATTGGCCAGAATAAATCATACGGTTGAGCCCAGAGTAGCAGGGGACTACAAAGTTGGAGAGGAAGACCCTGAGTAAAGGGAGGTCATAAATTGGGAATAATTAATACTATCAAATCTACTACAAGAAACTCAAGCAGGTTTCTCCTAGCAAGGGCAGTATTAAGCAGCAATATTAAGATTCTGGACCAGCTGTGTTGTAGTTCTAGATTTTCTGGCCAAGTTACTATTGTTAATGATGTTGATGTTGTTTTATTTCCAATAGAGGATAACTTTCCAAAATTCCCATTGATAGAGATAGGAAGACATTTGGGTCTCATATTACATATTACATGATCCCTCATCCCACTATTTTATTCACAGTAATGATGCAATCTTAAGGCTCATGTAGAGTTTCTTAGAATCCTGTTTCATAGAGTTAGCTCTCTAAATAGCCAGTGGAAAGTCTGCTTTGTGATTTCTCTCTAGAAACCTAAGGCAATTTGCATCTGTGCCTTACAGAAGGGAGTCAATGCCAGACTTTAATAGGAAAGGAAGGCTGTGTGGAGGTACACATTTTGGGGTATATATAGGTAATATGACTACTTCTGATCCATTATGATTTCATTGAGGTTTGGCTTTACCTGTTTTCACCTCCTGTGCATTACCAGGAACTGACTTTGTATTTTTACTCATTCTCTGGGAAGCAAATTCATTTTCCATTTCTTGAAATTCAGAGAAGTCTGAGGAGCAAGGAAGGGGAGACTGGGCTCAACCCTCCCCCGCTAGCCTGCTAATTACAGCGGTGTGATGCTGCCCCCTACACAGTGGTTCACACGAGTTGAACAGTTCTTTGACATGTCCCCTGTCCTCGACCTATCCTCTATCAGTCCCATTTTCAACTTTATTAACCCAGTGTGTCTATTATTTTTTGTTGTTGTTGTTCAGGAATTGAGAGTCAAGAAATCTGTGTTCTGGTCCTCAGATCACTGAGTGTCTTTGGGTCTTAGTTTCATCACCCCACAACTTAGATTCATTGTATATTCCTGCTCTGCCTTAGAGTCTGTAAGATGTCAGGATAAAATGAGACACAAGATGGAGGGTCCTAACCAAGTGATCCCCTAAATCCCCAGTAATGGCCAGACCCACCTGGAAGGACGCTGGGAAAATAGCCAAAGAATAACAGATATTTGTTTTGTCAGTTTTACCCCTGTAGAGCTTAAAAAAAGAATAATGGAATTTTTTGGTTGTTGTTTTCGAGGAATTGTGCTCCATTCCAGGCTGGGAATAACAAACTCACCCGGGTATGTGTGGGGGAAGGAGGAGGGGAGTTTCCATGAGCTTTCAAAACTGAAAAGAGATGCTCCTTTGCAGAGAACTAAAGGAATATCTTCTCAAGCAAATTCATTTTGGTTCACCAAGTCAGGGATATGTGACATTAAGGATTGTGAAATACTGGTCCTCCCTCGACATAATGTATCCCACGTTTTCCATTAGTGCTGGTATTTTGCTAAAGAAGGGGTAAAGTAAGAGGAAATGATGAGGCTGAAAAACATCACTTTGCTTCGATTCATCTGGGAGGGATCTGAGACTTTTCGCTTCCTATTCAATGAATTAGCTTCAGAGTCCATGACACTTCCCCCCAAAGAGTTCCTGGGATCTAACCTCTACCCTCTTCTCAGCTAGACTAACCTCAGGTGAGATTTTAAGTGTCCCGGGCCGGCTCTACGCTGTAGGTAGGATTTGGCCTTTACCCTCCGGCGTGTTCATGCAGGACCCCCTCGCCAGCCTATCCCTACCTGTTGGGTAGGTCTTCCTGGGAACACCCGCTGTCCTTCCAGGAGGAGTAGCGGTCGCCTTAGGATCCAGGCCAGTCCCTGGTGGAGGGGGGCGCCTGTGCTTAAGTGCTAGCTTCGCGGCAAACAGAAGAGTCCAGCAGGTGAACGATCAGGCGTAGCCAGGTTCAGTGGCACGCCCTATCCCAAACACAGCTCTGTTAAACGGGGCTGCAAGACTCTGAGAACCGCCGAGGAGCTCTAGGCTGACCCTGGAGCGTTGGAGGAACCGGTCCCTTCTAGGGGCCGCGTCACCCCTGCTCTCTGTCCTGGGCACGCGGCAGCGGGACAGGGCACCCAGTCCGACTGCTGCGGGGACTCCCGCTGCTGCAAACCGGTCTGGCCTCCCTGCAGGGCGTGCGGGGATGGAGCAAGGGGGTGGAGAGAAAAGGGGAAGAGCCTGGGCGGCGGGCGGGCGGGGCCTGCAGCTTCTGGGAGCCGCGGCAGCCGCCGCACCGCCCGCTCTCGCTCTGCGCCTCGCTCCGACTCCGGCGCGCTGTGCGCGGGGACCCGCGTCCGAGCCCAGGGGACGCCCCCGCTCCTCGGCCTCGGTCGCTGAACTCGCCACGCCGAGGCTGCGCCCGGCCGGGGAGCTGCTCTGAGCCGCCGGGCGTGGGTGGCCGCTCGCAGCTCTGTCTGGCCGGAGCGCTGGCGGGGAAGGAAGGGGAACGCGGGGACACACACACTGGCCGCGGCGCGCGCGCGCGCGCTGCACGCTCGCAGCCGCGCGCCCCCGCCGAGGCAAGTCCGGGGCGAGTTTGGCCCCGCGGCTCGGCCCCGGCACCTGCCCGCCCCCGGCGCTGCCCCCCGGCCCCGCCCCGCCGACCATCGCGTCCCGCGCCCGCCCTGCTCTCCCTGCGCACCGACAGACCCACAACTTGCAGGCTGCGGCGCAACTGGTCTGGACAGCGGAGGCTCTCGGAGGCTGCCGAGTGAGGTAAGTTTCCTGCGCGTCCCCCGGCCCCTCCCCCCGAGCCCCTCACGGAGGCTGGCGCCCGGGGGCTCTGCATCCCCGATGGGATCTGACGGTCTTTCTACTCTGCCACTTCGCCTGTCCGCGTTGTGCTGGGGGTGACGTGGAGGGGGCGCCCGTGGCCACCGAAGCGGGACCTTCGTTCCTTGGCGGCCGCTGCTCCGCGTTCCCCGCTGGCGCTCACCGGCTCGCCACCCGGATCCCTCGGGCCGCAGTGACACTCCGCCAGCACCCAGGGCTCAGTTAGCTAGGAGCCCCCTCCCCTTTTCAGAGAAACCCGCCGAGTTTGGCAGAGGCAGGAGAGGTCTCCCCACCATTCTCCCCGGGTGCTAAGCAGAGGCGAACTTGTTAGGCGCCCCTGGGATCTCCAGAGGGTCTTGCGAGTCGGTGTTCTGGTCATTTCTGGCGCTGGCGCCAGACTGAACAGGTGCGGTATGGTTCCAGCCTCGGTGCAGCGGCACACTTCTCCGGGTCCCAGGCTCTCCCCTAGACTGATCGACTTGACGCTTAAGCATCCGGGGCCAGGGGTGGGAGTGGGGGGCCATAGGGACGGAGAATGCCCGAGTTTGATTTGCCATGCTGGTGCCAGGAGTCGCCAGAAGACAACAAATGTCTGCTTATCTCTCATCTATGCAGATGAGCATGTTGTCATTTCTTCCCCAGCTGGCTCGCCTCTGGTGACCAGCATGGTTGGGTAGAAACCTGTACCAGAGAAGTTGTTTGGGTGGGTAGGTTGGTGAATTTTTTCATCTAATCTACTAAAATCAGGGCTCCGAACAACAAACGGCTGGTTACTCGGATGCTTTTAGAAGGGAGCCTGTGGCAGACCACAAATAACACTGCCCTGCCGGTGCCTGTTGATGACATGCTCATCCTGCTGGAGGCCCCAGCTCTAAGGTGAATGACCCTTAAGGTGCAGCGTAGGGAGGACTAAAAATGTGTTAATCTTGTGCAAGGAAGAAGTGGTTCCCGCCTCAGTACTCCTGAATGTCGGTTTGGGGAACCCTTTTTGTTCCTCTGTTGAGGAACATCTGTCTGGAGACTTCTCTCTTGTTCCGTGGAGAGGCTGAAGTGTGTGCATTTGTTGGAGAAAAGTCAAAGGATTGGTTTCACTAGGACTCCAGTGTAATGAAGTACAGTGTTCATGGAAGCTATAATCAGAGCATTCCCAGCTGAAAGGAACCCCCGGAAAAAACCTTTCCCAGCCAAGTCTAAACTAGTGGGAGATTGAATCTCCAGTGTCATATGTGATCTCTCAGTGGAGAAGAAATGGTGGGTTCTGTGTGCAGTAGCAGAGACTTATGAGGAGTGATGAGAATGGTAGTAAGACCGTCTGACCTGTGAGGATGCCTGACTAGGGAAGGAAAACTGTAAAAGCCCTGAAAGATACATTACCTTATTGTCCAAATTAAGAGGACTAGAGGGATTTAATAATAATACCTTACATTTGCATTTCTGTCTTGCCATTTTTAAATGCTTTTCAGTGTTTTCATTTAATTCCAAGCATATCTGAGGGAGGCAGGACAAACATGATTATCACATGTTTATAGGGGGAATTTCAGGGATTTATCAAGGTGGCAAGTGGTTGGTATTAGAGTCACTGCCAGGTTTGCTCTTATAATCCAGTGCCAGCTCTGTACTAGTATAAAGTGGTTTTTTAATTATTATTTTTAATAGAGTGGTTAGCACAGGCTCTTTGTGAATTACTGGTCACATTTTACAGGTGAGGAAACTGAGGACTAGACAAGTGGTGAGAGTTTTCCATGTTATCACATCTCCTTTAGTGAAGTTTACAAGACTAGAAATTGTCTCCTGGTGACTAGTTCATTGCTCTGTGTTTTCCACTGTTGTCCCACTTCATGGGTCCTGTAGCACACCAGGGACTGTTTAGCATGCTGTTTGGTGACCTGGGTTTTAGTTCTAGCACATTTGGGCAAGATTCTATCACCTTCAAGTCTAAACTCCCTCATATAAAACAAAAAGGTTTGCATTAAATTGTTTATTTTTCCAGCTTTAGCATTCTATAATGTTTACCAATGTATTTGAAGTCCAGTGGTATCATTTCCTTTAGGGAAGGCAAGCTTTTTACCCTACATCAACGAGGAGATTTAGCAAATTACCTATTCCATCTTTAATTTACTCCTCCTCACTTTGACCACATACCACGTGATAAAGAGAAGACAATTACACGTGTGCTTTAGCTTAGCCTCTGTGTTGTTTAGTATTTCTATTTGACTTGAAAATACTCTGTGAGGTTGAAGTACTCTCAGGCTGGTTGAATACTTTGACTGTAAACTCACAACTTTATTAATTTATTTTTTTAGCTTTGTAGTTTGCGTATAGTAAATACTCCCAAATAGCTGTTGAATTGTGAAGAGGAATGAAATCATTCTAAGTAAGATATACTCTGCAAAACATAGACAGCATTTCACCATATAAATTCTCAGCACATAAGATAATTTACCTACAAGAGGTGTGTCTTTTGAAGCTGGCAGTTACAGGAGCCCATTGTTGTTCCTTTTCCTAAGTCTGTCACATAAAGAAGAGTTTTTCTTTCTCCTTGTAGACAATAGACTCATGTCATCTATGTCATGTTATTTTTTCTTGCCTCTTCCCTCTGGTTAGTATGTATAGCTGGATAGACGATACATTCCTAGAAATTGGCTGGTGACATTTTATAAAAGGACATATGTGGAGATGGGGAGAAGAATTACTAATTTTTAAAAGTGGTATTGAATAAATTTCGGTATATGCTAATACTGGCTCATGGCTTCACAGGGGGTTGGGGTTGTTGTTGTTGTTGTTAGGTGCCGTTGAGTCGGTATCCAACTCATAGTGACCCTCATAGGGTTTTCAATGGCCGACAGTTTCGGGATTGCTTGGGAGTGGATTGCCAGGTCCTTCTCCCATTTTTGCGGTGCTGGGAATTGAACTCGGGATCTCAGAGACTGCAGCGCAGCGCTCTACCAACTGAGCTAAATCCCAGCCCTTCACAGGGGGATGGAACCTAATTAACAAAATCAACCTGGTTTCTCTTGCCTTTAAGAATCCTCTTCTCTTTCCATCCCTCTTTCCTATATACAGAAAAGTAGTGTATTTTATATTTGGAAAAATGATGACAAAGAATGCAATAAATCTTAAATATTCTTAACAGATCCTGCCATTTATATTAGGAGTTGAGGTATGTTTCCTTCTGATAAAGAATTTAAATAGTAAGCCAGGTGCTGTGGTGCATGCCTGTAATTCCAGCTACCCAGAAGGTTGAAGCAGGAGAATCACAAATTGAAGGCCAGAGGCAGCTGGCACAACTTAGTGGACCATGTCTCAAAATAAAACAATAATAATAATAATAATAATAATAATAATAATAATAAAGGGCTCAGTGATAGAGCCTCATACCTCCCCATACTGGAAAAAATTAAATATTAATATTAACTCATTTGGAGAGACACTGTGTTTATAGGTAAGTAAACTGAACTATACAGAGGTAAACTGACCTATTCATGGTCACACAGATGATAGTGGGAAGGAGAGGGAAAATGTGGCATTATTAAGAAGATTTATATTCAAGATTGTGCCAGGAGTTTATGGTGAAGGTGCATTTTTCACTTTTAGAAATTATAGAGGTTAACAGAAAACTTCTGTTTGCTGGTAAGTATTAGAGAGTAGGTACATTTTAAAGGGATTTAAATTTATTTTTAAAAATTTCCATGTCCAAGTAAATGCCATTATGGAGAAAATGTTTGTCCATTCTCGTCTATTCCCTATAATTGTCTTCGTAATATACATCAGCAGACTCATAATTAATACTTTGCTCCAATCAGAGCTTGGAGAGAAGGACTCATTTGAATAGAAACAGAAATGCATGCTGTTTTCTAAGCTTCTCTTCCTGGTAAATAAAGCCAGAAGCTAAAGGTGGCCTTGTCATCCAGCCAGTAAAGTCATAAATATGTATATATTTAATCTGCATTTGCATTTTGCTTGTACTTCTGTTAAATGGTGATTCAGAATATCTAATATCCTGGAAATATAATTTTTCCTATGGCTAAAGCCTTCATTAGAATTGCTCTGTAACATCCAGTCCTAGATGTATTTGTTTCAAAAACATTTTCTCTTTGTATCAAGTGCATTGATTGGAGTTGGAAGGAGTTCTTTTATTTCTTTAGAAGCTGCACAGTGTGAACTGTACATTATGTAGCTCAGCCGTTCATTTGTGGTCTTATCTATCAAGCAGGAGGTGTTTCTTCTAAATGCTAGGGAAACCAGGAGGGAGGAAACCTAGCATTTTGTTTTAGTGTTTTTTTTTTTTTCCTTTTACAAATCAATTGTGTGCTTATTTTGCTGGTGAAATTTGAGAGGGAGGGGTTACTGCATCATAAATAGTTGGCTGCCACTGACAAAGGGTTTTATTCAGCCAAGTCCTTTCAAAAGTAAAAGATCAGGCCAGGGAAACAGCCTTAATTTTGTACAATGTATTCTGAATTTTATCTTCTTGTGTATAACTTCATCAGAAGTGTACAAAGGTGATGATCTGTCAGGAAAACTCATGAACTCTACTCAAATTAGGTTACTCTTGGGGTGATTTGAAACATAGCATTTGAGATGTGTTTGCTTGTTCCATCATCTAGCAGTGTTTTGGTAGTTGTCACTTTATGTTAAACCCACTCTTGAATGCACAACCACATGAAGTGTGTATTCTTGTGACAAGTCTTCTGTATTGTTTTTTGGGACTGAATAAACAATGTAAATGCAGTATGTCTGAGGGAGTTTACATAATGAGTGAATGTTAAGTTCTTATGACTCATTTTTCTATAATATTTTTAGAAAGTGAATTGTGAAATTGCAATGAAACGTAAAGCATTGAGTGTTTAGTATCTTTTCCTACTCTAAAAATGAGTGTGTATGTCTTTCAGCAAAGGGTCAGGCAAGGATTGGAATTCCAAGTGCTGGGAGCCTAGTGAGTATTGTTGTTGTTGTTAGGTGCCGTCGAGTCGGTATCCGACTCATAGCGACCCTCATAGGGTTTTCAATGGCTGACTGTTTCGGGATTGCCTTGGGAGTGGATTGCCAGGTCCTTCTCCCACTTTTGCGGTACTGGGAATTGATCTTGGGGCCTCGGAGACTGCAGTCCAGCGCTCTACCAACTGAGCCAAATCCCAGCTCGCTCTAGGGAGTATAACTATCTTGAATTGTAACTAAAGTTCAGAGACAAAACTGTAGAATGTTCCTCTATTTTATATGGGAAAAAAAGTGATATTTAAGCTGTCTGCATCTAGTAATGCTGAGCAAGGAGTTTGAGGAGGAGGATAAATTTATAGCTGGCAATAAAAATGTGTTTCTCTGCTTCATGGATAGACTGCACAAGAATGGATTCAACATGTGGCATGGTGGTTTTTTAAAATTTAATTCACACTTTGCCTCCCTCTTTTAAAAACTATGCCTATCATCATGACCACTTGATCATAACATTTGTTAACAAAGGAAGGAACCAGAAACAGCAGCAACAACTGAAGAAGAATACTGGACCTCCTTAAGCTAGTAGGAAGCACATCATAGGTGTTTAGAAAATTTTGTCAGCAGAAAAGGTTAGGCACCATGTTTTATTTATATTTGTATTCTTGGAGCTTAGCATTATGCCTGGCAAATGGTGAGGATCTAATAAATGTGTACTGAGCAATTTATGTATCCAAAATAATATTACTCTTCAAAATCTTGGGATATTTCTTAATTATTTTAATGATTTTATTGTTTTTTGAACCATCTTAGAAATGGTAGGCAGACTGATAGACACAGTCTATCACTTCTGTAGTTTATAGTGATCCTTCATGTTTAAAATTTTGTTGTTGTTGTTAAGTGCTGTCAAGTTAGGTCCCACTTGTACTGACCCTGTGTACAACAGAATGAAACAATACCCAACACTGTGCCAAGCTCAGCACCATTGCCAGTGGTTCCCTGATATTCATACGGTTTTTGATGGCTTACTGTTTTGGGAGTCCTTCTCCCAATCCTATAGCACCCAGTATTCCCAGGTGGTCCAATCCTATAGCACCCAGTATTCCCAGGTGGTCTCCCATCCAAGTACTAACCAGGCTTGCCCCTGCTTAGCTTCCGAGATCCGATGAGATTAGATGCCATAGTACTTCGTAGTATTCAGTAGACACCAGCCCTATTAAACTAACATGCCAAGGAATAATATTTAATTATTTCTCTTCTGTAGCAGAAAAATCCTCACGTCTGTCAGCTTGTTGTGCTATGCAGGCTTGCGTGTTCGTGTGGTGCTGAAAGCTATGCCATGGGTATTTCAGATACCAGTAGGACCACCCAGGGTGGACAGGTTTCACCTGAGCTTTCAGACTAGGGAGAAGGACCTGGCAGCCCACTTCGGAAACAGCCATTGAAAACCCTATGTATAGCAGGGAAGCACTGTCAAATATAGTGCTGGAACATGAGCATCCCAGTTTGGGAGGCATCCAAAAGATGATTGGAAAGAGTTGCTTCCTCAAAGTAGAGTTGACCTTAATGATGAGAATGGACTAAGCCCCTGGGACCTTCATTTGCTGATGTGACATGACTCAAAATGAGAAGAAACACCATGGCTGCAGCAATGGCTCAAACATAAAAAGATGGTGTGCATAGCACAGTGTATGGCTCATGGTTTCACAGGGGGAAGGAACCTAATTAACAAAATCAACTTGGTTTCTGTTGCCTTTAAGAATCCTCTTCTCTTTCCATCCCTCTTTCCTATATACAGAAAAGTATTTTATACACTTTTACAGAAAAGTGTATTTTATATTGGGAAAAATAATGACAAAGAATGTATGGTAGTGTTTTGTTCTACTGTTCATAGGGTCACTACAAATCAGACCTGAATTGACAGCATCTAACAATCCACTCCCAAGGCAATCCCGAAACAGTCAGCCATTGAAAACCCTATGAGGGTCGCTGTGAGTTGGATACTGACTGGACGGCACCCAACAACAACAACAACAACAACAACAACAACAACAACTTGTCCGGTAGTGGTGGTGCTGTCTGATAATCACTGAGCTGCAGAGAATGAGGCAGGAGGATCTCAAGTTCAAGCTTTAGCCTGCAGTCGTATCACTGTGGCGTCCAATCCCATCAGATCTTGGAAGCTAAGCAGGGTCGGGCCTGGTTAGTACTTGGATGGGAGACCACCTGGGAGCACCAGGTGCTGTAGGCTTGGGAGAAGGACCTGGAAACCCACTACCAAAAAACAATCAGCCACTGAAAACCCTGTGAATAGCAGAAAAGCACTAACAATACTGTTTCCCCTGTCATATGTAGGGTCACTATGAGTCGGACACCGACTTGATGGCACCTAACAACAACAACTTAGAAGAAAGAGTAATCTAAGTATAAAATTTGTTCTTTTTTTCCTTCTCTTCCAGTACTGGTAGAGTAGAACCCAGGGCCTCTCACATGTTAGGGAAATGCTGTACCACTGAGCTGTTTCCTTAGTCCCTTTTTAATTTTGAGACAGAATCTCACCAAGTTTCAAAGGCTGTCTCTCGTCTTGAACTCATGATCCTTCTACCTCTGCCTTCTGAGTTATTGGGATTATAGGATTGTGCCATGGTGCCCAGCTCTATTTTTCTTTTAAAGTGTCCGATAAACGTACTTTTTAAAATAACCAGAATTGCTTAATATTGAATTTAGCCTAGGGTCCAAAGACAGAAAGTAGACTAGAAGCTTCTCTAAATTAGTCAGCTTAACTATTATGTCCTTTTGGGTCTTCTCAGATCATTTAACCTGAAAGGGACCTTCCTTATATGTTTTGTTCACTTGTCACAATGGATACTTATCCACTTATGTATTTCACTTAGTTTTCTGTTACTCATGCCAAAATATACATGATAACATTCCTTGAGTATAGAGGTCATGGTTCTATACACTATTTTTCTAGTGGCTGGCCTATACTAGTTACTTAGTAAGTTTTTAAATGAATGAGTGAATAAATCCCATCTGTCCTGTAAAGATGAAATGGACTACCATTGAGGTCACTCATTCTTACTCCATTCAGCTGTGAAGACTGTTTAAAGGTTAGCAATGGTAGCTGCCTTTGAATGATGACAAGCTCTCCAGGGGGAGGAAACACTTGTTTAGGTGAGTTAATTTTGACATGATTATGAATGAAGTCTTATCAGTATTTAAATATGATTTCTTTCATGCACTCAAAAATGAATAGTAGAGGGACTGCAGATGTAGCTCAGTGGTAGAATGTTTGCTTAGCACGTGAGAGGCCCTGGGTTCAATCCCAGCACCACACCCACACACAGAATAGTAGAGAAGAGATGAATAGAAATTATCAAGCACAAACCAAAATATTCCAAACTGGTTGAAAGGTGCTCAAAAGAACCTAAGTCATTGTTTGTTGTTGTTGTTAGGTCCCGTCCAGTTGATGTCCAACTCATAGGGACCCTACGTATAACAGGCAAAACACTGTTGTCAGTGCTTCTCTGATATTCACAGGGTTTTCAATGGCAGCTTGATTTTTTTGGGCATGGGTTGCCAGGTCCTTCTCTCAAGCCTCAGCATCTAGTGTTCCCAGGCAGTCTCCCATCCAAGTACTAACCAAGCCCAACCCTGCTTAGCTTCCGAGATCTGATGGGATCAGATGCCACAGTGCTACAGCTCAGGCACCTACATCATAAGCATATATAATTCTGAGTTAAGATACTTTGTGATAGTTATAGAAGGCAAACTCTATGACACTTAATGTAAAGTTTTCAATCTTAGCTGGCTTGTCTGTAAACATTAGCTATATTAACAGTACAGTACCACAAAAGAAGTCAAGGCAGTGATTCTTTTTTGTGGAACCCAAGGACTTGCATATACTTTGTAAGTGCTCTATCACTGGTCTGCACCCCCAGCCCATTTTGAGACAGGGTTTGGTCAAGTTATTCAGGCTGCCTCTGGCCTCAAACTCTTGATCCTCCTGCCTCAGCCTCCTGAGTCCTGGGACTAGAGGCATGGGCCACTGTGCGCAGTAGGGCAGTAGGCTTAAAGTGTGGTCTTGGAACCAGTGTCAGCAATACCTGAGAACTTATTTTGTTGTTGTTGTTAGGTGCCTTCAAGTCGGTGTCTGACTCATAGCAACAACAGGTGAAACAGTATTGCCAGTGCTGCTGTGCTATTCATAGAGTTTTCAATGGCTGATTGTTTTTTGGGAGTGGGTTGCCAGGTCCTTCCCCCAAGCTTACAGCCACCTGGTGTTCCCAGGTGGTCCCCCATCCAAGTGCTAACCAGGCCCAACCCTGCTTAGCTTCTGAGATCTGATGGGATCTGATGCCACAGTGGTATGGCTGCAGGTGGGAACTTAATAGAGATGCAAATTCTCTTACTTTACCCCTGCTCTTACTCTACCTTATTCTACCTCAGGTGAACAGAATCAGAAGCAATGAGAATGAGGTGATGCATACTCCCTCAATTATTGGCAGTAAATGTTAAACCTTTTGCTAGAAGGATCAGCCTCCTAGAGTGTTGTGTATTCCCAGGTGAATCCCAAGATGTGTGGAGAGGGTACCATCTGTCTGCTATATCAGAAATACCAGAGAGAAAATGGAAGAATCTCCCCCTGCCAGTCTTGACTTTTCTCAAAACTTTGTGGATCATAAAAGAAAACATTCTTGCAACTAGATTGGATGTGTAGGATTTCAGATACCAGAGAGAAAAGCCTTTGATGGTCATTGATGCTGCCAACTGATGGGTACTCCCTGGCCTGAGGAGTAACTCATGTATGTGGATGATGAGGGATCAGTCAGTAGTCCTATGCATGAGTTATTCTTGGATTTTGTTTAATAGATAGCAGTGGAGGAAAGATTCTGAGAACTAGTAATTGTGTCTAGGAAGGAAATAATAGTTGGTTGACAATTCTCAGAATATTGTAATTTAGTTCAATATTGTAGATATTGATGAACCTTTTGACTAAGACAATGCCAGGTGCTATGGGGCATTTCAAAAAGTATAAACCTACTCTTGGCTATCAAGGAAGCTGACTTTGCTGAGAACCTACTCTTTTCAGTACTTCTCCAGTTTTCTTTTCCTCCCATTTTTCTTTGCCTGCAAAGTGGGCTGCTGCAAGCATCTTTGCTGATAGAAAACCAAGTAGAAACCTGGTCAGTTAGCAACTTGCTCGTGAACACAGAGCCAGTAAGGGCGGGCAGGTAACATTACTACCTGGATATTTTTATTATCCCAGGGGCTTTATTCCATTCCCATCATTAAGGTTGATTCTACATTGAGGAGGCAACTCTTCCCAGTTGTCTTTTGAATGCCTTCCAGCCTGAGATGCTCATTCTCCAGCACTATATTCAGCGTTGCTTCTCTGCTATTCACAGGATTTTCAGTGGCTAATTATTTTGGGAGTTGGCTGCCAGGTCCTTCTCCCTTGTTTCTTAGTTTAGAAGCTCAGCTGAAACCTGTCCACCATGGTTGGCCCTGCTAGTATCAGAAATACCAGTGGCATAGCTTTCAGAATCACAGCAAAACTCAAGCCCCCTACAGCATGACAAGCTAACAGACACCTGGGGATTATATGTTATAGCACCTCAACATGGAGCTTTGGAATAATAAAGTTTAAAAGAAGAATCATAATGGAATCTAAAATTTATTTCTCCAACCCAAATCTCTCTCTGAACTTTCTGTTGCATAATTGGCATTGCATTTGGATAATCCAAGGACATCTCAAATTCTACATGTCCAAGATGAAATCATGATCTCTTTTCTCCATACCTGATAACCTTGCCAGATTCCCAACTGTGTAGTGCATTAGCCACCAAATAGGGTGAGCAAAATCTTGGGACCCTTCTTTGGTGTCATCCTTTTTACCCATCATGTTTAATTCATCATTGATTGGTGTTGATATTACTCTCTGAATATTTCCCCCATTAACCTGTTTTTTGTAGTTTCTGTGGATCCCCTCCTAGTTAGGCTTTTTATTTCTCTGCTGGGCGGTAGCCAGAGCCTCACTGGTCTTTGTCTCCACTGTGGCTCTCCTGTAACCAATACCCATGCTGCAGCCAGCACACTTGACTATCTGGAGAGGACCCGAAACTTTGCTGGCTGGATTGTTATTTCCTGGGCCCCGCCAAGCCCTTATGTAAGCAGATGGATGCTGGCTCTAGGAGCTCTGTACATTGGTGGCATTTTGCACTTTTGCATGGCCTCTGTGGAGTTCTTCCAAGCAGCATCCTACCCTGATGCTTTTGCTCCCCTGGCATGCAGTCAGTTCTGGGTCCTTAATTACAATTGACTGCTTTTACAGATGTGGGATGAAAACTCTAGTGTGACCCTGGAGATTCGACCAATCCCTGTTCAAAACACCAAATTTTTTGAGTGCTCTGGGAATCCCTGATGTATGCTCACTCATTCTCACAGGTAACCAGCGACTGCTGCCGCTAGCCACAGTTGGTTATACTGGGTTCGAGTGACCTTTGAGTATCACATTTGTGGCCAGCGAGGCAAGTACCTAACCCAACCACTCACTGGGAGTAAAACTTAACCCTCTTATCAGAATGCTGTCTCTAATGTTGACTGTGGAAGAGAAGGCTCAGGGTTGCTTTGTGTAACTGGTGGGGTAGATAAAGGAGCATGGTTTTAAATTGATTCTCTTTCTCCTTCATGTGACAGAAACCAGTTGAAATGGATGGAGGAAATGGAGGGGGAGGGGTTCTAAGGAGAGAGAATCACACGGACCTGCCTTAGACTCTGCAATGTCCTTGCAGTGAGCCAACAATAAAGATCTGAACGCTGACGTGGTTCCAGAGCCCTGCATGGTCCAGGTCCTACCTGCCACTCCAGTCTTATTCCCACCAGTCTGCCCCTCACTACTTTCTGTCCAGTCATGCTGAGCACTAACCAGCTCCTGACCCTCCCTGCAGGCTGCATGTGGCTCCCTTTAGGGTGTTATTCACATTGGTTGACCATGCACTAAGTTGGTTTTAAGGTTACTTTTGGAAAGAGGCCTTTGCCACCTAGTCTAAGGTTACTTTTGGAAAGAGACCTTTGCCACCTGGTCTAAGGCTGGGCTGGTCAGCTGCTTTCTGTGAAGGGTTCAGTGCTTTGATTACTGAGCTCTCTTGGTGCCCCCACGAGGCCATAAGCATCAGGAGGGTAGAGTTCACATCCTTGAGCTTCTTTTCCCATTGCATCCTTAGCAGTTAGGCACATAGAAAACTTTGTTGAATAAATAAGTCAATGAATGCCTGTTCTTTTGCCTTAAAAAAATCCTTTTTGTGAATTTCCAGTGAAGAATGGAAATGTATAGAGCTCATGCCTTATATCACTAATGCTACCAATGGAATTTCTTCCACTTTCTCTACAACTGCCTGATGGTATAGCTGACATGACCAGCATTTCTGTAATGGTCACTGCAATAATTATCCCCCAGAAAGGTTATTCCCATGTCCTATAAAATACTTCTGGAAGGATACACAGATACTGGTAGCTTCTGTTTGTCTCTGGGAAGATAATCCTGATTGCTGAGGGGCAAGGTAGGAAGGGAAGCTTTTCATTAGTCTTTTTTTTTTTAACCTATTTTCTTTGAACCATATGTGTGGATTACTTATTTTAAAAAATTTAGATTGTAAAAGCAAAAGGAGGGAAGGTATCATGAGGGATGTGAAGGGATAAGAATGCTTGTGATTTAGAGAAAAAAAGAAAGAGGTGTAGTTGATGGGAGGCTGTCCTCCAAATATTTCCCTCTTCAAGGATACAGCCAGTTACTTCTGACTTGCTCTGCACATCAGCAAACAGTTACATGGCTTCTGCTCAGAAGGGATCCCACACCATATAACATGACTTTAAAAGGATTGCTTGTTCACTTAATCAAAAGACAGAGGCTAATGTAACTTACATCCTTAAGAACAAGCAGTTGCAGGTGGAGTCAGAGACTAAAGCATTCTCTGTGATGGTCTAGTATCTTTTGGACGGAACAAGAGGCAGGATTTTAGCAGCCTGTAGAAGTGGTGAGTATAAATTGGCGTGAACTAAACTTAATTTAATCTCTGCACATGACTTTGTCAGTTATTAAGTCACACTTGAGCAGTAAATAAGAGAGAATTATCAATCTGTCTTAGCTCAGGCTAGTATAACAAAGAACCATAGACTGCATGGCTTAGAAACAGCAGAAGCCTAAGATCTGGATGGCAGCATGGTTGGGTTCTGGGGTGGGCTGCCCTCTAAGTTACAGACTGCCAACTTCTTGTTATGTCCTCCTATGGCATAAAGAGGGAGAGCAAGCCTTCTTGGGTCCCTTTCAGAAGGGCACCATTCCCATTCATGAGGTCTCTGGCCTCATGGCCTAATCACCTCCCCAAGACCACATCATCTAATACCATTATATTGGGGGTTAGCATTTCATCATTAATTCTGGGAGGCCACAAACATTCAGTCCATCATAGGGCACAGTCAGTGCCCTATAAGAAACACATACCATGTTGAAAGTTAGTATATACACAGACATGTAAAATGATAAATACAATCAAAACAGTGCTTTTATGAAACAATACTTAACCATACTACATGGAATGTACTCTTATTTTCTGATAGGTTCCCTCCCACCTCCCACCTCTACCAAACATTGGCTGCAGTTGCCAGATTGATTTTACTCCCATTAAAGGGCTCTGCAGTTTAGAAGGCATGACTCTAACATGTTGTCATCTCCAGTGCTTCCTGTGGGCTGCACCTCACATTCAGTGCCATAACTCCTATCTAGTGCTCTTTTCTCTCCTGGGCTCTGGAGGGTTGGGGGCTAATGACTTCCTGAAGGCTCTCCTTGCAAAATTTTAATTTCTGTCAAGAAGGCATGGTGAGAGTAGGCACCTAATAGAACTTGGAGGAAAGTGGCTTGTAAGGCCACGTTGTCTGTTACAGAGGGTTGATAAGCTTCAGTAATGAAACCACAGCCTTTAAACTGGGCATGTTTCTATTTTTTCGTATAACATTCAACTAAAGGTCATACTAATTTATTTTAGCAAGATCCTAAATACTGTAAGAAGAAAAGCCTCACTTAAAAATGTGTCAAGAACAATTTGAAAATGTATTTTTTTCTCTGTGCCTGAACTTCATTGAGTCACCAAGCCTGCCTATTTTAATCAGCTGCATAAGCACAAAATAAAAAGGGATCAACCAGGGAATTCCTGGTTACTCAGACCTTTTGGGGAGGCTGTTTTGCTCCTAGAGTGAATTTCCTATTTGCAGAGGGTTTGTGTGTCCTTTTAAGTGCCAACATTTATTTTGGCCAATTTTTTAATTGAAAATTTCCCCAAAGTTGTCACGTCTTTCCTTGAGTCTTTGTAAGATTGCACAGGACAGAATGTGTCTTTTGATGTAGGATCTATTCAGAGATGCAAGGCTCTTTGCCCCATAGCAGTTGGCCTCATTTTGTTATTCCCAAGAATCTTATCTGCCTTTTATTTACTTTAGCAGAGGCTTCCATGGCTTTTAGAAGCAAACCCTTGTACTGGTGGTTTGCTATTGAGAGTCTATTGTGATCTTGGAAACCAGATAACAACCATATTGTCTGAATTGTGGTACCCCAAAGTACCCAAACTATTCTTTGAAACTGGTAATTTCTTTAAAGGAGGGAAAAAGGTTTTGAGAGATAGCCTCAGGGGTTCTATTTGTAAAGCTAGAGAGCTTAATTTCTTTCTCCTTCACTTAGTCACTGGCCAATAAAGAGTATGTTTTTCTTATACTCTGTTTTGGGGCAATTTGGATGCATAAAATGCTTAAAGTTGAGATAGGCATAATATCCTTTTTCTTTCCTTTTATAAAATATTTATAATGTGTTTGCTATCTTATCTAGTCTAAAGCAAAATTTCATTTTACTTAATTACAATGGTAAAAACGGATGGATATTTTGGTAATAGATTCACTTTCAATATTTTGTATCGTTAGAGATTATAGATTATACCAAGGTCTTTCTCTTTCCCTTGGAGAAATTGCATAGAAAAATTCTCCAAATTTTTCTGATTTCCATCTTCAGTCAGCAAACCTGCAATAAAACAAGTAAAGTGAATAATGAAAAATTAACTTATTTTTGAAGGGTGATGTGAACTTGACTGTTCTTTGGATAACGAATTCATTATGTTGAAACAAAAAAAAAATTGAGTCGTTGCCTTGGCAAGCTATTTTTAAATGATACCCTTTAAGTGTTTTTCCCAAGATGTATAGTTTAGACAGAGTAGTGAAGGTGGATGGAAAATAGAGCCAATGGAAGATTAGTGTCTCATGCTAAGAATTAAGAGAGACACACAACTTTTTTTTATGTTTGTCTATAGAAAGCAAATGGAAATTCAGCTTATAAAATTTGTGTGCAGTTGGGCTTCATTATTTAGTTTAACAGTTTCTCTGGAGCTCCCCCTACATGGCAGTTTATAATGTAAACATGACGCCTCATTTCCTTTTGTGCAAACTTTACACAAGGAATAGTAATTTCCACACATGTCAAGAGACTTCTGGAAGCATTTGGAACAGCATGGTAAGTATCCTACACATGTGCCTAGCAGCTTTAGGGATGATCAACACTCCCGCACATCGCATCTGTATTTATTTCTTCATTTGTCTGCCTCCTTCACTGAAACGTCAACTTCCACTTTGTCTTGTTTACTCCCATATCCCCAGCACTTAGCGTAGTGCTCAGCACAAAGATGGCCTACAATTAATATTTGCTGAATGAATTGATTCTTAAGCTATAACTGTTTTTTCCCCCTTAATTTTCTAGCTTACCTCATCTTTTAAAATTCAGCAAGTCTAGCTTCTAGCCTAGTCACTGCTTCAAGTACCTGTCCCAACATGTGGCCTTGTTCATTGCCAAATTTTAGTCATTTTCCCCCCACCTCTTGCTTTTTTAGCCTGCATCATTTGGAACAAATCAATAACCTCATGACTCACTCTCTCTTAGCCACTCATCTGCTCTTGGGATCCCAAGTCTTACCTGTGTTAGGAAATCTCCAGTCACCTTTTAAAAAACTCAGTCCATCTCATCTCTGAATTCTAAGTTTTCATGAAGGGTATCCTCATTGAGACTCTTGAAATTGGGGCAATATTTTTACTTTGCTCATTCTTATGATTGTGCAGCTACTAATTTTTAAAAGATGTTCTCCTCTGTTTTCACCTCTTTCCTGCGTTAACTTGTCTGAGCTAGATTATTGTAGCAGCTTCCCAAATGGCTTCTATACCTCCCTATCTACCCCATTTTGATCAATTATAATACCTGTTCTCAGAGATTTAATTTTGTCACTGCCATGTTCCAAACTCCTTAAATGCTTTGTTGTTGTTTTTAGGGGCCGTCGAATAGTGTCTGACTCATAGCAACCCTCATAGGGTTTTCAGTGGCTGCTTGTTTTGGGATTGCCTCAGGAATGGATTGCCATGTCCTCTCATTTTTGCAGTGCTGGGAATCGAACCTGGGACCTCAGAGACTGCAGAGCGGCACTCTACCAACTGAGATAAATCCCAGTCCCTTAAATGCTGAAATCTAAATGCTTTGGTTCATAGGACCATCCACCTGACCCTAGGTGACTGTTGGTCACTGTTCATTATTATTGTCCTTGTCATACTTGTAGTAGTGCAGTGACACCGGCTACCATGTTTTAAACTCTTTCTGTGCCAGGTACAACATGTACAACATGAAACCATAAATGTTATGTAGATGTGTAATACGATACTGGGAAGAATGGGTGTGGGTGGAAGGAGATAGGGCCAGAGAGGTGTGCTGAGGCCCCACTGGGGATGTCTTATCAGCTGTGCTAAGGGGTTGAAGCATTTCTTCGATAGGTGGTTAGGCAACAACTAGAAGAATTTCATGGGCAAGCAGTGCGCTTATATTTTATTTTAAATCAGCAATATGAGCTGTAGTTTGGGAGGTGAGTTAGAAGGGAGAGAAATTAGTGATAAAGAGGCTAATTACACAAGACATGAGAGCCTGAGTTAAAATAGTGAGCATAGGGAAGATTGAGAGGTTTGAGACTTAGTGGGGAGAATTTTTAGGACCTGGTGACCTCCTTAGACATGAATGTTGAGGGAATTGTAGGAGTAGAAGAAAGGGATTCTTTGATTTTTGGCTTTAGTGGTTAGAGATTGGGGAATGATGCTCAACTGAGAGTACTGAGAAAAGGCAGAGGTAGAAAGTTTGTAATGATGGGTCCTGTTTTAGACATGAATTTGAGATGTGTGTGGGTATCTAGGTAGGGTGTGTCTGTAAAGACAGTGAGTGGTTCATGGGAGAGACATTGGCTGTGTTTTGGTCATATGCTCCAGGCAGTGATACAAGCCATGAGAATGGATGCCATTAAGAGCAGGCTGTATGTGAGCATGAACGTAAGGAGAGAGGCCGAGTGGAGGCATGCGTTATGGATACTTGGCGATTATTGAAGCCATGGAAATAAATAAGATTTTCCTGAAAAGGTTTGTGTAACAGAGGACATCATCCCCTGATGTTTCTTTGCAGTTTTATTTCCCCATATGTTGACTCTCTCTCTCTCTCTCCCTCTCTCTCTCTCTCTCTCTCTCTCTCTCTCTCTCTTTTAAATGAATTGTCTTCCATTTTCTTCTGCAGTTAAGGAAATGATATTAGATTTTCATGATACCACATACATCCCATTGTTCTAGAGGGCTTCTCAGACCTTGCTGATCCCCACACCTACTTCCCCAGAAATGACTTCTCAAACATACTTTCTCTTTTTCATTCTTCTTCTTCTCCTTTTTTCCCCCCTCCTTTTATTAATGAATGATGGTGAGATACAGAATAATATGGCATTGCCTTTTTCCATTGTGCAACCATTATATCACTTCTGGCTACATTTTCATCATCCCACAAGGTTCATGGAGCTTTACGGCTAATATGTAATAAAACTCAAATGCATATTTGGGTTATATTCCTCTGTTTATTCAAGGTACTCATGAAGTTGCTTTGTTTATATTGAGATTATCTTCTCCCCCTTTATCCGTCTATATTGACTCTCCACCCCATCCTACCTTCCACAATCTTCGCCTCCCTCTGCCAGTTCCCTCCCTCTTTCTTTCTATTCTTTATATTGTCCCTTCTTTGTTTTCTAAATTTAATTATACATTTTTATATATCAACTTATATATAGGATTTTTTCTTCCTTTAAGTAAGATTCAGCTCCCACATATGAATAAGAACATATGGTATTTCTCTTTTGGAACTTGTGTTCATTCGCTTAAGATGATGTTCTCTAGTTCCATCCATTTTGCTACAAATGACCAACATTATCTCTTTTTTATTGCTGAGTAGTATTCCATTGTGTATATGTACCGTACTTTTTTTAATCTATTCTTCTGTTGGTGGGCACCCTGGTTGGTTCCATATCCTTGCTATTGTGAAAAGTACTGAATTGAATATGGAGATTCAGGTGTCTCTGTGGTATGATGACTAGTCTCCCTTTGGGTATATTTCCAGGAGTGGTATAGCTGGATCATATGGCAATTCTATTTTTAGTTTACTGAGGTATATCCATATTGATTTCCAAAGTGGTTGAACCAACATACAGTCCTACCAACAGTGTAAGGGAGTTCCTTTCTTTGGCATTCTTATTCTTGTGACTCTGGGACCTTCCCCTTCAGGCTGGGTTGTGGGTTCTCAGCTTATCTCTGCAAGCAGACCTAAGTCCTGACAGAAGGGAACACATCTTTTTCAGGTTTATGTTCCCTCCTAACCTATCTACTCCAGTGCCTTCTACACATTACCTTTTGCTACTATATTTTATTGATTATTCTGATTACCCTTTAGAAGAAAAAAGATAAACAACTCAAAGCTTTTTAGAGGTTATATAAACTGATGTATGAAGAGCTAAATTGGCATTTTCTACTTAAAATGTGTTTGCAACTGAATGTTCTATTTCTCACTAAAATTTAAAAAAAGAAAAAAGAAGAAGAAGAAGAAGAAGAAGAAGAAGAAGAAGAAATTGAAGTAGCAAAAATGTCCACAAAACCACTGCAGAATTCTTGACTTTTGTCATTTCTGTTATTTTAAATTCCAGAGGAAGGGGATGTCTTTTCACAGTTCCCCTCAATCTGTTGTAGCTTGTTGCAGGCAGAGTTTATCTGTTAGTTTCATTGGCTGAAAGTTCCTGTGTTTTTAAATGAAATTTTGCATACATTTGCACAAGTTGAATTTGAATGCAGTGAAATCTCTGGTCTAAAAAGCTAGGATTCTTACTCATTTGGCTCCTCTGCTGACACTTTTGTGACCTCTAGTCAAGTGGCTTGACCTCTTGGGCTTTTTTCTTTTCCTCATTTGTGGACAAAGCTTCTATACCCTGGCTCTTGACCTGGATCAGAGGCATGTTGTGAGGTCACTTGGTATAGTAGCCTTTAAGATCCTTAGAACAAAAATATCACATTCATTAGAGAATTTATTTTATAGGAATTACAAAAAGAGGTCATGCTCAGGGCAACCATCTTTATAGCCCATTGGTAAGGAGATCTGAACCAAAAGATCCCAATAAAAAACTTTTCAGTCTTCTATGCCCAGAGGCCAAGGGTGGGGTGAAATACTTTACTAAAGTCTGATGAGAATTTCAGAACTTAAACATTCTGTTGACATGGTTGATGAAATCAGTGTGCTTTTATCTTTAATGAGGTGTGTCTTAGATGTGGAGGCTTATTAAAGAAAGCAAAACACTTATTAATTTATTGAAGAAAAAGAATGCTGGTAGATAGCTAATAATTAGTATATTAGAGTCCAAAATAGGATGTGATGCTCCAAGTTTTAAGTAACTACATTGCTTGTTCTATTTTAAATTGTCTAGTATGTAGGTGAGGTGTCAGTTTATCACACCTTGCAGAATGCTTTGGCCTTGCATACAAAGATGGTCTGTGTTTCAGTTAGTGCTCCTATTGAGGTGGAATATGAGAATCCCGCAGAAGTCATCCAGAAGACACTTTTAACACCTGTGGAATATTGAAGGTTGTTTAAAGTTAATTGGACATTCTTCAAATGCCAATGCAAACTTCAGTTAATAATAAAAATGTTTACCGTCCAATGATATATGTCAAAGGGAGAAGGATCTATTTAGAATTATTAATGTGGGTGATACCTAATCAAAAATGAGGGAACCTCAGGGTTTAACAGTATTGGTAGAGAGGTCATTGGATCTGTAGTCATGCCATTAGATCTCTAGCAAGACCAAATCTAAATTGTTTGCGTAGCCTGGCAGTGAGCATAATGGTATAATCATAACCAGGTTTTTTTCTTGGTTTTCTGCCTGTAGAGTTAGTCTGTGACTAAGCATGGCATCCTTGCGTCTGACTGTAGTTTGTATTGCAGATTTACTCAACAAAGTAAAAGTGTAGCTGACAGAAGGTGGAACATTGGAAGCAGAGAAGAGAAAGTAAAAGTGCTAATATCTTCATCTCCTAAAATAGGGGAATAAATTATAATTATTAAACGTTAGTAGGACTACAGAGTTGTGCCACCTTGCATTTCTGCTGGTGGCACTGGAGAGTTCCAATTGCACCACATCTTTATCCGCACTTGGCATGGGCAGTCTTTTTCATGTTAGACATTCTAATAAGTCTATTGTAGTGATTCATTATGGTTTTAAATTCAATTTTCTCAGTGATTAATCATGTTGAACAAACTTTATTAAATGAACAATCATCTATGAGTATAAAAATAGTTTTACTTAAAAAAAAGTAGACAGAAACACAAATGAAGAATTTGGATACTTAAAATTACAAAATATTGAACATAAGAATTAATATAACATTAAACTTTGGAAGAAGGCCAGGACAGCATGAGAAGAGTCTCTGATATGAATCAAGCCCTAGAGATTTGAGCATGTTTTCAAGAGATATGAAGATAATCACCAAGAGACCAAAGCAAAAAATTTTAAGAACACTTATCTTGGAAGAATGGAATTGTTAGGGATAGGAAAAGTAAGAGTTGTTCATTCTTGTGAGGTCATTTATTTATCTGCATTGCCTCATTTATGGATTTCTTTGGTAAAAATAAATCATAAGTATATTGGTCATTAGAACATAAAAAATGAGTACCTACCACTTATTTGGATGCTAACTGTAGATCAGGCACTTCCTATATAATAAACACACATTAGCTTGTTTCATACTCACAGCAGCCCTCAAGTATATACTGTTATCACCATTTTATAGGTGCGGAAACCAAGACACAGAGATAGTAAGTACAATACTCAAGGTGGCACAGCCAGGTTTCAAAGCTAGATGGTTCAGTTCCAGAGCCATCTCCCTAAGCTGGACTACTTTATATATCTCAAGGTAGGACAATGGCTGGGCGACCCCAAGTATATACAGTGGCTGTGCTTTTATCTTTTTTTATTTTTATTTTTACTTTTTTTGCACTACTAGGAGGTTGAACCCAAGGCCTTGTACATGATAGGCAAGTACTTTACCACTGAACCTCACCCCAGCCCTATTTCTATTTTTTTATTTTGAGACAGAGTCTATCTGAGTTGCACTGGTTACCTCTGGCCTCACATTTGTAATCCTCCTACCTCAGCCTCCCAAATCACTGGCATTACAAGTGTGTGCCACAGGTCTCATTGTGCCTTGATCTTAGTATGACCTGATTTGTTCTTTGAGGCCCTCTCCAAAAGAAGTACTTAGTTTTAATCCATAAATCAGCAGATTGAATAGCTATTAACACAGTTCTAGGTTTATTATTTCTAGTTGAGGAAGCCAATGAAAAAGAAAACTAAATGTATAATCTGATGCAAGACATTATAGGGAAAAATAGATCAGGATAAGGAATATAAAATACTGTGGAGGATAATAAAACTGCATGAGGACAAGTGATGGTCCTGGTGGTGAGATGTTATGGCAGACAGGAAGGTAGGGAAGACCTCTCTGAAGAGATGGTATGTGAAGATTGTCTTAGTCCCTTTAGGCTACTATAACCAAATTCCATAGATGCAGTGCTTAAACAACTAGCATTTATTTTGCACAGTTCTGAAGGCTGAGAAGTCCAAGATCAAGGTGCTGATAGATCCACTGTCTGGTGAAGGCCCACATCCTGATTTGCACATGGCAGTTTTCTCATTATATCCTCACAGGGCAGAGAGCAGAGAGAGAGGAAGCAAGCTCTCTGTGTCTCTTTCATAGGGGCACTAATCTCATTCATGAGGGCTCTGTCTTCTTGACCTGATTACCTCCCAAAGATCCCACCTCTTAAAACTGGTACACTGTGGGTAAAGATTCCAACATATACATTTGGGGGAGGTGCAAACATTCAGTTTGTAACATAGACCTAAACAAAGTGAAGAAGCAAACTCCAACTGACATATAGGGAAAAGCATTCCAGGCAGAAGGAATGGTGAATGCAAAGTCCTGAAGCAGAGAACTTTTATTGGCCCACGTGAGACATCATAAAGAAACCAATATGTCCAAAGTTAGTGAAGGAGAGGAGAGGGGAACAAACTGGGAGCCATGGCAATTAGAGCCGTATAGTCCAGGTAGTAGCTTTGGATTTTATTTTTAGTGAGAGAAGAAGCCATTAGAAGATTGAGTGAAGGGGAAGGATATCCATTAAGAACTTCCTGTCCTATATCTTATAAAGAAGCAGTATGTCAAGAAGACTCTTGAAGCTGAGAGCATTTTGCTGGTCAGTGAAAGTTTAAATGAATGAACCACTGTGGAAGTCAGGTCCTCTCTGAGCAAGTGACAGTGTGTGCACTAATAGGTACTGTTAGGGACAAATATGCAATTCAACACAGCCATGTCAACCATGTGACTTACCATTTTATCTTTTAACCTCTATTACCTTAGGTAACATTCCTTAAGCATTTCCTTAATCATTATGGGTGACTACTTTTGCCTATATTGGTCTTTTTTATATGTACTTTCCCTAAAGATGGCTTATTGAATGAGACAGTAGTTAAATTGTAGCAACATCAAGATAGTAATTCATGACATGGTTCCTACATTTAATGATATTAATATGTTCAACCACCATTAAAAATTATCTGTCTCAACTATAAAGTAATAAATGCAAGCTACATTAGGGTACTGGTATGAGGGGAGGTGCATAAGGAGAGTTAAGAATTTTGAAGAAAGGTTTAACTTGAATTTGAAATATTTGGATAAGTAGAAATATTAAACATTCAAATATTTTCATATCATTATAATATTTTTCTTATAAGAACTCTTCATGTACTTGAAGTATAGGTTTTAAAAATCAATAATTACTGAAGAGTAAGGATAAGTTCTTCATTTCTGTTATCTAGGACAAAACATACTTTGGTTTATTTCTGGGATATATTAAAAATCTTTAGTCTGATTTATCCAAAAATAAAAAAGGAAGATAATTTCCTAACATGTTCGGTTGTATTAAACTAAGATTTATGAAACAAAAGCAATGCAATAGGGAAAACATCACATGTACATACAGATAGGGAAAATATCACACACACATATAAAGGTTAGTATTCAGATTTTGTAAGGCATGTATAACTATGTAAAAATCATTTTTAGGTAAATGGCCAAAGGTAAAGAACTGTCACTTTTACACATAAAAAAGACCAAGATAGGCAAAAGTAGTTATCCATAATGATTAAGGAAATGCAATTAAGGTAACAGAGGCTAAAAAATAAATTAAAATGATGTTACAAAGTTGACATGGCTGTGTAGGAATTGCATATTTGCTCATAATAGTTATTACTCAAATTCATATAGCCTTGGGTTCTATCCTCAGAACTGGAAAAAGCACAAAAGTATATA
Organism: Pedetes capensis; assembly: GCA_007922755.1. Lineage (NCBI taxonomy): Eukaryota > Metazoa > Chordata > Mammalia > Rodentia > Pedetidae > Pedetes > Pedetes capensis. Next base: position 54,895 of record VMDO01000640.1, on the reverse strand, counting down.
CTTTCTAAGGAGTACCAACAAAAGCCGTGTTACTGAATGTACCCTTTGATCCAGTAATTTCCCTCTTCTCTTCCCTGTCTTTTTGAGACTTGCCACATAGCCAAGGCTGGCTTCCAATGCACAATCCTCCTGCCTCAGTCTCCCAAGTGCTGAGATTACGGATGTGTGCCACCACACCAGGCCAATAGTTTTCCTTTTCAAGGGAAAAAAGTCAAAAGAGAAAAAATTGTCAGAATAATAGCAATTATGATAATGTAAGACTAAAAATAACTCCAATGTCTATAACATTTGGAGAAATAATTAAACCATAGTAGCTCACAACAATAGAATATTATTTGCAGAAAAAAATAGTATGGAGAAATCTATGTAAAATAAGTGAAAAATACATAATATTGTGAAAAATTATATATGATAAAATACACTGATTAAAAACAAGAAAGCATAGAGTACTTAGAACAATTTGATTTTGTTTACCTTTTGTGTGTGGTTACATATAATGATGATATGAAGAATAAAAAAGAATATAATTCACTTAAAGAAAGGATGTCATAGATCTGAAAAACAATACACAAAGCCAACAAGATTTGGGAAATATGGGATGCCAACAGCCAGGAACTGTGGTATCAATGATTCTGCTTCCAGTATAGGTGTGGATAGTAACATTGAGGGAATGCCCTTTAAGACTTATTGGAAGCAACACTGATTCCCAAAAAGTGTGCCATGTCAGCAGATGAGATTTATTTTTGGACTTAAAAACTATTGAAAATAAACTTTTAGATCTATTATTATAGCCCATTTCCAGTTACAACATTTATAAAACTATACAATCTCTCAATTCTTGATAGGTAGCATACTTTGATATTATATACAACTAAATTCCAGAAAATGCCCTACGAGAGTCCCTGTGAGTTGGCCTTGACTTGAGGGCACCTAATAACAACAACAAATTCCAGAAAAGCAGAGAATTTTCAGTAAGCTCTTGGGAGCCATTGTAGTGGAGTTTGACCTGAACTGTGTTGAGAAATAAAACCTTTGAGCTTGTCGCCTAAGTTGGGTTGGAATGGGACAATAAATTCCAAAGAATCCATTAGGTCCTCAAATGGGTGGGGAAGCATGTGTGTGTGTCCATGCTAAGTACAAGTACACGCCAACTAGGATGGGAACACGCAAAAGATTAGAGGACTTCATGATTGTTTTGGGTTTAGAATTACCAGTATCATGTTGTTGTTGTTGTTATTGTTAGGTGCCAGGGAGTTGTTTCTGACTCACAGGGAACCTCAGATCGTTTTCAATGGCTGATTGTTTTGAGATTACTTTAGAAGTGGATTGCCACATCCTTCTTCCACTGTGAATATCATGTTGTTGGTGTTAGATGCCATCCAGTGGGGTCTGACTCAGAGCAAGCCTCAGAGAATTTTCAATGGCTGATTGTTTAGGGATTGCTTTGGGAGTGGATTGCCACTTTCTTCTCCCAATTTCACGGTGCTGGGGATCAAACCTGGGTCCTCAGAGAATACAGAGCAATGCTCTACCAACTGAGCTAAACCCCAGCCTATGAATATCATAGTCCTATATATCTCCTCATTCCACAAGAAAAGTTTAGCCTGAGATGGGACCAGACTTTCTTGAAGTCTCAGTTGAAATTGCCACCTTACTGATCTTTCAATCATTAACGAGTCACCACTGTTAAAGAAAATCACCTTTATCACAAGCCTATGGATCTCTTTCAACTTACATGTTAATTTGGTTTCAAGGGTCATGTGCCTTGTTTGAGTATTACTTTAGGATCTTAGAGGCGGTTCTAGAACTCTTGGTACTTAAAAGATGTCATATTTCAAATTAGCATCAGTTTATGAATATCTGTGGCATCAATATGATTTCTGATATTTCTGATGTTTAGATAGGATGTTGATGGTTTGGAGAGAAATTGGATATTGCATTGGTTGATACACTGCACAGGTCTAAGATGATCCAATCCCTTCATCTTCCCAGCAAAGAACAGCCTCTAAAATGAGGGTAATGTTGCTCACTTCAATGGATTATTGAGATGGTTAACTGTGATAAAGAAATATGGGTAGCAGGAATTTAGCAGGAACTAAGAAAATGATAATTCCTTTCACTTTTTATGTGCAAAGCTTTTTGGAAGGTGCTTAAGGCAAAGAGGGTAGCATTTAGGAAAGGAGCCTCAGGATGAGAAAGCAATTGTAAAAACAAACCTGTGGTCTGTGCCCTCAAGAAATTTGCAATAGATTAGGGTAGCCAGGTAAACATACATAATTAGGGAAAGATAATGCAATTTAGAGATGGTAGAATGGCAGAGTGTGGCCTGAGTTAGGATAAAAGCTAGCTTTAAAGTTTCAAGGTAAGCCTTTGAGGTTAGTGTGAGATTGTTTTTCTATCCAGATTTGAAGACAGACTGGCACATAGGGTAAATGCTTGCTACAACATGAGAAGGGTCATACTTTAGAAAATGATAATATGTTAGAATTATGCTTTTTGCTTTTGAAAATTGGCCCTTTTTCACTATATTTCAGGAAGTATGTCATAATAAGCAAATTGCAACTCTTTATAATATGGGTGGAAGGAGGTGTAGGAATAAATGGAAATGACTTGCAGCTACTGGTCTTTGTCTTCCATGGATTCTTAGGCCTTCCCCACAGCACCATTCATGGGGCTCCTGTGGGCTGATGGCAAGGTAGTCTTGCTTGCTCACAGCTCCTGAAATCCATCACATGACATGGTAATAAACAGTGAGGTGGAGGAGATAAGCATTTTATTTATACCTCTCTTGTGGACTTCCCACTTTACAGTGTATATTTTCAGTTTCTGTAGGTATGTCTCACCCTCCTTCTTGGATTATAAATTTCTTGAGGGAAAAAGGGTCTCTTGTTTGATCTATAAATAAGATACTGTCAAAAGGAATTCCCTTTACTTCAAAGTCTTTCTGACTGAATTACGTGGATCTCTTTGTTTAAAAGTGTCATTTGAGATTATCTGAAAATTGTACAGATGGTGCCTGATGTACAGTGACTCAACATATGTTTTTCCAGTCTACAATAGTATGTAAGCATACTTATACAACCATTCATTTTTTAAAATTTACTTTCAGTACATTATTCAATGTATTACATGAGCTGTTTGACATTTTATTAGAAGTAAGTTCTATTTTAGATGATTTCACTCAATTTAGGCAAATATAAATCTTCTGAGCATGTTTATGATAGGCTAGCCTAAGCTACAATATTTGGTACGTTGTTGTTGTTGTTTGGTGGCATGGAGTTGGGTCCAACTCATAGTGACCCTATGTACAACAGAACAAAACACTCCCTGACACTGTGCCATGTACACAATCTTTTATATGTTTAAACCCATTATTGCAGCCACTCTGTCAATCCATCTAGTTGAGGGTCATCCTTTTTTTATTGACCAGCCACTCTCCCATATGATGTCCTTCTTCATGAATTGGTTCCTCCTGACAACATGTTCAAAATACATGAGACACAGTGTAACCATCGTTGCTTCCAAGGAGCACTCTGGTTGCATTTCTTCTAGGATGGATCTGTTGGTTCTTTTGGCAGTCCATGGTATAGTCAACATTCATCCCCAGCACCATAATTCAAAAGCATCAATTCTTCTTCTGTCTCCCTAATTCACTGTCCAGCTTTCACAAGCATATGATGTGACTGGAAATGCCATGGCATGAGTCAGGTACACCTTCACCTTTGATGTAACATCTTTTCAGCACTTTAAAGAGGTCTTTCCAACAACTGTTTCCAATGCAATATCTTTTGATTTCTGGACTGCTGCTTCCATATTAAATGCAATTTCAATATAAAATATTTTCAACTTGTGGTACATGTTATTAGTTAGCCTTTGCATCACTGTTACCCAAATGCCTGATGAAAACAACCTAAGGAAGATGATGTTTATTTTGGCTCATGGTTTCAGAGGGTTTCAGTCCACAGTGGCAGGAAAGTCATTGTGGATTAGGTGGTAGGGCCTGTGGTGGGGCACAGCTCTTCACATCACGGGTGACTAGGAGCAGAGAGCCCACCCCCAGTGACCTATATTTGCCAGCTATGTCCCACCACCTAAAGATTCCACATCCTCCCCAAATAGCACCACCCCCCAGGGGGCTAGTGTTCAAATATGGGTCTGTGGGGGCCATTTTGTTTTCAGACTGTAACAGTGCATTTATTTGGATATAACCCCATTGTAAGTCAAGGACCATCTCTTTATTTGGTTTTAGGCATGTTTTGGAATTCACAGGAAATCATTCTCTTACTATCTCTAATTCGTGCTCTTCTGACATCAGGGTTTGCCTATGGCATGTTTTAAAGTCCTCAACTGTATGTTTTTGGAAACTCAGAACTGTAACCACCCTCACTTTGTGAAAAAGAGATCAGAGGAAGACACACTGCTCTAAAGGCCAGTAGCTAAACCAGATGCTTGGATCCAGCACACAGAAGCTAGTGGGACATGAGAGAACATAAATTAACGCATCTAACAGCTGTAGGAAGGCCAGTGTTTTTCCTAGGCAAGCCTCTCTGGGAGAGCTTAAAGTTAAGGAGCAGCAGTCATGAGAGAGCTGGCAAGGACACAGTGGAGCAGAAAGGTCTGCCTGCCCCTTAGGCAAAGCCAAGTAATCCTTGGTTAAATGGAGGGGGCACTCCAACTAATTACTGGCACTATAGGTGGGCATTTTTTAAAAGCTCATTATTTTAGTGGTGGTGGTGGTAGTGGTGGTGATGGATGATGAAGAAAAGGGAGTCTTGCACTAATTTTGTGCCTGGAGAGAAATTTGGCACTTTCTTTGCCATAATTGAAGAATAGATAATTTAATTTAGGCACAAGGCACATGTAAATAGTCATGTAGTTGTGTAATTGAATTGGTGGTAACTTATTTTTAGAAATCCTCTAAGGAGCAAGCCATCCAACCACAAAATTACTGATGGGAAACAAGAAACAGATGGCTGAAGGGACCTTGCTGCATGTCATATGTGTTCATGCTATGTGGCCTGGGTGCTCATTCCTCCTCCAGTGCATTGGTTTGTCTCTGCATGATTACCTCAGTATGATGAGCCAGCCTGGCCCTGCAGACCAAGCTGTACAGCCTTACATATTATGTTTTGCTCTGTGTCTTCATTTTGTGTCTGTTTGGGTCTTCTCTCTCTTTCTCTTTCTCTCTTTTATTGATTAGTATAGTGAAAATTTTGTCAATTTTGTTTATCTTTTAAATAAACCATCTGTTTTATTGATCTGTTACATGGTTTTTCTGGTTTCTATTTCATTTACTTCTGCTCTGTTCTTTGTTATTTCTTTCCTTCTACTAATTCAAGGTTTGGGTTGTTCTTTTGGAGTTCCTTCAAATGCATTGCTAGGTTGTTATGAAAAAATATGTTTATGTTTATTTTATAACACACACACACACACACACACACACACACACACATATTGTTTTTTTTCCTGTGCTGGAGGTTGAACCCAGGACCTTGCACATTCCAAGCAAATACTTTATCACTGAGTTTTATACCTAGCCCAATCTTTGTATTTTTTGATGTAGGTGCTTGTTACTATGAACGTCCTTCTTAGTACTGTTTTTTCTATACCCGTTAAGTTTTGGCATGTTTTGTTTCCATGTTCATTGTATGTTCAGCAGGCCTGTTGGCTGGTTGGTGTGTGAAGCAGAAAGATTGATGGCTAATCACATTGCTTCCTAGGTAATATTTTAAAGTGCTGAATATCTAGAGTCCTGTTCTCTATTCCACACATACATTCTTTGTGACTTTTAGATTTGAGGAGGAGCAATAAAAAATTTCTCAGTTTAGGATTACAGACCAAGGGTTTTTCCTCTGAAATCACCACTTGCTAAGATACCTAGACACTGGAAGGGGTAAATTTGTTTTGTTTTTTGTTGATGTTGTTTTGGGTTTTCCTGGGGGCTTATTTATTTTTGTTGTTTTTGTTTTGTTTTTGTTCGTTGGTTGATTTGGGGGTTTTTATGAGGCAGGATCTGTGTAATAGTCTGGCCTCAAACTCCAATCCTTCTGCCTCAGCCTTCCAAGTACTGGAATTAATAGGTGTGTAGCACCATGCCTGGCTATAATGGATAATTTTTAACTAGGAAATGTTTATTAGGAGATGATGAGATGCATGGTAGTAATTATGTGCTGGAATTTGGGTTCAAATTCTGTCTCTGCAAACTTTCGTGTGACCCCAGGATAGTCACTCAACTGCTTTATTCTTTAGCATTTTCAGCTATAAAATGGGGTAATTAGAATCTTACCTCATTGTTGTAAGGTAAACCTTCAATAGCAAATTAAAATATTTGCTAATGTTTATTCGATAACTTGATTGGCCAAAGCACAAAGTACACAAGGACAGTAGATGACGTTCACTCCATTAAGGAGCTTACATTGTTGTTGAGAAGATACTTTTATGAGATACAACAATGGTGCTGGGAATGCAGAAGAAGTAATATGGTTTTTTTGTTTTTTGTTTTTTGTTTTGAGTTTAAAGAGAAAGGCCACTCTTATTATGTGAGAGACACATGGAATAAACGAAGCAACAAAAAACAATAGAGTAAGTAGGAGGGAAGCACAACCAGCATAAAGGTTCAAAGCAATACCCAGCATATCTCTGCTGCTGGGTTAAGTATTTGGTCAGTAAGAACAAGTGGTAGCAAGCAGATGAGTCTAGCATGCATCAAATGGTCTGGATATAGAAGAGCCTCCTGCTTTTTTGCTATATATATATATTTTTTTCACTAATTTGATTACTGATAGTTGGTCCTATGGCTTCAAATAGTCCTGAGACTTACAGGAATGAAGATGTCTATGTAAGAGAATAGGAGACACAGGATTGATAAAAGAAGAGCATGGGCTGGGGATGTAACTTATTTGTAGAGTGCTTGCCTCACATGCATGAGGCCCTGGGGTTCGATCCTTAGGACAGAAAAGAAAGAAAGAAAGAAAAAAAAAAAAGGACATGGTGCCTGTTTATAAATCTACATTCTGCTGGAAGGGCCATTTTGCAGAGCATTTGGTAGAGTTAAAAGGAGAGTTAAAAGGAGAAAAAAGCAACCCATCTGTATGATTGTTATAGGAATCTTCTGCCAACTAGACAGATGGAGGCTAAGGCTGATACCTTATAGATATAAACTGCAAAACTAACAAAGGCAAATGAGGTGACCATCTCAGCTTTTGCTGGGTGGGTAATTGGGCTAACCACCCCCCTACTATAACTTGTGGGCCTATTTTTGTCACTTACGGAACAACAAAGAAGTTATTAGGTTCAATTTAACACAATGAAGGAGGAATTATTTTATGATGTGGAAAATAGAGAACCCTTTGAAGACAGTGGTCATTATCTCTTGAAATCTTTTAGTAAACTTTTTGTTTTAGAATATTTCTGGGTTTTAGAGAATGTGTTAGGCAGCTTTCTGTTACTGTGACAAAATACCCGAGAAAATCAACTTTAAACAAGGAAGGATTTATTTTGGCTCCCAGTTTGGAAAGGATCAGTCCATGGTCAGTTGGCCCATTGTCTTTGGGCCTGTGGTGTGACAGAACATCATGGTGGGAGTGCATAGTGTAGGAGGCTGCTCACTTCTTGGCAGCCAAGAAACCTATGGTTGGAAGTACAACCTCAAAGGTTTAACTTTCTCCCACTAGCCCCCACCCCTTAAAGGTCTGTCATCTCCCCATAGAGCCTCAGGCTGGTGGTTGTTGTTGGGTGCTATCAAGTCATTTCAGACTCATAGTGACCCTCATAGGGTTTACAATGGCTGACTCTTTTGGGATTGCTTCAGGAGTGGGTTGCCACGTCCTCCTGTTTTTGCGTTGCTGGGGATTGAACCTGGGTCCTCGGTGTGGAGCAGCACTCTACCAACTGAGCTAAACCCCAGCTCCTAACAGGCTGGTTACCAAGCCTTTAATGCGTGGACCTCTGGGGGCATTCCAGTTCCAAACTACAGCAGAGGACAATTGCAAATAGTAGCACAGAGAATTCTTGAAGCCTCACATCCTGTTCCCCTGTCTTTATCTTATACTAGTATGGTACCTTTGTCTCAATTCATGAACTGGTACTGATTTTTAACTAAAGCCCACACTTTATCTGGGTTTATTGTTTTTCCCCGGGGTTCATTTTTCCTTCCAGGATCCTATCACACATTCCCATAGGGTCCTCTTGTTGTGACAGTTTCTCAGATTTTCCTTGGTTTTGATGACCTTGAAGATTTTGAGAATTACTGTCAAGAATTTTGTAGACATTCTCTCAATTGGGATTTGTCTGATGTTTTTCTCATCATTAGACTGGAGCAATATGCTTTGGGGAGGCAAAATGTCATCCTCAACACATCATATCAAAGGTGGTACCATTAATAGGACTTATCCCTACTGACATTGATCTAAATTACCTGGCAGAAGTAATGTTGTCAGGTTTCTCCATTGTAAAGTTACTTTTTTTTTCTTTCTTTCCCTTTCTATACTGTGGTCTTTGGAAGGAAGTCACTGTGTGCAGCTCACAAAAGAAATTACATTCCTCCTCATTTAAGGGGTAGTATTATAAAATTATGTGGAATTCTGCATGGGAGGTTTGTTTGCTCTCCTCTAGTTATTACTTACTTGTTCTTTAATTAATTCATTCATATGATTGACTCATTTATTTTATACTTTGAGTTAGAATCCAATACTACTTTATTAGTTTTTTGCTCAAATTGTTCCAACTTTAGGACCTTTTTTGCTTCCTCTTTCCACTGGCTCTTGTGTCCCTTAAACTACCCTCATATTTGAGGAGGTTTGTTTGTTAGTACCTTATTCCTTTCTGGCACTATAAGATACTCTTGGCAGCAAGCATGGGGGAGCACACCTGTGATTGCATCTACTTTGGAGGCTGAGGCAGGAGGATTGCAAGTTCAAGGTCAGAGGCAGCCTATGCAATTTGGGTAGACTCTGTCTCAAAGGAAAAAATAGGAAACGGGTTGGGAGTGCAGTTCAGTGGTAGAGTACTTGCCAAGCATGTATAAGACCCTGGGTTAAACCCTTCAGTCCTAAAGAGAAAAGGTGTGGGGGATGCTCTTGGCTTTTTTGGTATATTTCCCATCTCATATCCCTTGCAATTTATAATTATAAAGAGAAAACTCTGGTCATAAGTCACATTACCACAGCTTTAGGAGAGCAGGTTTAAAAGCCTTCAATGTAAATCAAACAGATCTTACAGCTTTTATAGGATATGTGATCCAGAAGAAATGAGAGTTTGTAAAAAAGGAAATTCCTATTACATAAATATGGTGAAACTTCATGTGAGAATGAGAAGACAGAACTTAAAGGAACTAGTGTGCCTTCAAAAGACATGATTATTTGGACTTTAAAAGGGCATGCAAATAAAATGAAGACAAAACTTATAATCAGACTATTTCTAAAACTACCATCATGGAAAGTTACTTACCTGCTGGTTTGTTAAGACAATTTCGTGACTTACTTTTTCGGTATTGGAGAATTGAACCCAGGGCCTCATGTATGCTTTTTGCAACCACTCAACCACTGAGCTGTACCCCCAGCCCATTGTTTACTTTTGTATTTTGAGACAGGATCTCACTAAATTATGCAGGCTGCCTCTGGCCTCGAACTTGGCATCCTCCTGCCACCACCTCCCGAATCACTGGGATTAAAGGCTTGTGCTACTGAGCCCCGCTTTGATGGCTCTTTTGAATGAAGTTATATGTTTCATCTGTTGTTCTTGTTGGATGCCCTCAAGTCACGTCTGACTCATAGCGACCCTATGTAAAACAGGATGAAACACTTCCTAACACTGTGCCATGCCTGGCACTATGTCAGTTCTTCTCTGCTATTCGTAGAGTTTTCAATGACTGATTGTTTCAGGATTGTTTTGGGAGTGGGCTGCCAGGTCCTTCTCTCATTATTTCATCTGTATACCAGCTATATTAAAATGGGAGCTTCACTTTTGTGAAGTTATCCCATTGACTCAGCAGATTTCTATATGACACTCATCATGTGAACTCATTTAAGTTCTGGGAGTGCATCAATGAACAATGCTGCCAAAGTCTTTGTTCTCATGGAGTTTACACTCTAATTTAGGAAGATAGGTAACAAATAGGTATTTTTTAAATGTATCAGTGGTGATACATGGTAAAGAGGAAAGTAAAGCAGGATAAGAGACAGGCAGAGATCTGGGGCCAGGCAGTGTGACTGTTACTTATACTGAGTGGTTGAGGAAAGCCTCATTGATAAAGTGGCATATCAGCAGAGACCAACTGAAAGCAAGAGAGGGAGCTATGCAGAGACCTCTAGGGAAAGTATTTTAGGCAGACGGAACAGAGATTGAAAAAGATCTGAAGTGGAAGTATGCTTGATATATGCCAGAAATGGCCAGTTAGTGAGGCCGGAGTGGGGTCCGCATGACAAAAATGGGATGAGTGAGAGCAAACACACACCTGGGCAGGGATATGCCATTCATGGAGAGCACATGTGAGCACCTGTCCCCAGAGCTTTGTGCTACTGTGATGTGCTATGGGGGTGACTGTTGGAATGTGGGCTTTTTCCGTGAGTACACAGGAGCCATTGAAGGCTTCTGAGCAAGGGAATAAAGTAAACTGATTGCACATTTAAAACAGACCACTCTGGCTACTGTGGGTGGTAGGGGCTAAATAGCAGAAGCAAGGAGGCCATATAAGAGGCCTTTTAATATATTAGTGTATTTTAGTCTTAATCTATTAACCTTAATCTCTTTGTATACTTCACATAGTAGTAACTGTATATGTACAGCTTGTCATCTATATATTTTCACAATTTTATCTTCTACAGTCTTCAGGTTTATAATGTTTAATAACTAATAGTTTATTAGTTTCCTATTACAATGGTTAAAAAAGTTAAAATTAATACAAATTTAGCATCTCCAAAGGACACAGATTTATTATCTTACAGTTCTGGAGGTCAGAAGTCCTAAAATTGAGATGTTGGCAGGGTTGTGTTCCTTCTGGAAGTGCCCAAGGAGAAACTGTTTCTTTGTTTTTCTCAATTTCTAGGGGCCGCTTTCATGCCTCTGCTCATGGTCCCTTCCTCTGTCTTTAAAGCCATAGCATTTTCAAATCTCCTTCTCCTGCCCTTTCCCCACCTCTGCTGCCATCAGCATATTCCTCCTCTGCTTCTGATCCATTTTAGGCAGACCCTGTGATTACAGTGGGCCCACTTAGATAATCTGGGATAACCTCCCATTCAAGCACCTTCATCTAAGCACGGGGCTGGGGTTTATCTCAGTTCGTAGAGTGCTACTCTACATTCTCCGAGGCCTGGAGTTCAATCACGGGCACTGCAAAAATGGGAAAAGGACCTGGCAGCCTACTCTCGAAAAAAATCTCCAAACAATCAGCCATTGAAAACCCTATGAGGCAAAATGAATCACATTATGATGTACATTAAAAATTTCTAATAAAAAAAAAAAAAAGAAAACCCTATGAGGGTTGCTATAAGTCGGACCTGATTCGATGACATCTAACAACAAACAACAATCTAATCACACCTGCAAAGTTTCTTGCATAAAATAAGGCACCATTCATAGGTGTATTCTGGGGACTAGGATGTGGATGTCTTTGGGAAGCCATTATTTGGTTTACCACAGTTGGTGTTTTATAGCTCATTTACCCATTCCAAGTGTTGGATCCTTAGACTGCATCTGGTTTGGAGCTGGTATGGTATTCTTATACCTTCTATATTTGTGTTCTTTGATCTTCTTTTTCAAAATATGTATTCATTAAGTCCAGGTGTAGGGTTCCTGGGACAAAGGGCATGAACATCTTATTTGCTCTCCCAATAAATGACTATATTATCAATAAACATGTGAGTATGTCCTTTTCCCTACAACCCACCAATACTGCTCTGTGTCACTCAAAAGTGTTTTTCCATAGAATGTTATAAAACAGCATTTTGTTTTATGAATTTAATTTCCTTGTTGGCTAGGTTGAACCTTTGTGTGTGTGTGTGTGTGTGTGTGTGTGTGTGTGTGTGTTGTATCATTTGTATTTTGAGACAAGTGGTTTTGCTTGGCAGTTGTATGTAATGGTAGAAAAATGGAAACAGAGGTAGACTGTTATATAAGCAGAGGGTAAGGTTGCCATTCATAGATGATACATGCAGAACTTCACCATCCAAGAGATGATCTTCCAAATGGAAAGGGCATTATTATGAGGATTCAGAAGACAATGAAAGAGCATCATAGTGGTTTGAATGAGTTCACGTCTCTGGGTTATATTAAGTTGAATCTCAAGGTATTGAAGGTGTTAGCCAGTATCATCTTTGAGCAACTGCCAGTGATCAGGGTGAATCTTAGGCAGTGGGAGAGGTCCCAGAAGACCTGAGGCATGAAAATATTGTTCTGTGTAGTCCTTGAGAAAATCCAGTTCCTAAAACTAGCAATGTATGAAATACTGTCTTGCAAAAGTTCTGAGTTACGATCAAACAAATGATTTGTGAAGCCATAGAAGAGATTTACTTCATCTTAGGTACCAGCACATGTTTACTAATCTGTATGACTACTTGATCACATTACCTTTTCTGATATGAGGTTTTTGATTAGAAGGTAATGCCATAGACATTGAAGCATTTGGCAAAAATGTATCACAGATCTCCTTATGCACACCAAGAGAAATGTTGGTGGTTGACATAGTTAAAATGAATTCACAGCTGATTCTATTCACATGCAATAGCACAGGTGTGACTGAGGCGTGCCAGTTGGCTTGGGAAGAAGTTCCAATGGCAGGTAATCAGGTTTTTCCTTGGCCTTGACTTAAGATCCTTAGCACTTGGATGGGAATCTAAAAAAAGTTTTATTTTTAATTATGTGGCTGATGGTACAGATTTCAATGAGTTAGCTAAACTTGTAGAATAAGTATGTGCAATATGAAGTAGCTATCCATCAACTATGAAAATAGGCCAAAACCAAATAGATAATTTATGAGAAATGATGAGAATTTTTTATAGCAGAAGGTATATTTAAAATTAAAACTAGAGTTGATTTTCGTCTTTTTTTGATTTTCTTAAACTTCAGTTAGAAATAAATTCAATAGTATATACTTGTGTACATAGCAAAAATGATTATTGTAAGGTTAATTCAAATATGCCTGTAGCTGTAGTTCTGTGGCGTCCGATCCCGTCAGATCTCAGAAGCTGGGCAGGGTCGGGCCTGTTAGTCCTTGGACAAAAGACCACCCGGGAACACCAGGTGCTGTAGGCTTGGGAGAAGGACCTGGCTACCCACTCCCAAAAATCAATCTGCCATTGAAAACCCTATGAACAGTAGAGAAGCACTGACAATAATGTTTCGCCTGTTGTATGTAGGGTTGCTATGAGTCGGATACTGACTTGACGACACCTAACAACAGCAACAACAATTCGAATATGGTGGGAGAATGCTGGATTCATCTATATGAGTATGTGGTTGATTTGGAAACATGACATAATAGAAAACTGCTGAACTGTGAGGGAAAGAGCAGGATTCTAATCCTGGCACTGCCACAAACTAGTTGTAATTTGGGGCAAGCAGTTGGCTTCACCTTTCTGGTTCTGAACGTTCTTATCTGAAAGTTGAGTATGGTGAGGGGTGGGGTGCAATTAATCGCTTCACTCCATTCTCGCTCTCGTGTTCTATCAGGCAGCACAAGTTCATTTTCTTGTTCTTCAGTAAGTTTGACCAAATTTATGGACTGTTTGAACTTTTGCAAATATTTCTAGATTAAACAGCTCTTTCAACACTCTACAACAAGTGGCCCTTTTTCTTTCAGTCTGCAAATCCCTTTCAATTTCCTACCTTCAGAATCATACTAAATCATGCTTGTTTTTAGCCCTTCCACCCAAGGTTCATTAAACACTGCAGTTGAACACCCTTTGATCTAAGGGAGACTTATATCTTTTCTTGTTCAGGGTGTAGGATTTCTGGATGAGTCTCTCATGTACCAGCCCAGAAGGCTGTCCATGGCTTTGCCCCAGGTGAGACTGACCTTCAGCTTCTCCACGCTCCACCAGCCTGCCCCAGACAGTCCTGGCTCACAGCATTTCTGGATTGTTGTCTGTTCTTCTGCCTTTCTCTCCAGCACCATTACTTTGATTTAGTTGTAATAACCATTGTGAAATTTCATTTTTTATTTTCCCTCTTTGTATTTTCATGCTATTACTTCTGAAGTTGAAAATAGTTCTTGTGCCTCTGTTTACTCTTGCCTGGACTGATTTTTCTCTACTGTCAGTCATAAAATATAATCAAGTGTTTTTATGTTTGATTTTATGGCATACACCACTTGTATATCTGAAAGTAATCTCACCTTTTGCCACTTTTTTTTTTTTTGGTCTTATTTGTTGTTGTTGTTAGGTGTCGTCGAGTTGAGTCTGACTCATAGCGACCCTCATAGGGTTTTCAATGCTGACTGTTTCAGGATTGCCTTGGGAGTGGGTTGCCACGTCCTTCTCCCATTTTGTGGTGCTGGGAATCACTCTACTGCAGAGCAGCGCTCTACCAGCTGAGCTAAATCCCAGCCCCTTGGTGCTGTTGAGTCATGTCCAACTCATAGGGACCCTCATAGGATTTTCAATGGCTGATTGTTTTGGGATTGCCTTGAGAGTGGATTGCCACACCCTTCTCCCATTTTTTGTGGTGCTGGGAATCAAACCTGGGACCTCAGAGACTGTAGAGCGGCACTCTACCAACTGAGCTAAATCCTAGCCCTTGTTGTTGTTAGGTGCCATTGAGTCAGTATCTGACTCATAGCGACCCTCATAGGGTTGTCAGTGGCTGACTGTTTTGGGATTGCCTTGGGAGTGGATTGCCAGGTCCTTCTCCCATTTTTGTGGTGCTGGGAATTGAACTCGGGACCTCAGAGACTGCAGCGCAGCGCTCTACCAACTGAGCTAAATCCCAGCCCCTTGGTTTTATTTACCTGATTTAAATTCTCCAAGTTGGAAATCTCAGATTAAAGGGATACATAGTTATGGTTCTTGATCCATTTGGGGTACCTTTGTTTTGATTGGTAGAATAAAGATGAGAGATCCTTTTAGCACATTATATGCTGTCTGTAAAACAGGAATTCAGCATTTGTATTGATGCATACATTTCAGCTTCCTCCTTAGGGCTTTGCTCAGTACTGAAATGGCAAGGAAATATTTTGCAGCCTGAGGTACCTTGGGTTGCAGTACTTTTCATCCTGCTCTTACCTACCTTTCTCCTTTGGCTACTTCTACCATTAGTTCTTCCCAGTGTCAGTGTTTTCACCCGTCCAGGCTTGCTCTGCACTTCCTACTGCTTTGCCTATGCATGCTGTACGTTTTGCCTCAAGTTTATGTGACAGGTACAATGAACTTCAGGTTCTCAATGCAGGTTTATTACTGCTTATTACCATGTAATCCAAGAAAGTGATGTATTGTCCTTTGTGCTCTCTACCTGCCACCAGTGTATCTTGGAGTCAGGTTTCTGGTTAGCACCTGAGGCAGGAAGTGTGCTGCCCTTTATGGCTGTGGGGTAGTCTCTTAACAGAAGAACAGTTCTTTGATGTCACCACCTGCGGCCAGTCCTTCTCTATTACTGTGTCCTTGAAGGTCTTGCCTAGCATACTTTCCCAGCTTCCACCAGCAAGACAAGTAGTGCAAAACAGGAAGCCACTTCTGTGTGGCTAAGGCTCCACTGTACTGCATTTGCATTGAATGTCTGAGTTTTCTCCCTGAAGAAGTGAAAGCTCTTGGAACTGATATAACAAAGCTTTATAAGTAGCAAAAGCCCTTAAAGCCTGTTTTTAGAAAGCGTTTTGAGTCTGCCTGATCTTTAGGCATGTTTTGGAGCTGACTAGATGTTCAGTAGTTACAGTGCAGCGTGAGAAAGTGGGGTGGAAGTGAAGTGGCTGTTCCCAAGTAGGGCTTCAAAGCTGAAAAATTGGGTTCAGGTTTGGGTGCAGATTCAAATGTGTTTAAATGTAGGGGGTTCAGTTTGGGTTCAGGTTTAAAATTTTAATCCCGAGGGGCATGGTGGCGCATGCCTGTAATCCCAGCGATTTGAGGGGTGGAGGCAAGACGGTTGCAAGTTTGATGCCAGAGGCTGCTTGCATAACTTAGCAAGACCTTGTCTCAAGAAAAAAATAAAAATAAACAATGGGGAAAGGATGAAAATTAGTGATAGAACACTTGCAAAGTATGTATCAAAGCCCTTGGTTCAGGCCCCAGTACCTCAAAATAAATAAATAAATAATCCTGTGTGTACATAGACAAATTTATTTCATTTTTTTTCAATTTTGAGTAACAATGCAAAAAAAAAAACATAAAAGATTTGGTTCAGGTTCAGAAAAAATTTTAGAAATGGCTGAACCGGGTTCAGGTTTGGTTTGGGTTTGAAACTCTACTCTCTGCACACAGGATTTAAACCTGAACCCAAACCAAACCCAAACCTTCTATATTTTATCATGTTGAACCTGCACCCAAAACTGAACCCAACTTATCGTAGGTTTGAAGCCCTGGTTACAGGCATAGTTAACAACAGTGAAAGACAGAACTAACCCATTGTGTCTCTGTAATCACAAAAGTTTGTAGTGTAGGAACAGAGGTGGCTTTTGATATCTGCTCACCATGAAGGTCTCTAAGAGTGGGCACATATGGCCATGCATGGGAAACTTTGTAACCAGGACTCCAAGATTCAGTAGCTCTGATGAAATCACCAGAGCTCCTTTGTTTGCATGTCATAAAACTGTGATATGGTTCAAGGCAAATATTTACTTAGTGAGCCTGTAGGTGTGCACAGTAAGGCTTTGCTCCTTCCTGATGGAGTATTTCCACATGAGGTTCATTAGTCCCTGACGCTGGGACACCATGATAGCATGGGAGTGGCTCAGACCATAAATGTCAGAAGATCTGAGCTTAAACCATGGTGTGGCTAGTTGTCCATGAGTTGTCAGTATTCAGACTCGGATGTCACTTGATATTCCAGAAGTGTTTTATCTACAAAATTGAAAGGGGTTAGTGGACATGTTAGATCAGGTCATTTCTATGAACTCTGTAAACTTAAAAATCTTTAATTAGTATTTCTAAATGCCATTTGACTTGCACATTTAACCAAACTTGGGAAATACAGATTTATAAAGGAACAAATATATTGTCATTCGTAGCACAGATAAAAGAATTGTTCGTGTTTTAGAGTATATCCTTCTAGTCTTTTTTCTAAGCAGATATGTATAAGAATAAGTAAAAATGTGTACATAAATTTCAAATTGTGAAATTTTCATTTCAAAATTTCATTTTCATAAAATGATTTTTTGTTTGTTTGAGACAGAGTCTCTCTCTGTAGCTCAGGCTGCCCTTGAAGTAACATCCTTCTGCCTCTGCCTCCACCTCCTGAGTGCTAGGATTAGACACATGCACCGTAATGCCTGCCTGGCTTATAATTCACCTTTTTTTTTTTTTTTTTTTTTTGTGTGTGTGTGTGTGTGTGTGTGGTTCTGGGGATTGAATCCAGGCCCTTGCACATACCAGACAAGTGCTCTACTGAGCTACATTCCCCAGCCTGTAAAATGATCTTTGTTTCACTTAATGTTGTATATTGCCTGTCATCTAAGTAATGCTTAAATTTTTTATTGAAAACCAGATTTCCTTGGTCATTCTAGCAGTTTTTTCTGAGTTTGCCAGTTTGGAGACAGCATTGCAGATCCCCTCCAAAGTAAATACTCTCGGCTCCTGAGTACTGTATGAGTATAAAACAGCAGCTTATGCCATTTCAGAGAATAGGTAGCAAGGAGAGTCCCTAAGCACCTTGTGTCCTCTGGCTGTCCACTTCATGGCTAGATGCTGATACCTCAAGGCGTCCATGGGGAGGGTGATGGATGACCCCTAAAAATGGCATTGGCATGTGACCCAACTGTGTCTCAGGTGCTAACTACAAATAGTGTTCATTTGTTTATGTACAACGAGGTGAGGTAGGGGCTGACTCTAGGCCAAGGGATGCAGGAGGGAAACTGGGAACCAAAGCTTTTCTCTCTGTGCTCTGACCCCTACTATGTTGTTGTTGTTGTTAGGTGCCGTGGAGTCAGTATCCGACTCATAGCAACCCTCATAGGGTTTTCAATGGCTGATTGTTTTGGGATTGTCTTGAGAGTGGATTGCCAGGTCCTTCTCCCATTTTTGCGGTGCTGGGAATTGAACTCGGGACCTCAGAGACTGCAGCTCAGTGCTCTACCAACTGAGCTAAATCCCAGCCCTGACCCCTACTATACCCCACCTCTTTTAAAAAATTAATTAATTTGTTGTTGTTGTTAGGTGCAGTCGAGTCGGTATCTGGCTCATAGCAACCCTCATAGGGGTTTTCAATGGCTGAGTGCTTCGGGATTGCCTTGGGAGTGGATTGCCAGGTCCTTCTCCCATTTTTGCGGTGCTGGAAATTGAACTCGGGTCCTCAGAGACTGCAGCGCAGTGCCCTACCAACTGAGCTAAATCCCAGCCCAATTAATTTGTAGTACTGGGGAATTGAATCCAAGACTGCATGCATGCTAGGCAACTGCTCTACCATTGAGCCATACCCCCCCGGCACTTAAAAATTTTTTTTTTAAATTTTTGAGGCAGAGTCTCAATAAATTACATAGGCTGCCTCTGGCCTTAGACTCATCGTTCTCTTGCTTCAGCCCCCTGAGTTGGTGGGATTGCCCAGGTCCACTCCACCTCTTCCTCTCTCTTGACCTTACTCTTCTGCCCTGCCTCCCTCCCAGCTTTATCTTTCCCTTCAGCAGGACTGTTGGGTTTTGTTCACGCTGTATGCAGAACTCTTTCTTATTGCATGTTATTAACCGGAAGCTTCACGTGGCAATTGTTAGGGTGGGGAGGGGCAGGGCAGATGATCATGGCCCTGCTCATAAGACACTTATGTCTCTCCACTTTCCATATCAGTGAGCCTCAGAATTAGAAGATAATCTTCAGTAAGGTTAGGTCATGTGAAGTTGAAATATTAGTCAACATTGAAAAAGTATTTTCTACTACTTTCTATTTGCTTACATATGGTTTCAATTGGACTTTAAGGCTTAGATTGGTTTTGTTGTGTTTGCTTAGAAGTTAAACGCCAGAGTACCTGTAATAGGAAATAATACATTTGGTGGGAAGTTTTACATCACTAGGTATGTGTTAAGGTCACTTTTAATTCTAAAATTCTATGATTTATCACATTGTTTCTGTGGGAAAAAAATGTATTCTAAATTCCAAACAGCTAAGTTTTGGATCCCAATTCCTTTGAGAGTTGGGACCAGCTATCTATGAAATCATTTTTAAGTATGTAGGTAGGTGTATGTAATTGACTTTATGTGTATAGTCGTTGTTAGGTGCTGTTGAGTCAGGCCCAACTCATAGTGATCCTTATAGTGTTTTCTTTCTTTCTTTGTTTTTTGATGTATCATTTTTTCTCCTTTATTGGTAAATGTAGGTGGGGTACAGAGTAATACAGCATTTGCTTTTCCCATTATGCAGCTATTATATCACTTTTGGTTACATTTTTATGAACTTATGAGATTTATGGAACCTTTTGACTAATATGTAGTAAAACTCATGCATATTTGGGTTATGTTCCCCTATTTTTCCCACGTACTCATGAAGTTGCATCATTGAGATTTTCAATGGTTGATTGTTTCAGGATTGCTTTGGGGGTGGATTACCACATCTATCTTTCTCCTTTTTTTTTTAATTTTTAAATTTTTTTATTTTTGTGGTCCTAGGAATCAAACCTGGGTCCTCAGAGAGTGCAGAATAGCATTCTACCAACTGAGCTAAAGCCCAGCCCCACTTTATGTGTAGAAAGTAGTAATAAAAGTGACTATTTGAGCAATTTTTATATTTTGGGTACTATCAAAAGTGTCTGTCAGTTTGTCATACTGTGGAGGTTTGTGTGTTGCTGTGATGCTGAAAACTATACCACTGGTATTGCAGATACCAGCAGGCCACCCGTGGGGGACAGGTTTCAGCTGAGCTTCGAGACTAAGATAGATTAAGAATAAAGATCTAGCAGCCTACTCCTGAAAGAATCAGCCATTAAAAATGCTATGAATAGCATTGAAAACCCTGTGAAGAGCAGATATAGTGCCAGACATGGTGCATAGTCAGGCAGTTTTTCATTTTGTTTTACATAGGGTCACTATGAGTTGGACCCGACTTGACGGCTCCACCACCACCACCACCAAGAGCCTTCATACATTCACTTATTCTCCACCTCCTGGTGGTTCTTTGAGGTAGGTATTATTATTTCCATTTTACATTCGAGGAAGCTGGGGCATAGCAAAGACAAGACACAGATCCATCCAACTCCTAATCTGGTGACCTTTCTTCTTTGGTGTCTGATGCCTTCCAACCCCATGCTAATGAGCCTTTCCTCTTTCTGCTTTGTCCCTAGGGATCCTTCCACAAGAGAGGTAAAAGTTGAGTCTTTAAAAAATATCTAGTGTAAAACAGTATTATTCCCTTCAAGAGAGCCAAAACATCGATTCCCTTTGATTGAGTCAAATTCCACAATGGATCTTTCCTGCATCTCAGTGGTATTGACTGGCAGTGGACATGTTTTCAGGGGCCGGTAGAAAAAGGGGCTTCAGGAAAGTCTTTTACAAAATAACATTACAGTGTTCAATTACCAGATTCAAATAAACATGCTGAAAATGGTCTGTGATGAATAGAAGCAGTGGTTGACAGCGATGGATAGCAGGTCTCTCTTTTCTTAGCATTTTTAATTAGAGTATCCACATAATCTAACTTAAACCGTGAGCCAGAATCACTCATCATCTATCAGCGTTTTAATAGATCCTCTTCTGTATTACTTTCTGTGCCAGGCCCTGGGAACACAAAAGTTGGTGTGACACATTCCCAACCTTCAAGGAGCTCAGAAGGTACTGACATGAGGTTCAGAAGCCTTCATGAGCTCTGCTTTGTATTTTTAAAATAGCTCAGATGCCAAAATACTTTTTAGAATGATCTCAAATGAGTCCCTATAGAAGCAGTGAATATGTATGTAAGGAGAAATCTCTTTCACATAGTGTAGATTTGGTATGCAATGTTTCCAATTGCACAGACTCATCCAGTGTGCTGATTTGCTGAAACTAACTAGCATATAGGCCTGCAGCCTTACCACTGCGGCGTCTGATCCTTTTAGATCTCAGAAGCAGGGTGGGGCCTGGTTAGTACTTGGATGGGAGACTGCCTGGGAACACCAGGTGCTGTAGGCTTGGGAGAAGGACCTGGCAACCCACTCTCAAAATACCATCAGCCATTGAAAACCCTATGAATAGCAGAGAAACACTAACAATACCATTTTGCCTGTTGTATGTAGGGTCGCTATGAGTCGGACACTGACTCGATGGCACCTAACAACAACTACCATATAATGATGTAGAAACTATTTACCTTTGCACTTTTCCTTACCAAAGTGCCAGTTTATTGAAGGTGAATTCTGTTTTATACTTTATAAATAACCCTGCACTTTAAGAGTTTATTTTCATATGATGAAATGACATGATGAAAGAGGAAGGAAAGGATGGCATTAAAAGGGCCCCCAAGCCTGTGATGGATACTTCTCAGGTTTCCTGCTGAGGATAGACTAAGGTTCTGGGCTTCTCAGCTAGCCCTGGATAGCAGTGCCAGGAATCCTTCTTGTTAGTGGAATATCTAAAGGGAAGACACTTAAGGCTGGAAGTTGGAAACTCTGCCAAAGCCTGTTTCTGGAGGAACAGCACCCGTCTTAGTTTCTGGTGGCAGCGATCTATTCCTGAACTATGTTTGTCTTACTAGAAGAAGAAGAGGATATAGAAGCAAGATCTGCTGACAGGGACCAAAAGTCAGTAGCCTCAGTTGCTACAGCTGCTGAAGGCTCTGCCTGGTGTGGCAAAGGATGGACAGTGTCACAAGGTGAACCCAGAAACTGCAGTGATCTTTGTGTTCAGGCTGGGTGTGGTGGCGCTCATTATTGGAAAATGCATTTTCTGTGAGACATGGTGCCACAAAAGTTCTAAGGATAATATACCTTGGATAAATAGATTTCGTGGGATGCTAGAAAAAAAATGATTTACTCTCCCACTCTCCCATTAAAATTTATTCAGTGGAAAGCATTTTCTATCTTTAGATAAAAATATATCACATGACTATTCTTATTCCTCTTTCATAATAAAAAGTCTCACTTTAATTTGCCAGATTCTTAAAATGTTTCTATCATATAACAGCCACAGCTTCCACTTTTATTCATGTTACAGCTGCCGCCTTCCTCCAGCAGGACCTATTACAGGGAGAAGGGGTTTGGCCCAATGCTTTCTCTCTCTCTCTTGCTTGCTCAGTGATTTTAACTTGTGGGTTGGGCTTATGGCCTGGAGTGGGAACAGGCATGGGCATAGGAATTTTTACCTGGAAGGCAGTATCATAGGAAAACTGTCTTTGAGTTGTGGGTGTCGAGGGTGGATTCTTTCTCTTGTGGAAACTTTTGTGGGTTCTTCAGAGATAACCCCTCACCCTGACCTCTTACTCCTAGTGTCTTTGGTGCGGCTGCTTCCTCTCTGCCTCATCAACAAACTCCTTTCTCGAAGTCCACGAGTCCATCTGTGGATGTGTACACCTATCTGGTTCCATCGTTGTACAGGTGGCCCTTGCTGGGCAGAGCCTAATATAGCCCATACATATAGCTCACCATGTGGCCCTTAGGAAATACATGTGCTTTGCGCGTGCCCACTGTAGGAGTGCACCTGAGCCCAGTACAGCCACGATTTTCTTGGGCTTGCCCTTCAGCATCCAGTTATCTCACCTCTGGTCCTTTAGATTTCTCAGGCAGCAGTCACAAACAAGGTCACAGTGCTGCCATATTGTAAGTCTTTTGCTATCCAGGTGGCCCGTCAGTAGGTCAGAAGGGGGAGGGACAGGAACTGTCACCTCTTCCCTTAGTCCTTTACTCTAGGACCAGTCTGCAGCCCCTTTGCTTCAAAAATCCTCTTCTCTTAGCCACCAGCATCCTGGCCCATTTGCACCCTTTGTTGTTAGGTGCCATCAAGTTGGGTCTGACTCATAGTGACCCTATGTATGACAGAATGAAACACTCCATGATCCTGTGCCATGCCCAGCACTGTGTCAGTGTTTCTCTGCTATTCACAGGGTTTTCAATGGCTGGCTGTTTCTGGAGTGGGTTGCCAGATCCTTCTCCTGTTTTTGTGGTACTGGGGACCAAATCCAGAGTCTCAGAGTACGCAAAGCCAGCATTCTACCAACTGAGCTAAACCACAGCCCATTTGCGCTCTTAATGTGGATGAAAAATGTTTGGGGCCATGTCCATTGAAGCACTGTGTGTAGGCCTGGCACCTCCCTTTGGAATTCAATATCTATTCTACCTGAGTGGCTTACTTAACCTGTTCCATTTTAACATTCCATAGTAGTTTGTTTTTCAGGAAGCAGAGCTTATCACATCCTCTGCTCTGGGAGACTCACAAGATGCATGGCCTAGAACAAGCCCCTGCCCACTTTGCTCGGATCTCTTCCTGTCCTGATTTCCTCCCTGCCCCAGCACACAAGTTCCAGCTCCATCTTCCACCTGTGATGCTCTGCTGCCCACTCCCACTCCACCTTTGCATCTCTGGCTCCTGTCCTCAGGATTCTTAACTGTTACCTCATGGTAAAAGACTTCTTTGTTCTCCCACCTAAGTAGATCCCCCCTCACTTTCTGTCACTGGATTCCTTTTATTTCCTTCATAGTACATATCACAGAGGATAAAGCCTCTATGTAAATCATACAAACTATTCAGTGTCTTTGTCTTTCATCAAACAAAAAGTCCTAGGAAGGACAAATCTGTTTCTGCTTTATTTAGTGATGTATAGCTAATCAGCATTCACTAAATATTTGTTGAATAAATAAATGAAAATGTGAATTTAAAACTTACCTTTATTTAAACCATCCTTCCCCGAGTGCATCTCTTCTTTTGTGTTAACCCCTTTTTATTAGTAATTTTTTTAAATTAATGTACAGTTTAGTGAGTTTCATTATGACATCTCCATACACACCTGTCATTGTACATTGGTCACGTTCACCCTCTATTACCCTCTATGTCCCCACCATGATCCCATTGCCACAAATAGCCTCCCTTCTGCTTCCCTGTCATATATACATATATATGTGTACACACACACACACACACACACACACACACACACACACATTATATATGTATGGATTAGGATTTAGCTCAGTTGGTAGAGTGCTGCTCTGCAGTCTCTGAGATCCCAGGTTTGATTGCGAGCACTACAAAAAATAGGAGAAGGACATGGCAATCCACTCCTGGGGCAATCTTAAAACAATCAGCCATGGACAACCCTATGATGTTCGGTATGAGTCAGACATGACTCGATGGCACCTAACAAGAGCAACAACAACAACGTACACACACGCGCACACACACACGCACACACACACACACATATATACATATACATATATATATACACATATACATACACACACACACACACACACACACACACACACATATATATATATATATTCCTGTAGCCATACTACTGTGGCATCTGATCCTGTCAGATCTCAGAAGCTAAGCAAGGTCGGACCTGGTTAGTACTTAGATGGCAGACTGCCTGGGAACACCAAGTACTGTAGGCTTGGGAGAAGGATCCGGCATCCCACTCCCAAAAAACAATCAGCCATTGAAAACCCTATGAATGGCAGAGAAGCGCTGACAATAGTGTTTTCCTGTTGTGTGTAGGGACGCTATGAGTTGGACGCCAATTTGACGGCACCTAACAACAACAACAACGTGTGTGTATGTATATATATGTGTATATATATACGTACATATATATTTTAAAATCTAGATTCTGCCTATGTGAGGAAACATGATATTTCTCTTTATTTCCCCCATTGTTGTTGTTGTTGTTGTTGTTAGGTGCCGTCAAGTCGTGTCTGACTCATAGTGACCCTCATGAAGGGTTTTCAATGGCAGATTGTTTTGGGATTGCCTTGGGAGTGGGTTGCCACATCCTTCTCCCATTTTTGTGGTGCTGGGAATCGAACTCAGGACCTCAGAGACTGCAGAGCGGTGCTCTACCAACTGAGCTAAATCCCAGCCCCATTCCCCCATTACTCTTCTTTATTACCCCTCCTCCCTCTTTAGTCCCCTTTTCTCCCCCAAATACTCCCCTTCTACTTTCATAACATATATACTAAAATATTTAATATATTAAAATCCAGTTTCCATGTGTGAGAGAAAACATGATATTTGTATTTCTGAGTCTTGCTTATTTCACTTAAAATAATGGTCTCTAGCTCCATCCATTTTCCTACAAATAACATAATAATATCATCCTTCACTGAAATAGAAAAAATAATCCTAAAATTTATATGGAAGTAAGTACAAAAGACCCAAAATCACCAAAGTAGTCCTGAACCGAAATAGTGCAAGGGGTATCACAATAGCCTGATTTCAAATTATATTACAGGGCCATAGTAACAAAAATAGCATGGTACAAGGACAAAGATAGACATGTAGTTCATTGGAATAGAACAGAGGACCCAGAAATAAATCTATGCAGCCACAGCCACCTGATGTTCATCAGGGGTGTGAAAAACATATGTTAGAAAAAAAGCTTCTCAATGAATGGTGCTGGAAAAACTGGATATCCACCTGCAGAATACTGAAACTAGATCCCTATCTCTCATCCTATACAAAAAATCAGTTCAAAACGGATCAAAGATTTTAAGACTTGTAATTGAAACTGCTAAAGAGAAACATAGGGAAAACATTTCAAGATATAGGCATGGACAAGGACTTTCTAAAAAGGACCCCAATAGTGCAGGAAACAACAGCAAGAATTGACAGATGGGATTGCATGAAATTAAAAAGCTTCTACACAGCAAAGGAGATGATTAATAGAGTGAAGAGACAGCCTACAGAATGGGAGAAAAATTTTTGCCAGCTGTACATCAGATAAGGGATTAGCAACTATAATATATAAAGAACTAAAAAAATTAAACACTGAAAAAGAAAATTATCCAACCAAAAAATGGGCAAATGGATTGGACAGACAGTTCTTAGAAGAAGAAATACAAATGGCCAATGATCATATGAAAACATGGTCAACCTATTTAGCCATCAGGGAAGTGCAAATCAAAACTACATACCATCTAACCCAGTCAGGATGGCTTGCATCAACAAAACAACAAAAAATTCTGGTGAGGATATGGTGAAGGAAGGGAGAGAGTAACCCTGATGCACTGCTGGTAGGAACATAAATTAGTGCAATGACTATGGAAATTAGCATGGAAATTCCTCAGAAAACTAAATATAGATCTGCCATATGATCCATCTATACCACTTCTGGTTATATACCTGAAGGAATCTAAGTCAGCATACCATAGAGATACCTGCTCATCCATGTTTATTGTGGTCCTATTCACAATAGCCAAGATATAGAGTCAACCTAGGTGTCTATAAACAGGTAAGAAAATGTGGTGTATATATAAGCAGTGGAGTTTTATTCAGCTATGAAGAAGAATGATACTGTGCTAACTGTTAACCATCAGCAGTCTTGGGTATGTGGGACATACAGAGAGTTTAGGAATGCTGGTGTGATGCAAGACTGAACTTTTGCTATTGTTTCTTTTCATTACTGCTTCCCCTACTCCTGTCTCTCCTTACTTGTCTTTGTCACTCATTCTCACTCTCTTCTATCAAATACGTTGTTGGAGACAAACAGAGCAAAGCTGCTGCCCTGTTTTGCAGATGACCACACTAAGGAGACAATAGGCAAGAGAGAATACGGTGTTGATGACAGCATGGGCCAATGCCCAGCACTCTGTCTCTCTCTTGGACTTGTCCTCTCTCTGCCTATCCTTCTATCCCTCTTGTCCAACTGTCCTCTGGCCTTTCAGCAAGGCTGTGGCCTATTTCCCACCTCCACATTGTATGGAGGTGACAGAGCTGAGCCTTAGTCCAGGATGGAAAGACTCACTCCCTGGCTAGAATCTATCTTGCATGGTGCACAATAAGAAAACATCCCTTCAAGATTCAGCCCAGTGAAAGTACAGGTGGCAAATCCCAGCAGTTGTCAAATCTCCTTTTCCCTGGCCACCTTCCCATCTTAGGCCCCTGTAGGTAGGGGTACATGGGCCATGGGGGTTCTTCCTCCCAGAGAGAAATAGAGCTGGATTCTGAAGGAAAGTGGTGTGCTTGGGTTTGGCCTGACTCTCACCTTACCTCTCAGTCTTGGGACCTCCTCGACAGACTGCTCTAACCCAGGCCATGAATCAAAAAACTTTGTGCTCTTCCTTCAAGGAGTTTTGCTCTACAGTGGGTCCCTGGCACAGTCCAGACTCTCTGAGGTGACAGTCTGGGTGGACTTGCCTCAGGAGGAAGCGGCTTATCTCATATGCACACCTTCTTCTTGTGTGTCCTATCTGGTTATTATCACATCGAAACTGCAGCTGTTGACATTTGTTTCTTAATTGCTATGTATTGGTTGTAAAATAGTGGACCATCAATTTTGTAGGTTAGTTATTGCTGCCATGTTTTAAAGTCCTCATTGTGACATGGTAGCATTTTATTTTATTTCATCTTTTTTATGAATAGAACTATTTGCACAAATAATAATGCCTTGCATTTAAATGTGCTTCAGAGTTAGCATAGGACCTTCATTTTATTTATTATTTTACCTGTCTCAGTTATTAGCAAATGAAAATAGACAACTCATTTTAGGTGAGTGTGAGGTAAAATTTTTATTCTCTTTATGACTTTACTATACATTTTGGCACAATGCAATGCTTTTTTAATAGCAAAAATTTATTACTTCAGTTACAAAAACTAAAAAAAATTAAAACTGTATGGTTTGCTCTTCTTTAAGGTTTCTTGTGAAAATATCCAAAATAGAATAGTATATCACAAATTCTGTTCCACATCATATAAGATAAATCATAATACCTTGACTAAGAATCAGTACTCCAAAATTTAAACCAGAATATGGTTTAACAGTACATGGTAAAGAAATGGATTGTCTAAACTGAGCTTACTTACCATAGAGACCATTACTTAGTTGTTTATTTTTGTTCAGGTGAAATTCACAGAAATTAAAATTAATTGTTTTGCAGTGAAAAATAGAGGCAGTCATCACCTCTGTCTAGCTCCAAGAGATTTTTACCACTCCAAGCTATAACTCTCTGATCACTAAGCCAATGCTCCCCATTCTCTGCTTCCTGTAGCCCTTGGCCATCACTAATCTGCTTTTTGTTTCTGTGGATTTAACTATTCTAGATATTTTATCTACATGGAATCATACAGTATGTGTCCTTTTGTGTCTGGCTTCTTTTTGCTTAGCTTAACGTTGTCAAGGTTCACCCACATTATAACATGTATCTGTACTTTATTTCTTCTTATGACTAAATACCCAGTATTTTTAGCATCAAAACTTTTGGGGGGCTATGAAAACTACAGCATGCACCCACACATGGGCCCGTGATGTCCATCTCTCCATGGGTAAAAACCTCTTCTCATAGCAAGCATGGGGTTTTAGGCCACAATAAAGTACAGACGCAAAGGGAATATGTACAGTTAAAGCTATAATTTGTTGTACATTATTTAAAACTCAGGAGAAGGGCTGTAGGCAGTTCTATGCAAAGATTACAGGTAAGTCTTTATATAATAGGTACCTCGTAGGGGACAAGAACTTTTCACTAAATGACGTAACAAAAATAACAAAGGAAGGAAGATATTCTTGTGATCCTTACAGTATAGGAGTTAGTGCTGCCGTGAATTTTCCAGTCCAGACAGTGCTTGGGACACATATGGACTCCTCATCTTCTTGCAGTAGTCCCCATGCAGAGATTGGGAC
Source organism: Pedetes capensis (assembly GCA_007922755.1). NCBI lineage: Eukaryota > Metazoa > Chordata > Mammalia > Rodentia > Pedetidae > Pedetes > Pedetes capensis. Next base: position 26,030 of record VMDO01000640.1, on the reverse strand, counting down.
CTCCTGGTTAAAGATATTTTCCCTAGTCTCTGAAGGTGGCATGATAGAAAGAAAAGACAGTGACCTTCAGAGGCAACAGAGCTAAGTTCAAATTCCGTCTCTACCACTTGTTATCCATTTGTCTTTGGACACATGGCTTTAAGTTCCCTCATGGGCAAAATGGGAACAATAATATATACTATGGTCCACAAAGACATCTACATCTTTTAAGTCCTGGAATCTGTAAATAATAACTTATTTGGAAAAAGGGTACCCAAGGGTGTGATTAAGGTAAGGATTTTGAGATGAGATTACCCTGGATTATCCAGGAAGGCCCTCACAGTCATCCCAAATGCCATAGAAAGAGGCAGAGGAGGATTCCAGGCAGAGACGCATAGAGGAGAAGGTGGTGTGAAAACAGATAGAGATTGAAGTGCTGTGATCATACACAGGGAGTAGCAAAACTGTCAGCAATAGGGAACTGGAAAAGGCAAAGAAAAGATTGACCCCTAAACCCTCAGAGAGGGGACAGATTGGTAACACCTCCATTTCAGCCCTGCCATAATAGTTTTGGATTTCTGGCCTTGAGGACTGTAAGAGAATACACTTATGTAGTTTTAAGCCACCAAATCTGTTCTTATTTGTTATAGCAACCTCAGGAAACTATATGCTTTGTTTACAAGGTAACTCATGACTACTTATCACTGGCACATTGCAGTTTGTTTTCCTGCCTTCTATCTTGTTGTCAAAGGTAGTGTTTCTCAAACTTCGGTTAAGAATTTCACCTCCAAAGCATGTTTCTCAACCTTGGCACTAGTGACATTTGGGGCCAGATAAGTCTTTTTGTGGAGCTATCCTTTGTGTCTGTGGGGCATTTAGCAGCATTTTTGCCTACTAAATGTAATAACGACTCTCCTCCAGTTGTGACAAGGAAAAATGTCTCTGAACATTGCCAGTTACCATCTGTTGGATAAAATCACTCCCTGTTGAGAATCCTTAACCTAGAGTACCACTCCTGGGTTTGATCCCAGTTCCATCTTTTAGTAGCTGTGTGGTTATGGGCAGGTTAGACAATCTCTATGTGCCTTGGTTTCATTCTCTATAAAATACTGAAAATACCTGGATCATAGGGTTGTGGTAAAGATAGTCAAGTGAAGAAATATATGTAAATGCTTCAGAACAGTGCCTGGTACCTAGTATTCAATAAATGAAAATTTTTAACCCATGATCTGCCACATTAGTTTGTTACACTATTTTCTATAGTTTCCATTATAGAATTAGCAGGCATTTAAAGCCTTTTCCAAAAGTAATTTCTGTTATAAAGATCAACATATGTTTTGAAATTAAACACCCTTCATTGCCCTCACCTCCCACCCCATAGGTCCCCAATACTATGCCTAGGAGTTGAAGAATCATGGCTTGAATTGTGTGCATGGGTTGCCTGTCAGTCATGGTAACTCACTGAACTCTCTGTAATACCCTGGATAAACTATAACAGCAAGCAAAACCCCTTCCATCTGTCAGTGATATTTCCATTATTCCAAAATTACAGCTTTCTCCTCAGTGACAGAGCTGTTGAATTCACTAAGGAATGTGTCTGTGTCTCCATTCAAATTTATGAAATAATTAACAATGTTTAGCAGTTTTCAGTGAAATGTTAGAAAGTGTTGTGAATAGACCCTGTCATCTATTTTCATAAGGAAGAAGAATGTGCTTCAACTGTCTCTAGGCCATTGTATCTCTAAATACTGGAGACATAACCATGAATAAAACAAAGATCCCTGGTCTCAAGGACCTTGCATTCTAGCATGCAAAAATAATACTATGCACAATAAATTTGTAGATGGTCAAGTATGTGAGATAGTAATAAGACTGTGGGGAAAATGAATAATGTGGAGTGAGGCATTTGAAAGGCAGAAGTGACACTAGTTTGCAGGTTTTGTTATTAAATAGGGTGGGGAAACATGAATATTTTCATATAGATAAATGAAAATATCTCTTGTGTGGTTTGAACCCAGTGTTTACTAACACACCTCTGCTTATGACAAGCAGTTGCAGTAGCTGAGTCCTTCAAAGATGGTAAACCTTTGCTCCTTCCTTACAGTCCTACCTGGGAGTACCTTTCAAAGTTAAGCCATGTGGCTTTGGTTTCTTCTAGCTGCTGTGGGAATTCTTCACAGCTGTGATTCAGAGATCATTACTGGCAACACAGACTCCGAGAAGGAGTATACCCAGCAGAAAAGAGAATAGGCTTTTGTATCAGACAGACCTGATTTTTAATTCTTTAGCTCCACTTAAAAAGTAGATGACTCTGGGGAAATCATTTAACCTCTCTAAGCCCCAGGAACCACATGTGTCTGTCAGTTTGTCATAATGTGGGGGCTCACATGTTGCTGTGATGCTGAAAGCTATGGCCTTAGTGTTACAGATAACAGCAGGGTCACTTATGGTAGAAAGCTTTCAGCTGAGCTTCCAGACTAAGACAGACTAGGGAGAAGGACATGACTAACCAAAAAATTAGCTATTGAGAACTGTATGAACAGCAAAGAAAAACTGTCAGATATAGTGCCAGAAAATGAGCCAGCCTGGTTGGAGGAACTCAAAAAACAACCGGGGAAAAGTTACCTCCTCAAAATAGAGTCTACCTTAATGACCAGAATGGCATGACTCAAAATGAGAAGGAACAACTAATCGTCCATTAATAATTGGAACATGGAATGTACATAGTATGAACCTAGGAAAATGGGAAAACATCAAAATGGAAATGGAGTGCATAACATCGACATTCTAGGCATTGGTGAGCTAAAACGGACTGGTGTGGGCCATTTTGAACCAATAATCATGTGGTCTACTGTGCTGGGAATGACAGATTAAAGAGAAATGGGGTTGCATTCATCATCAAAAAAGGCATCTCAAGATCTGTCCTGAAGTTACAATGCTATCAGTGGTAGAATTATATCCATACACCTACAAGGAAGGCCAGTTAATATGACTATTCTTCAAATTTATGCACCCATCACTAAGGCCACAAATGAACATAGGGAAGATTTTTATTAGTTTCTGCAATCTAAAACAGATAGAACATGCAATCAGGATGCATTGATAATTACTGGTGACTGGAATACAAAAGTTGGAAACAAAGAAAGTGGCTCAGTAGTCAGAAAATATGGCCTTGGTGACAGAAACGATGCTAGAGATCACATGATAGCATTTTGTCAGACCAATGACAATTTTTTCATCAATAAATGGTGACTGTTGTTGTTGTTAGGTGCCATCGAGTTGGTATTCGACTCATAGCGACCCTCTGTACAACAGGGGAAACACTATTGTCAGTGCCTCTCTGCTGTTCATAGGGTTTTCAATGGCAGGTTGATTTTTGGGAGGGGGTTGCCAGGTCCTTCTCCCAAGCCTACAGCATCTGGTGTTCCCAGGTGGTCTCCCATCCAATTACTAACCAGGCCCAACCCTGCTTAGCTTCCGAGATCTGACAGGATCGGATGCCACAGGGCTACCGCTGCAGGCAAATGGTGACTATAGACATGGAATTCACCAGAAGGAACATACAGGAAACAAATTGACCACATTTGTGGAAAGAGACAAAGGAAAAGCTCAATATCAAAAGTCAGCACAAGAACAAGTGCTGATTGTGAATCAGACCATCAACTGCTCATATGCAGGTTCAAACTGAAACTGAAGAAAATTAGAACAAGTGTGCAAGAGCCAAAGTATGACCTTGAGTATATCCCACCTCAATTCAGAGACTACATCAAGAACAGGTTTGATGTGTTAGACCCTAATGATTGAAGAGGACATCACTTGTGGCATGACATCCAAGGCATCATCATGAGGAAAGCAAAAGGGAAAATACCAAATCACTTGCCAAAAGAGATTCTAAAACTTGCCCTTGAATGTCTAGTTGCTAAAATAAAAGGGAGACATAACGAAGTCAAGGAACTAAACAGAAGATTTCAAATGGCAACTCTAGAAGACAAAATCAGATATTATAATGACATGTACAAAGAGCTGGAGACAGAAAACCAAAAGGAAATAACATGCTCTGTTTTTCTCAAGTTTAAGGAGTTAAAGAAAAAATTTAAGGCTTGAGTGGCAATAGTGAAGGATTCTACAGGGAAAATATTAAACTATGCAGGAAACCTCAAGAGAAGATGTAAGGAATACACAGAGTCATTATACCAAAAAGAGTTAGTGGATGACCAACCATTTCAAGATCACTGCATATGATCAGGAACCAATGATACTGAAGGACGAAGTAAGTACAAGGTGCCTTGAAGGAATTGGCAAAACACAAGCCTCCAGGAATGGATGGAATAGGGATGTTTCAACAAGCAGATACAGCACTGGAAGTGCTCACTTGCTTATTCCAAGAGATTTGGGAAACAACTACCTGGCCGGTTACCTGGAAGAGATTCATATTTGTGCCTATTCCCAAGAAAGGGAATCCAACTGAATGTGAAAACTATTGAATAACATCATTAATATCATATGCAAGTAAAATCTTGCTAAAGATCACTCAAAAGTGATGGCAGCATGATATAGACAAGGAACTTTCAGAAAATGAAGTTGGATTCAGAAGATGGCATGGAACCAGGAACTTCATTGCTGATGTCAGATGGATATTAGCTGAAAGCAGAGAATACCACAAAGATGTGTATGTTTTTTCAACTATCCAAAGGTATTTGTGTGGATCATAACAAATTACAATACTACAATGAATAGGAATACCAGAGCACCTAATCATACTCTTAAGGAATCTGTACGTGGATTAGGAGACAGTTGTTCAAACAGAACATGGAAATACTGTTTGGTTTAAAGTCCAGAAAGGTGTGTATCAGTGCTGTATCCTTTCACTATACCTCTTCAATCTCTATGGTTAGCAGATAATCCAGGAAGCTGTACTTTATGAAGAAGAACGTGGCATTAGGATTGGAGGAAGTCTCATTAACAATCTGTATTATGCAAATAACACAACTCTGTTTGCTGAGGGTGAAGAGGATTTGAACCATTTACTGATGAAGATCAAAGAACATAGCCTTAAGTATGGATTTCCCCTCAACATCAATGAAATTAAAATCCTTTCAACTGGGTCACTACGGAGCTTCATGATAAATGGAGAAAACATTGACGTTATCCAAGATTTTGTTTTACTTGGTTCTATAATCAACAACCATGGAAGCACCAGTCAAGAAATCAAAAGACACATTGCACTGGGAAAAGCTGTTGCAAAAGACCTCTTTAAAGTGTTGAAATGTAAAGTCATCACATTGAAGATAAAGGTGCACCTGACTCATGCCATGGTATTTTCATTAGCATCATATGATTGTGAAAGCTGGATGTTGAATGAGGGAGACAGGAGAAGAATTGATGCTTTTGGATTATGGTGCTGGAGACAAATATTGATGATATCATGGATTGTAAAAAGAACCAATAGATCTTTCCTAGAAGAAGTACAACTACAGTGCTCCTTGGAAGCAAGAATGGCTAGATTGTGTCTTAACGTATTTTTAGGAGGGACCAATCGCTCCTAAAGGACATCATATTTGGGAGATTGTCAGGTCAACAAAAAAAAGGAAAAGCTTCCATTAGATGGATTGACACTGTGTCTGCAACAATGGGCTTAAACCTAAATAAGATCGTATGCCTGGCAGTGAATTAGGGAGTGTTCTGTTGTACATAGGGTCACTATGAGTCAGACTCGACTCAACCACACCTAACAATAACAACAACAGAACAGAACAGATATACAGTATATTTGAGTGGGTAAGGTTTATACTTATACTTTAAAAGAGAATTTAGGTTTTGTTTTACTGTGTCTGACTTTGCAGATCTATGTTCCTAAATAATTGGAATTTGTTTTTTTAGTACTGATCCTATTTTTTCGAAGTACATTTATGAGTATACAACCTGTGTATTGATTTCACAAGCAGGTTACAGAATGTATTTGTTAATGTCAAAGGAGGATGCAAATTCAAAATATATTCACGTACTTTCTTAGATATGGCCCATTGTTTTTTATGCACTCCCATATAAAAAGTGATTACATTGCCCTGTATACAACAAGATTTCCCCTTTAAAATATGAGCCTTATTGAAAAATACAAGGAATGTAATCCTACTACTATAGATAACCACTGTGGGTGTTTACAATTCTTCCTGTGTCTGGGTCATTGCTATCAAAACTACTTGTACAAGTGTGTATACTGTCCTTTTGTCTAAGTGCTATAATCACATGTGTTTTTCCTAGATGTGGAACATTTAAATGAGAAAACTAAACTTTGAGCTTTGGGAATCTGGAGAGGGAGGTGATTCATGCTGGCTTAGATGTGGCCAGAACCCTGACGATGAAACCCAGGATGACCTCCCAGGGTCCATCCAATTTCTTCAAATGATCACTGACCTCTGTGTCCTCAGGGTAAAAAGCAAAGCTGGGATCATCCTGCCTGCTCTCTGAGAAGCTTAAGGTCACCTGAACAAAATACTCCTTTTCTCTGAGTTACTGGGTAGCCTGTGAAAGCTGCCTTTGCTCCCTGAACTACAATGTCGCCTTCACTTTGCCATCTTTGATCAGTCATCTGGCACTGATTCCACTGTATTTAGCAGTGGACTCACTCTCTCATACACAAAGAATTGGGTAGATAGGAGGCAGGATACATTGTCTTGCTCCTAAGACTAAATTCCAGGGATGTTTTAGGGCCTTTGGCCATGTGATAGTTTATGTAAATGCTTTGAAGACCCATGTTTGACATATTAGCATGTCTCCCTCTATTGAATAATGTAAGTTATAGAAACTCATGGTTGATCCGTTTCCAGTTACTAATGCCAAAGAAAGGAAATGCTTGAATTAGAAATTCAATGTAAAGAGTTTTTAAATTCCTTGTATTCTTATTTTGTCAACTTGACACATTTATGGGGAGGCACGAATAGAAATCTAAGAATGTATAGTGGTTGCTATACAGTTTGTGTATTCATTCTGTTGTTTTGATTTTACAAGATCATCTGTAAATTAAAAGCCAAACAACAAACAAGGAAAATACTGAGCAGAGTAATTTTTAATATCTTTCTGTCCTAATCATCCTTGTATTTCAATTGATTAAAAATAAACAGTAGAAAAGAATTTTATTTTTTTAACTTGATACGTAGTTTGAGGATTCTGATAATGTGTGCATATATCTTCCACATGTTCATGATCAGTCCACATGTTCTACCTATAGTTGCTTCTTTGCACCAAACAAGTATATTTTTGCCTGTTTTGTTTTTTAGAATTTCAGATTAAAATGTACATGTGCATCTCAATTTATTCCTTTTGAATAATATTATCTAATGAAAATATAATGACAGCCACATATGTAATTTTAAATTTAATAATGTGCACATTTAAAAAGTAAAAATAAGTAAAACTAATATTAATGTTCTATTTTAATATAATATGTCAAAAGTATTATAATTTAACAATTTAAAAACGATTAATGATACATTTTTATTTTTATTTAGACTATATCTTCCAAACTTAGTGTATTTTTATACTAATACTACCTATTTAGATACATTTTTATTA
>VMDO01000640.1:0-18379 GCA_007922755.1 Pedetes capensis | reverse complement strand
AGCTATGTAACTGACTTTTTACTTATATTTCACGTAAGTTTAAAAATTGATACTCAGCTTATTAGAAAACATTTTAAGTGTGTTTGGAGCAAGCTGGGCTTGCGAGCCTACATTCAACTGTGAATTTAGTGAAATCCAAACAGTCAAGAAATTCCAGTTTCAGATAAGATGAGGTTCACATACTTTACCCTGAACCTCTCACTGAATGCAGCTGTAAAACTTGTCCAGAATGCATAAAATAGCTATTTGACCACTGTGAAGGTAAATAGTGGTACAGTTTGAAGTTCCACCAAGCTGGCAAATGAGGGAGAGATCTGGTCCTTATCACTTCATTGTGCCTAGATGTAGAAGTCTCTACTAAATCTTTGAAGACCTTACTGAGATTGAAACCACAACCCATAGAAGAGGGCTTACAATTTGCAGCCTAAATCTAACCAGCACAATTGCCTGTTGAAGCAAAACTAGCAACATTCTCAATAAGGCTTAAACAAATCCCATAGTCTCATAACGTCATATTCCAAATGTATAGCATACAGCACAGGATAACTTAGTGTGTAAACAGCCAGGAAGTGTCTCAGTTTGTATTGGGAAAGTTAGTCAAGAGAAGCCCGTGCTAAAATGGCACAGATGTTGGGATTATCTGACGTTCAAGCAACTTGTATAAAAATGCTTAGCAAGTAAAGGCAAACACTTTTGAAACAGATGCAAAATAGAAATCCTCAGCAAATGATTAGAGGATATATACAAGAACCAAATTAAATTTTTTGAACTAAAAAATGCAATAGACAAAATTTTAAAACTCACTAAATCAACTCAACCCCCACATGTCTGTCAGTTTGTCGTGCTGTGGGGGCTTGTGTATTGCTGTGATGCTGAAAGCTATGCCACTGGTATTTCAGATACCAGCAGGGCTACCCATAGTGCACAGGTTTCAGCAAAGCTTCCAGACTAAGACAGACTAGGGAGAATGACCTGGAAGCCCACTTCCAAAACAATTAACCATTGAGAACCCTATGAAAAACAGAGGAGGACTGTCAAAATACATTGCCAAAAAACAACTGGGGAACTGTTGCCTTCTCAAAATAGAGTCGACCTTAATGATGAGAATGGAATAAAGCCCCAGGGACCTTCATTTGCTGATGTAGCACAACTCAAAATGAGAAGAAACATAGTGGTTGTAACACTGGGCTCAAACATAAAAAGATCGTGTGCATGGCACAGTGTGGGGTAGTGTTTCCTTCTGTTGTAGATAGGGTCACTATGAGTCGGATCTGACTTGACAGTACTAAACAACAACAACAACAACAACAACAACATATAAGCACAATACCAGAAGGGAGATACCAGAGGAAAAAGTCAGTAAATCTGAAGACAAGAGCAATAGGAATTTAGCAATCTGCACATGAAAGAAAAATGATTTGAGGCCAAAAAAAGGAAGGGGGGGGAGAGAAAAGAAAAAAGAAAGAAAAGGAACAACGCCTCAGGGACCAGTGGAATAATAGTGAAAGGTCTAATGGTCATTGCATCAGAGTTCCAGAAGAAGGTGAAAAGAGTATGACATTGCAACAATATTTGAATAAATAATAACAAAGTTCCAAAGCATGCCATATACCTATAAATTCAAGAAACTCATGCTGGGCACTATGGTGCACACCTGTAATTCCAGCAAGTGGGGGGGCTATAAAGCAGGAGAATCATGCATTTGAGGCCAGCGGCAGCCTGAGCAACTTAGTGAAACTCTGTCTCAAAAATAAAAAATAAAAAATAAAATGGACTCAGTGGTAGAGCACTTGCCTAGCATGCACAAGCCCTGCATTCAACCCCACAGTACTGAAAGAAGATAAAGAAGCAGCAGGTCGTAAAACCCAAATATAACAAACCCAAAGAAATCCCCACCCAAAAAATCATCATGAAGCTGCTTAAAACCAAAGGCAAAATTTTGAGAATGGAGGATAATGATGCTTTATTGCCTATAGAGGAACAATGATTTTAATGGCTATGGATTTCTCATCATGAAGGCGAGAAGCAAGAGACTCAACATTTTTCAAGAGAAAATAATTGCCAACCTACAGTTCTATATCCACCAGAAATATTCTTGAGGAATTTTCAAATTTTCTTGACAAAGGAAAACTAAGAGAATTCATTGCCAGTAGACCTAGTCTAAGAAAACTGCTAGAGGAAGTGTTTTAGACAGAAGGGGGAAAATGCCAGAAAGGAACTTGGAACATCCAAAGTGAATTCAAAATAATAGATATGGTCAATATCTGGCAATTACAACAGACTAATCTCCTCTGCATTTCTTTCAAATATGTGTAATGGTTGGAAGAAAGCACAAAATACTGTCTGATGAGGCTTTCAATGTATATAAATATAATATGTGATGACTGTATAAATAGGGAGAAGGTAAAGGGACATATATGTTAAGACTTTTATATTCCATTTGAATACTATAAGTACACTGTTAAAAATCAAGTACAATATGTGTAATCTTAATCTCTAGAGAAACCACTGAAAAAACTACAAAAACAATATGTAGTCAACAAACACAGTTGTTGTTGTTGTTTGTTGTTAGGTGCTGTCGAGTCGGTATCCTACTCATAGCGACCCTCTGTACAACAGGGGAAACACTATTGTCAGTGCTTCTCTGCTGTGCATAGGGTTTTCAATGGCAGATTGATTTTTGGGAGGGGGTAACAAACACAGTAGATAAAATTTAATACTAACAAATACGCTGATCACCCAAAATAGGGCAATAAAGTAAAACAAAGGTATAAAAAGCAGAAAGAATGAAGAAGAAACATAAGTAGCCCTAAAGCCAAATATGTCAAAAAAATTATAGCAGATGTAAATGTTCTAAGCAAACCAATTAAAAGACAAAGATTATCAGAATACAGAAACACAATCAAGTATTTCCAATGAAAATTTAGTGTCTGAAATGAGATGTACAGTAAGTATAAACTGCATAGCAAATTTTAAAGACTTAATGGAAAAAGATGTAAAAATTTTTAGTAGTTTTTATGTTGACTACATACTGAAATGATAGTATATGGAGTTAAAAGTATGAAAATTTCATTATTCCTCATACTTATAAAAATATGAGTGCCAGAAAGTTTAAAATTACTTGGGTAGCTTGCATTAAAATTTCTCTTGCCCACCTATGGTATAAAAAAATCAAAAGGAAAGCCGGGCACAGTGGTGCATGCCTGTAATCCCAGTGACTCAGGAGGTGAAGGCAGGAGGATTACAAGTTCGAGACCAGAGGCAGTCTGCGTAATTTAGTGAGACCCTGTCTCAAAAAAGAAGAAGAAGAAGAAGAAGAAGGAATATTTCAAGGAACAGAGTTGTTCAGAAGGTGCATTTTTTTATTGTCTCAGTTAAGTCATAGGAGATTTAGAATATTCCTTATATCAGGACTAAATGTAGTAATATCAATCAGTTTTGGTGTGCAAAATATCTATGGCTGCTACTACAGTCTCAGCTCATGGCACGGTTCCTGTAACTCAGCCATGAACACAGCTGTCTTTCGGGATGGATCAAATGTTAAGCTACAGTTAGAGGAAGCAGCGGTAGGTTACTGCTTTATCTAGTGGTCCTCACACATCAAGTTAATCAGGAATAAATATGCTATTGCCAGAGTATTCTTTTCTCTGAAAAAGTGATTTTAACCATATAGTCCAGCCTGGAGCAGAAGTCCTCAGTGCAAAAACAAAGCAAAGCAACAATAACAACAACAACAACAACAACAACAATACAGACAAACAGAAAAATCAAAACTGGACTAGCACAATGAAAGCTAGTGATGTGAATAATGAAAAGTGGCATCTAAGTTATCTCAGCACCCAGTGACATTTCTTCTTAACTATTGAGGCTGAAGCTCTTAGAGTGAGTTACTGACCTGTCCTGTTGTTAGGACTTATAAACAGTCCATCAGCTATGGGACACACCATGGAGGTCAGCCGCTTTACTGGAATCTTCCTCTTGCATATAGCTTCATATTAGCTAAGAGACCCCTTATGTTTACCTCTCTCTCCGAATTTCTATGCTGTTGGATCCATGGGTCCAAAAATCCATGTCTATTTTGCTTAAAGCTTTGATCCTAGAACTACATTAGCATGATGCTTAGCTCACAGGGGCTCACAAATATGCTAAAAATAAGAATACTCCAAAGACTCATCTTAGCCAAGCCCTGCTGGCAGGAGGTTTAAAGGCATCTTGGCTTCCTCCAAACCTTTCTGAAGAGTTCTCTCCTTAAATGTTCCTATTGAGACTTTCTGCCTTGTGAAGGCACACATGTATTTTCTGACTGAGGTTGTAATCTGGCAGATAATGAACATTTTTGTTTTAGTTTTATGCATAGCACTTAATTTTACTTACTAGAAGCACCAGAAATTGGAAGAGAATAGGATTGGGGGGAGAAGTTGATTGATTCTTGTATTGATTCTGTGATGAAATAACTGAAGCCAGGAATCTAGTACTGCCCAAGTTCTTCTCCCCTGGATATCTTGATTTTTAAATTCATAGGAGCAGATTAGATTTTCTTCTCTGAGGTCTCCCTGGCCCTCATAAAATGTTATGAATTTTGTACACACAAAACCCTATAATTCCATATGAATATGAATATATTTTAGATGATTTCTGTAAAATAGATAGCTGGAGAGTGTTGTGGTAGAGACGGGCATTCCCATATCAAACATGGTAGTCTGCATGAGCTTTTGGCCCTCCTTCAGGGGAATAAATATTCTCATACTTTGGAAGTTACAGAAATAATCTATTTCCTCTGTCAGGTAACTTGTCTGTGTTTGTTGTTTCTGCCATGTAGGGGCTTAAAACGATACAAATTTATTATCTTATATCCACAGGTCAGAAGCCCAAAATGGGTCCCACTGGGATAAAAGAAAGATGACCACAGTACTGTCTTCCTTGTGGAGGCTCTGAGGAGGCTCTTCTCACCTTATCTAGATTCTTGAGTTAGTTGCATTCCTTGGCTCCTGGCCTCCTTCCATCTTAAAAGGCAGATGGTTGAATCTTTCTCATCTTTCATCATGTGGACACTGTCTTTTCTGCCTCTCTCTTCCTTTCAAAGGATCCTTGTGATTACATTGGGCTCATCAGATAATCCAGGGTAATCTTAAAATCACTTGATTTCTATCTTTAACTTGACCTACAACCTTAATTCCCCCATTGCCATGTAATATAACATATCGACAGGCATGGACGTCTTTTGAGGGGAGGGCTAATATTTTGACTGTCACATTGCCATGTCTCTGAGTTTTCAAAGTTTTAACCAATCATTTCAGAGCTAGTAATTTCCATCCTTCGGTTCCCCTTTCCCACTCTGAGTTAGTTAATCCATAGCAAGAGTCAACTGAAGAAATTAGGACTATGTAGTATCCTAGAATAGCTAAAGAATGTCTCTTCAGTGAAGCCTGCCTAACCGCTAGCTTTTTCTTTTTCTTTTCCTGGGAGTTTGAACGCAGGGCTCAGGCATGCTAGGCAAGTATTCTACCTCTGAGCTGCATCCCAAACCCCTTTTTATTTTTTATTTTGCAATCTGTCTTGCTACATTGTGTAAGCTGCTTCTGGCCTTAAACTTGCAATCCTTCTGCCACAGCCTTGTGAGTTGCTAGGATTATAGGCTGTGCTACAGTGCCTGGCTCTAGCTATTTCTTAAAACTGGTGACATTTAGAAGGTTCTTTTACCCAAGATTATGTTCCCATCCTTAGAAAGACAGGAATTGTGTCCTTTTAAAGGAAACAGGAACGTATTGCCTCAGCTTTTTTTTTTAACTTCTAATCAAAGATATCTTAAATGTTTGCCAGAGTTCAGTGTGCAGTTTTTTCTGTCTGCTGAGCAGGTGGTTGAAAGTTGTGGAATGTTGTTTTTCTGAATATAGAATCATAATGTCCTTGTGAACAAGCTCTTTAAAACAGAAACATTGGACTGGATTCATTCGCACTTAAGTCCACTCTTTCGAGTAGATTTTTTAATATCTGGTTCTCACTATAATTATTTACATTTCTAATGGAAATGCCACATCCTTTTGCAGATTAATTATGCCATTATCAAAGGCTTAGAAGGAAATCTTCAAAATTCACTGTTAACATTTAAAGAAAACGCACAGGAAGATGATGTAGAAGAAAAAGCGGAGATTTTCTGAGTGTACTTACACTGGGCTACAAAACTAGTACCTATCTTTAGGCTGTTAGTGTCATTTAGACTTGTCCTTATCAAGTGGTTTGGAGGGTAATAAATAGGTAGGCAGGACTCAGTACCTAGGCTCTAGTTCACATTTGTTGTGATCTCTGTTTTATCCATTCACACTGGTGAGTGCATTCTCAGTGTCATATCCTTTGGAAGGCAATAAGACATTCTTCTTGGAGTTGCTACACCATGCATCTCTAGGAGTTGCAATACCCATCACTCTACAGTCTGTATGAATGGGTCTTTCTGAAGCTGTGCAGGTAAAGACTCTGAGCCGTACACAGTGACCCCGACATTCCCCATGAAAGGGCCTGCAACCCTGCAAGGACCAGACTCACAGGTAGACTCTCACAGTTCTCAGGTTATGTGTGAGTGGATGCATTTGATAATCGGGATACAGAAGAGGGAGTATCTAGCTTTTCCTAAGATGCACTGGAGTACCTGGATGGGCTCCTCCGGGGAAGCCTTTCCTAAAGTGAGCCTTGAAGAATCAATAGGAGATGGTCAAATAAGAAAAAGTTGAATGATTTTCTGGGCCCAGCCAATATTCTATGCAAAAGGATGGGTGTGTGCAAATGCATCTTGCATTTGTAAGACTTGCAATACAGCCTTCCCTTGGATTGTTTCTAGAATCCCCAGAAGACACCAAAATCAGTGGATGTTCAAGACCCTTCTATAAAATGGCAAAGTATTTGCATATAAACTACCCTTATCCTCCTGTATGTTTTAAATTATCTCTGTTGTTGTTGTTGTTAGGTGCCGTCGAGTCATATCCAACTCATAGTGACCCTTACATAGGGTTTTCAATGGCTGTTTCAGGATTACCTTGGGAGTGGATTGCCACATCCTTCTCCCATTTTTGTGGTGCTGGAAATTGAACTCAGGACCTCAGAGACTGCAGAGCCATGCTCTACCAGCTGAGCTAAATCCTAGCCCCAAATTATCTCTAGATTACTTGTAATATCAAATACAAAGTAAATGCTGTGTAAATAGTTGTTATGCTGCATTATTTAGGGAATAATGATAAGAAAAAGAAAATCTATACATATTGAGCACAAGCAAAATTTTTTTCTGGGTATGTACATGGATATGGAATTCACAGATACAGAGGGCCAAGTGTATTTCCGTCTGACTAAAGTGTGAGATTCATGTGGGAACGTGTGAGGCAAATCATTTAATGTTTGTGTACCTCAACCCCCCTTTAATAGAACAAAACAACACTATCCACTGTATGGAATTTTGTGAGTTTTAAGTGAAATAGCGTAAATAAAGTGCTTGTGACAAGTCCTAACTGATAAAAGCACTCAAATGTTAACTACTATTAATGATGATAATGATTGTAATCATGGTATTACTTGAGATCGAAAAACTGGGCAAAATCTCTTGACCCTGCTAGGGAGTGTTGATGTAATACTGTTTGTTAGCTGGGGAAATTGTTAAAGAATTTTTTAAAAGTATGATTTGCGGCTCTGTAGATTTAAAAATTTTGTATTGCCATTTTTCAAGACTGATTAGACCCTGGTGAATTGATTTATACTATTCAAAATCATCAGAGAGACTGATGAAGAAGAACACCTTATTTATCCATTTATGCTCAAAACGGGAACCACTCAGCATGCTGTGATAATTGTGGCAACGAGGTAGCATATTTTCTTCCCATGCACTGGTAAACCTCCTTGAGCTCCTGTGTAATATCAAATGGTTTCTTAAGAGAGGATGAGTCAGAGTAAGTGCAGATGAATGTTTTGAAGGGCTGGTTTCATCAGATGTTGCCAGCTCAATAGATCAGCCTTGTTCATTACTCAGTGTCTGCCAGGCAGATGACAATTTCCACAGCACCTTCTTCGGGGCCCCATCTTTCTGTGGAAATGCTGGGACACTATTTTTATCCTCTCTTTCCTTTCACAGATATTCCTTTTCAAGTTTCTCTCTCTCTCTCTCTCTTTTTTTAAACCATTGTTTCAGTGTTCTTCCAAGATGTGTCTTGGTTTTCCATGTTGTCATGATTTTCTTTCAGGTTGGTTGCTCTTGATGATATTTTAGGGTTTACTCTCATCTCAATAAGAAATGGTCCCCATAATGTTGATTTATTCTTTGCATTCAGGAGCTAATAAGTGCCTTGCTTCTGGTAATATTTAGCCAATACATGCAATCCACTGTGGGTGCATTCACAGTATTATGAATTACCTAGTAGGCCTTTACATTTCCAGTGTCATCTTATTTTCCTAACTTATTGTTTTAATCATCACTGGCACTAGATTTTTTGAAGTCCATTTTATTTAAGGACCCATAGTTTAATGAATGGGGCTGGGGTTTGGCTCAGTTGGTAGAGTGCTGCTCTGTGCTCTCTGAGGCCCTGGGTTTGATCCCCAGCACAGCAAAAATTGGAGAAATACCTGTCAATCCACCCCTGAAACAATCTGGAAAAACAATCAGCCATTGAAAAGCCTATGAATAGCAGAGAAGCACTGACACAGATCCTGGTATAGTCCAGTGTCTTTCATTCTGTTGTATGTAGACTCTCTATGATTCGAACCTGACTTGACAACACCTAACAACAACAACAATTTAACAAATGAAGTTGGGAGGCTAAGATTTGCCTCATGAAGTTGATGTATTTATACAATAAACAATATTCTTTTATCAAGGTATTAGTACCATATGCCTTTTGAATTTGGACATCTTTCTTTTGGCTTTAGAAATACAAACATTTTAAGGGGGACCTATATGAATAATGTATATCAAAATGCATATATGTAAATGCCACAATGAAAAGCATGTCAGAATGAATCACATTAAGGTGTACATTAAAAATGTCCAATAAAAATAAATAATAAAAAAAAGAAATACAAACATTTGTTTTACTGTGTTTTTAGTACCACTTCAGGCTACAATGTTACCTTATACATTCTACCAAGCATTATAAAGATTATTTGGCAATAATTTGTCAAAACAGAAAGTAATAGTTATTGTAGACAATTTAGTCTAGTTATTTTTAATAAAGTAAATCTGTTCTGGTCCTCATCTTTTTTCTTTGATCTCTTAGTTGTATTTCTGAACCATAAACATCAATGTAGCCAGAAAAACTAATTTTATGCTTGAAATTGTAATTACTTTGATTTCTTTAAATATATTATTAAAAACACTGAAACATTTTAAATGTTTGATATGTGCATTTTTAAATAAAACTGGAATTTTAAAAAGTGGAGAAAGCCTATGTTAATTCACTGTCTCTCAGAATATATACTCTGAATATTGTTCTGAATATTGTTTTAAAGTATTTCAACAAAAATGCTTTGATGGAATGTTACAATCACTGCTCATTATCTTGAATTCATTTGCGGGTCATTTGTTCTTAGATGTTTTTTAAAAAGCTAATGCTTGTGTTTTTGCTCCAAAGGAAATCAGTCACAATTGTTCGTAACAGGGGTTTGTTTAAAAATGAAAGCTCTTAGAAAAGCTGCATTCCCAATTTTTAATACTTCTACCATTACAGATGTTGACATTGTGATGGAACTGAGCTTGTCCCTAGCATCATTGTAATAGTCTATCCGTGGAGCAGTTGGAGATGAGGCTCTATTATAATGAAGTACTTGTTAAAATGCTGGCAATATACTGCAAATTTGGAAGTGTGCCTATGCTATACTGAATTCTGTGCTCTAGCAAAGCATTTTATAATGATGCCTGATACATATCTTTATTAATACCACATAGAGAAAGTGGTTGTCTTCCCTTGTCTGATGGATAAACTTAAAGCAAAACTCCAGTTGGGTGCTGTGGTGCATGCTTGTAATCTCAGCAACTTGGGAGGCTGAAACGGGAGGATTGTGAATTCAAAGCCAGAGGCAGCCTGCACAACTAAGTGAGAGCCTGCCTTAAACAAATAAAAAAGGTATATGAGGGATGCAGCTCGGTGGTGGAGTGCCCTGGGTTCAATCCTCGAGGAGTGCAGAGATAGAGATAGAGAGAGAGAGAGAGAGAGAGAGAGAGAGAGAGGGGGAGAGACTGAGTCAAGCAAGAGCATCTGAGTTATTTTTAGAAGTACAAGGCATATTTTTCTTTCTTTTTAAAAAATTTTTGAGCAAAGTAGGACCTAAGATTTTAAGAAGCAAATATAAGTTATTCTGAGTATTTCGTATGTTGATAGTTACTAACATATATAAAATGATTTGCCAACTTATTGAGAAGGACCAAAACAACATGAAAAAAAGATCTAATGTGTTAATAATTTCTGAAAGTGCAAATTAAAAAACAAGCAAACAAAAAAGTCACTTTTTCTTGTCTAAGAGTGGTAATGCAAAGGTTGAAGTGTATATGGCGAGCACTCTGAGATCTGTTGGGATTATCCTTTTGATGTAGATTTTCACAAGGGTGGTGTACTTCTAAAAAGTCTTGAAGTATGCATCCTCTGGTCTAGAAGTTCCATTTCAAGAACATTAGCCTGTGAAAATAATAGGAAAAGAGGGGGAAAAAAAACAAAGACAGTGATCTTCATTATATCAAGTATTTCAAATACCTTGCCTGCAGCCATACCACTTTGGCATTGGATCCCATCAGATCCTAGAAGCTAAGCAGGGTTGGGCCTGGTTAGTACTTGGATAGGAGACCGCCTGGGAACACCAGGTGCTGTAGGCTTGGGAGAAGGACCTAGCAGCCCACTCCTAATAAAACAATCAGCTACTGAAACCCTATGAATAGCAGAGAAGCACTGACAATAGTCTTTCGTCTGTTGTACTTAAGGTGTCTATGAGTCAGAGACCGACTCAATGACACCTAATAACAACAAGGACAACAAAATACTTTAAATTTCCATCAATAGAAAATCAAATTTTGATTATTTTATTCATTAAATACCTTGTAGCTATATAGAATGAAGCTATGCAGAAAATATCGTATAATATAGTAAATGACAAACATATATTATGGTCCTATCTGTGTTTAAGAAGTGTCATTAAAATTTGTGGGTATTAACAAAATGTTCACAAAAGCTATCACTGGATAATGAATTGCAAAAAATCTTTGAGGTTTTTTGCTGCTTTTTTATATAAGCAATATGGACAAATTTAGGTATATATTTTTACAGACATAAAAAATTCTTTTAAATGTACCTTCATGGACTTAGCATTTCTACCTAATAATATGCCCCATAATTGAATGAGCATGCAAAGTTATTAAGTAATATTCAATGCAGTATTGTTATAAAATAATTTAAAGAATTAACCTATCAGCCGCCACAGTGGCGCATGCCTATAATCCCAGCAGCTTGGGAGGCAGAGGCAGGATGATCGCAAGTTTGAGACCAGAGGCAGTCTGTGTAACTTAGCGAGACCCTGTCTCCAAAAGTAAAAAAAAATGGGCTGATTGTGTAGCTCAGTGGTCCAGCACTTGCAGAGCATTCAAGCTCGAGGTCCTGGGTTCAACCCCCAGTACCGAAAAAAAAAAAAATTAACCTATCTACTTACCCCCTACAACCAGGAACAGGAACATAAGTAAGAAATTCATGGTATAGTTGTACCTCACATCCATTGAAATTGAAAGTATAGATCTGTATTTATTGATATGGAAAAGGTGTTCACTATAGATAATAGGGATAGGGCAAGTTTATAAACATTGTGTATATGTAAATAGACAGGCATGAAGATTGGCTAAAAATCCAAAGTTTTTACATGACAGTATCAAAGGTAATTATTTCTGAGTGTTGAGTTTATGGATAATTTTCAACAGTACTTTCTGTTTGTCAATATTTTAAAATTTTTGTACAGTTAACAAATATCTCCTTTATTACTAGAAAAAGTAAAGATGAACAATATTAGATACCAAAAGAGGAGAAGTGACCCAGAAATATTGCGGGGTACTATGAGAAACACTTATGGAGATGGACAAGTGGGTGGTATGTCTATGAACATTTATTTTATCAAAGTGCGTTCCAGGAGAGGGAGCCTAAGTCAGTAACTATGAAGAAATGAAGTTATCTAAATGTACTCTGAATTCAAAGGGTAGGCCCCAGATGGCTTCAGTAAATTCCTCTAACATTCAGGGACATTGATATTATGAAATAGGGTAATTGTATAATTTATCAAAGGGAGCTTTGAGACAGTGAAAACTAGAACCACCCCACATAGACCTAATGAATGGTAATATCATTCTTTCACCTTTATCTAAGCACACAGCAAAAGGCAGACTTCCAAGTTCTTTTTAAGATGCAAAAATGATCTTAATACCAAAATTTCATAAAGATGATGTTTATGGACATGTGTGTGTGTGTGTGTGTACACATGCACTGCAGATCAATCTTATGAATATTAGCTGAGAACCTTTCAATAAAATGCCATCAAATAGAAGTACATTAAATAAATATCAAGAACAAATGGGGGTACATGACAGGAATGTAAGTTTGGTTCAGTATTGGAGAAGCTTGTCTTCATGTTGCTGTTGTTAGATGCCTTCTGTATAACAGAATGAAACACTCCCTGATTCTGTGCCAAGCACATGATCTTTTTTATGTTTAAGCCTATTGCTGCAGTCACTGTGTCAATCCATCTAATTGAAGGTCTTCATTCTTTTTTTGTTGACCTGCCACTCTCCCAAACATGATTTCCTTCTCCAGGGATTGGTCCTTCCTGACATGTCCATAATACATCAGATGCAGTCTAGCCATCCTAGCTTTGAAGGAGCACTTTGATTGCACTTTGTCTAGGACAGATCTGTCCACATATTAGGTAGATAGAAAAAAAAGAAAAATTTGTATGGTGATCTTAAAAGGTGCCCAGAGTGCTGTGCTAAATTCATTATCCATAGTACATTGATCATGGCAGAATTACATGACTGTATACACTTGTCAGGGGCTGGGATTTAGCTCAGTTTGTAGAGCGCAACTCTGCAGTCTCTGAGGTTCCAGGTTCAATTCCCAGCACTGCAAAAATGGGAGGAGGACATGGCAATCCACTCCTGAGGCAATCCCAAAACAATCAGCCATTGAAAACCCTATGAAAGTCGCTATGAGTTGAACATAACCTGACATCACCTAACTGTTGGGGTTCGGCCCTGACCCAGCAAAGTGTTGGAGCCTTGCCTCAACACTAGTGATGTTCCAGGACCCTCGGGGTTAGGGTGAGAGCTGGTTGGTGGTGCCAAAGAAGGACTTCAGGAGCCCTCTTATTATGAAAAGAGAACAAAGGTTTTATTCAGCTGCTCCTGAAAGGGAGAAAAAAGGAACAAGCCAAGGGATGTTATTAATGCCGATGGTCTGCACTGGCCTTGACTCTCGAAGCTTGCCTTCTCTCCTCTCCTCCTCCCGAGGCAGGAGAAGAACTGGAGAGTGCTTCATGTCTTGCTTGAAGCCTTCACCTCTTCAGAGGCCCTGGTCTTGACACGGAGTCTTCCTTGAAGGTCTTGTTGTTAAGAAGAATCTCAGGAGTAGGGTGATGTGGTTGGGATGACAGGAGGAAACAAGGTCTGGAGACAAGGTTACTGAGGGCCAGAGGCCCCTGAGAGCCAGAGGACCATAGGGCCCCTGAGCACCAGGTGGCCTAAGGACCTTGAGGGTGGTCAGTGGCTTGCTTATATACACTTCAGGAGGGGGGTGAACTGGGGAGTGGCCAATCATGGCAGGGCTTATGCCTAGGGTAACTGTCACTAACTGCCATGCAAAGAAAGGCTTGTAATTGTGCACTTTTGGTAGGTGGATAAGAAACGGGCTAAGCCAATCATGGGAGTCCCTTTACTGACCAGTCATGGGGGTCTGGGTGACCAATCAGAGTGGAAGTAGTCACTCCAGAGCTGGACTGGTCATGGGCCATCTTGGGTTACATGATGGAAGGGGTAGGAGTGAAGGACCAGGATGTAGGACAAGGGTCACTTGCTCTAGAGGACAGAGGTCAGTCCTCCAAGAGGACTAGATGGGCCCCTACCTTGGTGGTACGCTCTAGGATCCCCAGTACCTAACAACAGCAACACACACTTGTCAAAACTTGGTAAGCTGCATTGTTTGTTTATTTATTACATGTCATCATGTCAGTAAAATTAACTTTTAAAAGAATAAAAAAACCACTTTATGGTAACAAAAATATACACATTCCTGAATTTAAACAATATATTGAAACTTGGCAAAATAAAAATAAATGTAATTTGTTACTTTTGGTACTTTATATAGGAAATGTTTGAACAAATTGCAAAATATTTGCTTCACTAAATGTACAACTTGTACCTGCCCCATAATACAAGTCGATTTCCCATTTCTTTAATTGAAAAATTATTTTTAAAATTATCTTGGGCATGGTGGCCCATGCCAGTAATCACAGTACTTGGGAGGCTGAATCAGGAAGATTGTAAATTTGAGGCCAGCTTGGGCTACCTAGTGAGACTGTCTCAAAAAAAAAAAAAAAAAATTAAAATACAAGATTGAACGGCCATTTTTGTGAGGAATTGGCCATTGTCTACACCTTCCTCAATGCACTATTCCTACTGAAGTATTCATGTACACAGAGGTTTGTAGACAAGGGACACATCTTTAAGGTTTTACATTTTCCAAAAGCAAACTAAGTAGGAAAAATCAAGATAGGTTTTCACTGCCACTTCTGCTATGTTATTTTTCTAACTTATTCTTCTTATTTCTGATGGACATATCTGCTAGGAATTCTAGAAACAATGACATTTACTGCATTTTTTCTCTTCAGTTTTGCTGAAGAAAGATGAAAATTTTTATGGGGTCAGTGAAGGAACAGATTAAATATAAGCAACACTTCTTTGAAAATGTCACTGGCTATTATTTATGGAAAAAAAAAGAAATGTGGTTTCCCCAAATTTGGCTAAAGTTAAAAGTTTTTTACAGACTTTAAATAATGTTTGTCTATAGCTGTACCTTGCCTGCAGCTGTAGCCCTGTGGCATCCGATCCGGTCAGTTCTCGGAAGCTAAGCAGGGTCGGGCCTGGTTAGTACCTGGATGGGAGACCGCCTGGGAACACCAGAAGCTGTAGGCTTGGGAGATGGACCTGACAACCCCCTCCCAAAAATCAATCTGCCATTGAAAACCCTATGAACGGCAGAGAAGCACTGACAATAGTGTTTCCCCTGTTGTACAGAGGGTCGCTATGAGTCGGATACCGACTCGACAGCACCTAACCACAACAACATAGCTGCACCGCCCTGGCATCTGATCTTGTCAGATCTCAGAAATTAAGGAGGGTTGGGCCTGATTAGTACTTGGACGGGAGAACATCTGGGAGCTATAGGCTTGGGAGAAGGACTCAACAGCCCACTCCCAAAACAATGAGCCATCAAAAACCCTATGAATGGCAGAGAAGCACTGACAACAATGCTAGGCATGGTGCAGTGTTGGGGAGTGTTTCATCTGTTGTATATAGGGTTGATATGAGTTAGACCTGACTTGATGGCACCTAACAACAACAAATACACATTTATAACTTGTGCCTTCGATTTCAACTTCTCTATCCACTCTAGGGCTGAGATTTAGCTCAGTTGGTAGAGCACTGCTCTGTAGTCACTGAGGTCTCAAGTTTGATTACCAGCACCGCAAAAATGGGAGAAGGATGTGGCAATCCACTTCTGAAGTAATCCCGAAACAGTCAGCCATTGAAAACCCTATGAGGATTGCTATGAGTCAGATATGACTCGATGGCACCTAACAACAACAACAATTCACTGTAGGGCAGTAGTCCCAGTGATTTTGTCTTTTGTCTCTTCACTATTTCTCTTCTACCTAGTCACTTCTCAGGAAAGAAAAGTTTAAGAGAATCCTGTCCTTCACAGCCCTTCCATGATCCATGATCCATCATAATGATATCACATTGTTTTCTTTCCTCTGGTTCTACGAAGAAATGCCTAGGAGCATACCTGGCACCCAGATGGAACTTGAAAAATATTGTTTTGATATGAATTTGCCAATTTTTTAAAAGAACTTTGCCTATTTCATTGCTCCACCCTCTCACCAAACTCCTCAGGGTGCCACCTCTCTTACCTGATTCTTTTTAAACCTTCTTTCCCTGGCCTCTGCTGGAGTCATCTCTTAAGATTACCAGAAGCCTTCCAGTCTGAACCCCTATCTCAAGCAAAATCACAGTATTTATTCTTTCAGCATTCCTGCCACATCTGACAAATGACCTCTGCTCTTGTGTATGTGGAACAAACAGCACTCATGAAATGTACTCAGAAATCCTCTTTATTTCTGTCTCTCCCTATAAATGTATTCACTGGGGAAAGACCTTCCCCTGCTTCCAAGTGAAACCTCAGGAACCTTTCCTTTTGCTTACTTGTAGGCAATATAATGGCCCGCTGTCATGTCAAGTCACTGTTTCAACCTGGTATCTCCAGTGTCCACAACTGTACAATTGACAAAGCCTCCAGCTTCATTACACCTTCTCCCTTCTCAGCAAGGACCTGCACAGGCAAAAAGTCTGAATTCCCAAGGAGGGCAAAGTTCTTCTTCTCTCTTTTCTTGCCTTTTGCTGCCCATCCTCCTGCAACTTGCTGAGGTCTGACCTCCTGGAGTCAAAATAAGGATGAAGAAGAGGAGGGAATAAGCTGAGTTTTGACATAGATGTCTGGATAGATCATTGAGCAATTCTCAAAATGAAGTAATAGTTTTGGGATTGTTGTTCATGTTAGGTGCTGTCGAGTTGAGTCCGACTCATAGCAACCCTATGTGCAGCAGATCGAAACACTTGCGGATTCTGTGCCAGGCAAACGATCTTATTTATGTTTAAGCCCATTGTTGCAGACACTGTGTCAATCCATCTGGTGGAGGGTTTTCCTCTTTTGTGTTGACCTGCCACTCTCCCAAACATGACGTCCTTCTCCAGGGATTGATCTCTCCTGACTACATGTCCGAAATATGTAAGACACAGCTTGGCCATTCTTGCTTCCAAGGAGCACTCTGGTTGCACTTCTTCTAAGACACATTTGTTGATTCTTTTGGCAGTCCATGGTATATTCAATAGACGTCTCCAGCACCACAATTCAAAAGCATCAATTCTTTTTCTGTCTCTCTTGTTCAATGTCCAGCTTTCACAACCATATGATGCCACTGAAAATACCATGGCATGAGTCAGGCGCACCTTCGTCTTCAATGTGACACCTTTACTTTTCAATATTCTAAAGAGATCTTTTGCCACAGCTTTTCCTAGAGCAATGTGTCTTTTGATTTCTTGACTGCTGCTTCCACGGTTGTTGATTATAGAGCCAAGCAAAGCAAAATCTTGGACAACCTCAATCTTTTCTCCATTTTTTGTGAAGTTGCGTGCTGACCCAGTCATAAGGATTTTTGTTTTGTTGATGTTTAGTCATAATCCATATTGAAGGCTATGATCTTTGATCTTCATCAGTAAATGTTTTAAATCCTCTTCACTTTCAGCAAGCAGAGTGGTGTCATCTGCATAACGCAGGTTGTTAATGAGTCTTCCTCCAATCTTGATGCCGCGTTCTTCCTCATAAAGTCCAGCCTCTTGGATTATTTGCTCAGCGTATAAATAGAAGAGATAGGGTGACAGTATACAGCCCTGATACATACCTTTCTCAACTTTAAACCACGCAGTGTTTCCTTGTTCTATTCGAACAGCTGCCTCCTGGTTCATGTACAGATTTTTCAAGAGCACAATTAGGTGTTCTGGTATTCCCATTTTCTGAAGTGTTATCCATAATTTGTTATGATCCACACAATCAAATGCTTTTGCGTAGTCAATAAAACATAGATAGACATCTTTTTGATATTCTCTGCTTTCAGCTAATATCCACCTGACATCAGCAATGATGTCCCTAGTTCCCCGCCCTCTTCTGAATCCCGCTTCATTTTCTGGTAATTCCCTGTCTATATACTGCTGCAGTCGCTTCTGAATGATCTTTAGTAGAATTTTGCTTGTGTGTGATATTAATGATATTGTCCGATAGTTTGCACATTCAGTTGGATCCCCCTTTTTGGGAATATGCACAAATATGGATCTCTTCTAGTCAGTTGGCCAAGTAGCTGTTTTCCAAACCTGTTGGCACAAACATGTTAACACCTCCAGTGCTGCATCTGTTTGTTGAAACATCTCTATTGGTATCCAATCAATTCCCGGAGCCTTGTGTTTCACCAGTTCTTTTTAAGGCAGCTTCCACTTCATCCTTCAATACCATTGATTCCTCTTCATATGCAGCCTCTTGGAATGGTTGGTCATCTACCA
>VMDO01000639.1:245528-273036 GCA_007922755.1 Pedetes capensis | reverse complement strand
CAGGGGAAACACTATTGTCAGTGCTTCTCTGCTGTTCATAGGGTTTTCAATGGCAGATTGATTTTTGGGAGGGGGTTGCCAGGTCCTTCTCCCAAGCCTACAGCTTCTGGTGTTCCCAGGTGGTCTCCCATCCAGGTACTAACCAGGCCCGACCCTGCTTAGCTTCTGAGATCTGACGGGATCAGATGCCACAGGGCTATGGCTGCAGGCACCAAATCTTAGTCACCATAGAATAGGTAGCCAGCCACTGGGCCTGTAGTAACAGCAAGTTCCCAGTAGGTGGCACCATCGCTCCTGGTTTAAGAAACAGATGGCTAGTTGCCTCAGGGCTTCTCACACATCTCTTGATTTCTGGTCTGCAGACAACTATTACAAACTAGGCAGGGATTTAGGTTTGGAGCCATGACCTCTTATTAACAAGAATTGACACTGATTTAAAAATAAATGTGTGCAAACCCAAAGTGTTTAAATAAGAATGATCAAATGGCACTTTGTATAGGCTTAAATTGAGAAGGGGCTTAACTTAGGCAGCTGTGAGAAGGAGACCCTGAGGCAAGAAAAGAGATTCAAGCCAAGCTGCTATTCTAGGACCAACACATTCCACCCTGAGCACGTGTGGTCAAGATTTGGCAGGAGGTACTATTGAGTTAAGGGGGCAGGGCAGAAAGTATAACTTTCCACAGAAATGTTTAGAGAGCACGATGCTAACAAACAACTTTCCAGCAAGGGGCAGGGTCTGTGGTGGCTAAGAAACGGTCTTTTTTAACAATAAAAGAGCCTTGGTCACAGTTTTCAAGCCTGGGACAAAGCCACAATGGGCTCATTCTTGAGCCGGGTCTGGTCTTTGTGCCGTGACTGCTCGGCTCCATTCTGTGTGGAGCCTCCATGAGTTTTGGCACTCTCGGGCCCAGTGCCCACCCCCAGAAGCTCTGACCCTTTACAGGGGTTTTCACATGCTAATAATGCCTCAGGCCCAGGCCCAGGCCCAGGCCCAGCTGGGAGTTAAAAGCCCTTGCTCTCTCTTTGGGTTCCCTTACATTCTCTCACCAAGTGAAGGCGAAAGCCTGGGCCCCAACAGGAACCACACAGCAGTGGGCTGCCCGGTGTCTAAAAGGCCATTCCAAGCAAGGGCTGGAAAGTCACTTTCTATTTTCTTCTGAGTTTTACCCCCAAAACCATGAGAAAACTCACTTGATTATGGCTGTGCATGCTTGAAGGAGAAATGCCACTCCAAGGTGGCAAAAAGAGCCCAAGCAAATGCTGGTTACAGTCCTACCCCTTGCTTATTTGAGAGAAAGGTTTCATGACCCCATGTTACATTCCCTATTAACAACTCCCAGGCAAGAACTCTTAAAAGTGGGTGGGGGTGGGGAGGACAGACTCTAACTGGCTCCTCAAATGGGCCATCACCCCATCCCCGCCTCCCCAACATCCAGCTTTAGATATGGAGGTCTGAAGTCAAACTGGCCCAGATATAATAAATAATTAGTAAAATCTAGGAAACGGGTTGCAGAAGAAAATGGCTATTGTTTGCAAAATAATTAGTGTTGCCTTTGAAACACTGAAACAAATTCTCCAAGGGTTCTTAATTCATCCCAACTCCAGAGAATGATGCTGTGTGTGCATTCTGTGTAAATGTACAGTTCCCATGATGCTCTACACAATGGCTTGGAAAGTAATGCCCCACCCCCCATCGGTGGTCAGAGCTAATGTGCTTGGCATGTGGAGAGGAAGCTAATGTTCCCTTTCAGGGTTTCTTAAGGCTGAAGCTTGGGGCACTGAAGGTGAATGCCCCAACTTCCAGGTGTTCTTTTCAACACCCTGAGATGATAACACACTTTCCAGGGACAGTAACGGGACAAGAAGCACAGCCGAGTCATGCCAGGTGTCAAATGAGGGGCTGGTCTCCAGGTGTTTTTGAGTTGTTGTTGGGGGTTGTCGAGTCGGACTTGACTCATAGCCATTCTCACAAGGTTTTCGATGGCTGGTTGTTTCAAGAGTGGGTTGCCATGTACTTCTGTTTTGCAGTGCTGGGGATTGAACCCAGGTCCTCAGAGAGTGTAATGCAGCATTCTACCAACTGAGCTAAACCCCAGCTGGTGTTTTTAAGAGAGGAGAAAATGGCAGGCTGCCCAAAGCAGACTGGCCAACTTAGGCCTGGCAACTTTGTGCTCAAAGTTCTGAACAATGGCATAACCATCACAGTTTTTCGAGACCCAGTTCCAGCTCTCTTGTCTTCTTTTTTGTTTTTGAAGGGCTGTACTGGCAATCAAACCCAGGGTCTCAGACATGCTAGATAAGTGCTCTGCCACTGAGCTATATCCCCAGCCCACCCACCAGCTCTGCTCTTGTCTTCTTGGTGTTCACAAATCACTCTGACAACCACTAAAGACCCGGAGCTGGTTCCTAGGAGGACTCAGCAGCTCTTTCCCCAAATGCCAGATGTACCAGATATGCTGCCAGCAACACTTGCTGACTGCTGAGTAGGGAAAGGCCAGTTAGGCTGTTCCTCATCTCTGGAAGTCCCACAATGAAGCCACACACGTGAGGACAATCTGGCAATTGTCTAACCCCCAACCCTTCCTGAGAAGGCCCAAGCTGCTGCTGTGACCACTGGGGGCTGCTCACCAGAGCTGGATCCAGAGAAGGCCTCCTCTGAAACTGAAAGAGAGCCCCTCACATAAGCTGCACACTTAGGGGCAGAAAAGAGACCCCCTGGAGGCTTTGGTGAATGAACCAGCCCCAGCTGAGGTGAGGAAGTAAAGTTCAGTCAGTCCTGTTGGCCTCTGCCCAGCTGAGATGCTCCTAACTGAGCCACCTGATTGCCCCCATTGCATTGTCCCACAAACCCGTCCCAATTTGGAAAGCTCAGGGGTTTTCTCCTTACTCTAAGTCAAGCTGGGAAGAGAGGAGTAGGCTGTGTATGCCTAGTCTATTGCCAGAAATGAAGAGCTTACAAGTGTTAGGAGGCCATGTGATATAGGACAGCCTGCTGTCACTGCCACAGAATATATTCCTGGAGCCGCTAACACACCCACGCAATGCGACCCTTGTTTCAGGGAGTGGGTGACTGACCCAGGCATTGGATTTAGGGCACTCCTCTTGCTATCTAGTATTCTAAAACCCAGAGTCTCTTCCAGGCAGACTCTACCTCCACCTGACAGCACCCACCCTTCAAAGGAAGGATAGGAGACCCTCTTCCTGCTGGGGGAAGAACAGAACTTGCCTTAGTAACAGCAACTCTCTTTCCTCTGGGGATCCACATAAATGAAAGCAACTCAATATGAGCCTACATTTCCCTCACTGCCACCCCTATGCACAGTCCCCAAGCCAAAGAGCCTTGAATCAGTCCTGAGACAAGGCCCACACAAGGAACTTTGGACAGCAGTTGAATGCAATGATGTATGCAAATTACATAGCAACAAAAATAAAATATGTCCTGGGTAAGTCTCCTTTAACACTTGACCTCTTGCAGGGAGAGGAAAAGATGGGACTCTCTGGAGCTTTGAAGCTCCAGTTGGTACGAACCCACAGAATCCTGCACCCTTCTCTTTACACACACACACACACACACACACACACACACACACACACACACGCATGCGCGTGCGCGCGCGCCTGACAAGGTGTTTGTAAGAGAAGAAAATGCCAGTAGCATGACTGCATAGTACCCCTACTGCAGAGTTTCAAAGCCAATTTCTCCAAAGTAGGGCCAAGACAGAGCCATTCTTTAAGAAACAACAACAACAAAATAAACAAAAATGGTAGGGGGAAAAAACCCAGATTTTCTGTATGTGTGGTAGTGAGTTTTTGTGGCTAGAAGGCACAAAGTTCTTCTTCATAGCTAAATGGATGGTGCAGATAGTGGGGCAGTCATAAAGTTTTCCCAAAGTGGTCAAGTGGTAAACGCAAGAATTATCCCTATCCCCACCCATCCTCCTTTTAAAAATTCTGAATACAGTCTTGTGACTTGAAAAGTTGATCGGTCATTTTGCTTAGAGAACTTCCCTCAACTAGTTTCTGTCTGACATTAATTTGGCTAAATGTGCTTGCAAGACACCATGAGAGGAAGTGAATGTGCCATACGTACCGCTCGACTAAGAAGAGGGAAGAAGGCATGACTGTTCTTACAAACCTGAAAGGGAACATACAGGGTAGTCCCAGGCTCTGTGTGGCATTAAAGGAACTGAAAAGGATTAGAAAGACTCGAAGTTGTTTCCCTCGGAATTTTCTCAAACACCTCTTGCCCTCCTGCTTCCTTCTTTTTCCTTAGTGCAAAGTATAGTGGCTCACAACTGTAATCCCAGCACTTCAGAGGCTAGCCGGGGCTACATAGTGAGCTCCAAGCCAGTCTGGGCTCACAGTTTGAGACAGTGAGACTCTGTCTCAAAAAAACAAAATCAGGGATGGGGGTGTGACTCAGTAGTAGAGCATGCCTGAGGCCCTGGGTTCAAAACCTCCGCCTCACACAAACAAAAAACAAATGAAAACAATAACAACAACAAAAAGCACACCAAACCAGAGGCAGAGAGTAAAGAGTAAGGAAAGGAAAATTGCTTTTATAAGCAAAGAAGCATTGTGTTAAACCAGCCTTGCATCCATAGAATGAAACTCACTTAGTATATGATCTCTTTAAGTTTTTTTCTCCCTTTATTGGTAAATGTTGGTGGGGTACAGGGTAATATAGCATTGGCTTTTTCCATTATGCAACTATTACATCACTTTTGGTTACTCTTTTATCAACTTACAAGGTTTATGGTGTATGATCTTTCTTATGTGTTGCTGTACTTGGCTTACAAGTATTTTATTGAGGATTTTGGCATCTGTATTCATCAGGGAAATTGGTCTATAGTTTTCTTTCCTTGTGTCCTTATCTGGTTTGGGTATAAGGTGATACTCATTTCACAGAAGGAATTTGGGAGTATTATTTCCCTTTCTTTCTTTCTTTTTTTTTCCGGTACTGAGGGTTGAACCCAGGGCCTCGCGCTTGCATGCTTTGCAAGTGCTGGACCACTGAGCTGCTGCCTCCAGCCCATTTTTTACATATTTGAGACAGCGTTTCGCTAAATTATGCAGACTTCCTCTGGTCTCAAACTTGTGATCCTGGGATTACAGGTGTGTGCCACCACGCCCAGCTTTTCCCTTTCTATTTTATAGAATAGTTTGAGGAGGAGAGTCAGGCATGGTGGCGCATGCCTGTGATCCCAGTAACTCAGGAGACAGAGGCAGGAGGGTTGCAAATTCAAGACCAGAGGCAGTCTGTGTAATTTAGCAAGACCCTGTCTCAAGTAAAAAAATGGGCTAAGGGTGCAGCTCAGTGGTACAGCACTTGCAAAGAATGCAAGCGCAAGGCTCTGGGTTCAACCTCAATACTACAAAAAAAGAAAAAAAGAAAAAAAGAAAAACAACAACTAGGCCAAAGGTAGTCTGTACAACTTAATGACACCTTGCCTCGAAAATAAAAAAGTAAAATAAAATAGGGGCTGGGGGGGAGCTCAGTGGTGGAGTGCTTGCCTAGCATGTATAAGGCCCTGGGTTTAACCTCCCCAAATACTGAAAAAGAAAGAAAAAAAAAAAGAGAGAGAGAGAGAAAGAAGAGAAGAGAAAATCCACTTACTTGTTAAAGGACTGATAAACCAGTATAATCACTTTGGAGGACCAAATAGCCGACTCTGTCAACATAAAATGTACCTTACCTTTGACCTAATCATTCTACTTCTTAGCATTTACCCTAGAGGAAAACATATTCACAAGGACAAATGAACAAAGACAGTCACTGTATCTATGTACTGTTTGTAATGGTGGAAAAATGGTGACAAACCATATCCCAGGGGAACAGGACATATGGATTATCCATACATAAAATCATAGTTAACAGTACAAAAAAAAAAAAAAAAAAAGCTCAACTAGATAAATATCTCCAAATTAAATTAAAGATCTAATTGTGAAGGTCAGTATAGTCTCATTTACATTAAAGAGAGAAACAAAAAACATACAAACCCAGACCATCTCAAAGGTAACTAGAAGTACAGGAATATATAGAAAGAAGGCTAGAAGGTCACAAAAATCCAGACCAAATCCACCCTTTAGGGAGGGGCCTGAGCTTGGGTGGTACAATCAGGGAGGACTTTGCCATTATCTTTAGAGTCTAAATTTCTAACCACCAAAATGTATTTATGCATTACTACAAACTCCAAGTCAGAAAGAAGATCCCCTCCTTGACACCTCTGCTGTGCAGCCCTGGAAGCCTGGCACTGGCCACTATGCCACCTACTTTAAGTACAATGGCATCGATCTGGACAGCCCGAAAATCTAGGGAAGCATCCGTAGCTCACAACTAAAATGGGCGCAGGGGCCCTTTTCCCAGTTTATCTTGTGAATTTTTGAACAAATGCCTGCCTTCTCCTAAGTTAATCAGACTAATGATGGTGGTTCTCTTGCCATAATTTCAAACTTTTCCTATTTATTTTTCTTCTTCTCTTGCTGGTTATTCTCAGTTATATAAAAATAGCCTCCTTCCCCTTTTGCAATCTTTTTCTTAGTCTCATTCCTGTTTGCAACATTACTGTACATCACTTCTTATTAATGCTTTCAGTATTCTTACTCCTTTGTGGCTCAGAGTAGCACTACCCTTAAAACCATCTAAAATCTTGAGATCAAAATAGTAAACACACCTGTAGAACAAAAGCCGAGCAGGTCCAGGTAAGGATGACTACATATACCTGCTATTCCCATTTTCCTATTTGTTAGTGGTAGATGAACACAGCTAATCCACTTTTACTCTGAATATCCCAAAGTGGAAGATCTTTAACACAGTCTTCACTTTGCCTAAGTATCAGAGAGGAAGGTTATCCTGCCCCATTGCAGACTGGCTTCATGGCAGTTTGGAAATCTGGAGAGAAACATTTCTCCAGGATAAGCATTTCTGCTCGGTAGTTTTGCATTTGTTTTAAAGGCGGGTAGAAGCCCAGCACACTGGTACACACCTGTAATCCAAGCAGCCTGGGAGGCGGAGGCAGGAGGATCACAAGTTCAAGACCACAGGCAGTCTGCATAATTTAGCGAGACCCTGTCTCAAGAAGTTAAAAAAAAAAAAAAAAAAGGGCTGGCGGTGCAGCTCAGTGGTACAGCACTTGCTAACCATGCAAGTGGCCTTGGGTTCAACCCACAGTACTGCCCAAAAGAAAAAGTGGGTAGAACTGTGTTCCTGGTACTTACAGGCTAGGAGGATGCAAACAAAATAAGCACCTTAGCTGGGCGTGGTGGCGCACTCTATAATCCCAGTGGCTTGGGAGGCGGAGGCAGGAGGATCGCAAGTTTGAGACTAGAGGAAGTCTGCATAACTTAGCGAGACCCTGTCTCAGGAAGGAAAAAAATAAAAGGGCTGGGGGCGCAGTTCAGTGGTCCAGCACTTGCAAAGCATGTAGGCGTGAGGCCCTGGGATCAACCCCCAGTCCCACAAAAAATAAAAAATAAAAAAATAAAAAATAGCACCTTTAATTTTCCTTCCTGGGAGAGGATGGTGAGGGCAGAATGTGGCTCTAGCACCTTTCAGCAGAAGACTTGATTCTGCTCCAGCCCCATGTATATAAAACATTCGATTTACAATTAATATGAACAGAGAAACCTTTTGGAGCCAGGCAAGGAGTTGAGGAGATCAAAAATGAAAATTATTATCTCAAATTCTACCCTCATTACAGAAAACTAGTATGCCAAGAGTGGAACCATTAAACAGCAGTCCAAGGGTAGCAGCTCGGGTTTTCACCACAAAATTGTTAGGAAAAAGTCACTGCTGAATGAGTCACTATATTGCGTCTGGTGGCAATGAAAACTGGATGAATCAAACAAACTGAACCAAACCAACAAACCTCAACACTTCCTCCCTGCCACTACCACACAAGATACACCAAAACAGTCCAAGAAGGAAAGCATATGGTATGGAAACACGGGTTACTGGAGTGCCCAGTTTCCGGGGAATCCTTTCTCACTTGAATCCAGTAGGGTCTGACCAGCCTGCCACTGTCTCACTATGTAGCTTTTTTCTGTTTGTTTTTGAGACAGGGTCTGCCTAAATTTCATAGGCAGACTGGCCTTGAACTCTCTACATAGCCCAGGGTGATCTCAAATTTGTGACCCTCCTGTCTTGGCCTCCCTTGTGGTAGGATTACAGGCCTGCTGTACCATGCCAGTTTACCATACACCTTAGTTTTGCATTTCAAACCTCTAAAGCATGTTCGAAAACAAACAAACATAACTCCTGGCCTGAACTTTAGGCTTAAAGTTTTTGTTTTGTTTTGTTTTCTTATTTTATTTTTGAAACCAAGGAGAATTCTAAACCAAAGTAGTAGTAGTAGTTGTTGTTGTTAGGTGCCATCGAGTTGGTATCCGACTCATAGCAACCCTCATAGGGTTTTCAATGGCTGACTGTTTCAGGATTGCCTTGGGAGTGGATTGCCAGGCCCTTCTCCCACTTTTGCGGTGCTGGGAATTGAACTCGGGAACCTCAGAGACTGCAGTGCAGTTCTCTACCAACTGAGCCAAATCCCAGCCCCAAACCAAAGTAGAGAAAATAAAATAATTCCCATAGACATTGCTTGGCTTCAATAATTATCAACTCATGGATAATACTGAGTCATCTATAACACCCCCTACAACTTTCCCACCCTGCCCTATGAGATTATTTTAAAGCAAATCCAAGATACAATATAACCTCACCCATTTCATCTAACTTTCTTAATAATTTTTAAAATATAACCTTAGCCTGGTGTAGTGGCACATGTCTATAGTCTTAGCTACTGGGGAGGGAATGGCAGGAAGGCTGCTTGAGCTTAGGAGTTTGGGGTCAGCCTCGGCAATGCAGTGAGACCCTGCCACTTAACTAAATAAATAAGTAAAACATAACTATGATTACCAGCATCACACCTAAAGAAACTGACCTAAGTTTTTTTTTTTTTTTTTTTTGCCAACAGGTCAAAAAGAACCTTTATTCCTTTAACAGCTCTTATGCTTTCTTGCCAGATGCTTTTGGAGCAGGTGCTTTCTGAGCAGGAGTTTTCTGACCCTTCTGAGCTTTGGGAGGTGGTGCTGCCTTCTGGCCTGTGGCTTTCTGGGGAGGAGCCTTCTGGGCCTGAGCCTTCTTGGCGGCAGTGGTTGCCTTCTTTGCTGGAGTGGCTGTTTTAGCAGCAGCAGCCGCAGCTGCTGCAGCTGCAATTGCAGCCTTAGCAACAGGTGCTTTCTTAGGAGAAGCTTTTAGGATAGCTGCTCTTTGAAGTTTCTTGACTTCATTCTTGATTATTCTATTCCTCATTTTCTTTTCCTTCATGACTTTGTAACTATCAAAGTCTGTCATCTTGGCTTTCCTTTCTCTGGCTTCAATCTTCTTGGCCCATCTAGTGGCTGCCCATTTTGTATTGATATCTG
Source organism: Pedetes capensis (assembly GCA_007922755.1). Classification (NCBI taxonomy): domain Eukaryota; kingdom Metazoa; phylum Chordata; class Mammalia; order Rodentia; family Pedetidae; genus Pedetes; species Pedetes capensis. Next base: position 263,616 of record VMDO01000639.1, on the reverse strand, counting down.
CTTTCTCCCAGGCTTGTTGTATATACTTCTGGCGGGCACTGTGTGGGAACTTGAGGATGAAGTCAGTGAGTTGCAAGCATTTGAAAGGCATGGCCTGTCTCCTTACCCTAGTGCAAGGTCCATCAACCAAAGCCCTGTTCTGATCAATAACATCTACAATCGCGACCAGTTTTCCGGCATGAGGCCCAAAGGAGACGTAGGCCACCCGGCCAACCTCCACGAAGCGCCTGAACACCATCTTGGCGGCGTTCAGCAAGAAGGTGACATAAGTTTCTTAACATTGTTAAGTATGGAATTGTTCTTCAAACTGACTTTCCATAAGTCTTTTCATAGTTGGTCTGTTCAAATTACTACCTACACAAAGCTTGCATGATGCATTTTGGTTGGTGGTTCTTCTTCTTCTCCTCCTTCTTCTTCTGCTCCTCTTTTTTTTTTTTTTTTTTTTTTTTTTTTTTTTTTTTTTAGTATTGTATTTAATTGGCCTTTGTTGCTGGTGGCAGCATGGTTTTGTTCTTCTCAGACACTTTACTCCTAGAATCTATAGTTGCTTCTGTTATGCACTATAGCTGGCATGTACTGATGCTGCAATCAGATCATTACTTCTGCCATCCTAAGACCTGCTGCCATTAGAACTGCAGAACATTCCTGACAACTTCAACATAGTGGTCATCTGGGGGGGGGACTTCCTCTGACTCCCAGGCTGCAGAAACTTTTTAATTGTAGGAATATTACTAATTTTTGTTTGAAATGCTATTAGCAAAGGACAGTAAGAAAGAACAGGAGTATTAAGTCCGTCCACCATTAACATAGATTCTAATAATTGTATGCCTGCAGCTGTACCACTGTGGTGTCTGATCCCATCAGATCTTGGAAGCTAAACAGGGTCAGACCTGGACAGTGGTTGGACTGGAGACCAGGTGCTGTAGGGTTGGGCAAACGACCTGGCATCCTACTCCCAAAAAACAATCTACCATTGAAAACCATATGAATAGCAGAGGACTGACAATAGTGTTTCATCTGTTGTACATAGTCACCATGAGTTGGACATAGACTCTAACAATTGTATGTCTGTCCAACTGAATTTATTGCCAAAGAGAAAATCCCCTCTGTGGTCTTCCAAAATCTTTTCAAAGACTGTGAAATAACAGGTTTTAGCTTTCATCACAATTGAAGCATTGTTATCCTCTTTGTCCTCAGGGGATTCGAACACAGCACGATCATCATCAGACCCAGGGTGCCATTGATATACTATCTATCCTGACTCTTTGCTCCAGCTTCTTCCCCTGCAAGTTGTACTTGGCAGTAAGGTGGTTGAGGATGGCTCTAGTCTGTGTCAGCATCATTCTATTTCAACTAAAGGCACTTGGCCAAAAAGCAGGCATCCATCCTTCTGCAACTTCTCATATTGCGTTCTTGTTTCCAGAAATTCTTCAAACTCTATTCTAGCTGCAGCTGGCAGCCAGTGGATCAACTTGATCAACCGCATCCTGCCTCTGCCATGAAAGTAGCAGAGCTTGGGTTTGGGTGCTCTGACTCCAGGATGTTTCCTGGAGCCTCCCCAAACAGGGGTGGAGCAGAAACATAGGCCACGCCCAAAGAACCACCACTGGTGCAAAACCCTCTTGGGGACCACAATGGTATGCAGTGTCTGGCTGGGATACAGACAAACCAGGCAGGGAAGGGTCAGTAGGGATATCTGTAGTAAGTCTCTGGGCTCTGCTGAGCCAAGGACGGCTCCTTGGTCAGGACCACAGTCACCCTAGGAGGGAAAGCTCAGACTCAGTCTTTGGGAGCTGGACTTTGGTTGCCAGCAGCCAGCTACATCTTCAATCTAAAGATTTTCCCAGTCTTTTTCTTTTTTTTTTTTTTTTTTTAAGTACTTGGGTCTTCAACCCAGGGTTCACACATACTTTGCAAGTGTTCTACCACTAGGCTGCACCCCAGCCCAATTTTATTTTTTATTTTGAGTCAAGGTCTCACTAAATAACACAGGCTGCCTTTGGCCTTGAGCTTGTGATCCACCACCAGTCTTGGTCTCCACCTGGGATTATAGGCATGAGCTAACACGCCCAGTCCCACTTTCTTTTTCTCCCTGCTTGCCTCTGCAATTTATTTGTTGAAGAAATTATTTGTCCAGTAGAATTTCTCAGTCTGAATTTTCTTAACTGTATCCTTATGGTGTCTGTTAATGTGTTACTCTGTCCCTTATAATTTTTTTATTTTTTTGCGGTACTGGGGATTGAACCCAGGGCCTAGCACTTTCATGTTCTGCAAGTGCTGTACCACTGAGCTGTACCCCAGCCCACTTTTTTTTTTACTTTTTGAGACAGGGTCTCACAAAATTACACAGACTGCCTCTAGTCTGGAACTTGTGATCCTCCTGCCTCTGCCTCCCGAGCTGCTGGGGGTCACAGGCATGCACCACCATGCCCGGATTTGTAGTTTCCTTTAAATATGCCAAAGATCTAGAGATTGTGTTGTTAGCAGACATTGAGGACAATTGCTAGATCCAATATTTCATTAATAGTTTGCAAAACTACTGATGATGTAACGTTAACATTATAATTTTTAGCCTGAAATCTTTAAAGTTACCCTGAAGTAATTTATACGAAGAAGGAAGATTAAACGTGTAGTTCTTTTCCTTTACTTGCTGGTTTTCAGAAATAACAAACTTCCATAGGTTCTAAAGACCAGTGAAGTTTTTGTTGTTGTTGTTTGTCTTTTAAAGTATTATTTAATATGTACAAATGGATTTAAATATATTTGATGCATTTTGATCCATGGAGTTATTTTCAATATTGATATTCATATTGTCCCATCTTTGGCTGGTGGGAGTCTCTACAATAGACTCCTGGGTCTGGTGCCATGACCCTTCTAAACTTTGAAAACTTCTTTGTTTCCTGGTACAAAATGATGTTTCAGATTCATTGTGTATGTTTCCTGTTTCAGATTTTTAATCAGGTATTTCTATAAAAGCCCTGATTTCCTTAAGTGAAAAATGGTCTCTCGTGGCCATAAATTGGACCTAGGAATTCTTACTCCTACTGGATTAACTATTATTTCAAGACTTTCCATGAACAGAGATAAAATTAAAAAATTAAAATTAAAAAAAATATAATAAAAAGGGGGCTGGGAGTGTAGCTCAGTAGTGGAGCGCTTGCAAAAGTATGTGTGAGGCCCTGGGTTCAACCCTCCAGTATGGGAGAGGGTAGAGGGGAGGAATATTTTTGCCAGGCATGGTGGTGCACACCTGTAATCCCAACAACTCAGGAGGTGGTGGTAAGAAGATCACAAGTTTGAGGCGAGAGGCAGCCTGCATAATTTAGCAAGACCCTGACTCAAAAAAAAAAAAAAAAAAAAAAAAAAAAAAAAAAAAAAAAAAAAAAAAAAAAAAAAAAAAAAAAAAAAAAAAAAAAAAAAAAAAAAGGGCTGGGGGTGCTGCCCAGTAGTAGAGCACTTGTAAAGTATGTGTGAGGCCCTAGGTTCAACCCCAAAGTACCTCAATAAAATAAAATAAAAATAAAACCAGAAAATACATCGAGTTCATCCTAATATTTCCAATCTAAATTTTAAGAATACAAGCTGGGTGTAGCAGTGCATACCTATAATTCCAGCAGTCAAGAGGCTGAAGCAGCAGGATTGTGAGTTTGAGGCCACCCTTGGCTACATAGTAAGACAATATCTCAATAAATAAATAAATTTGGCATTTTTACTTATTTGACTTTATAGTTGTATCTTTTTCTCTTATGCCAAACAGCTGCTTTCTAACATAATTACTTATTTTTCTTCTACCAGATCACAGGGGTAGTAACCCCAAATGCATTATGTTTACCCTCGAGCCCAAGGAAAAACCACATCCTCAAGAGTCTCTGTATAATGGTATGTTGCTTTATTCACTGATATAATTTCCTTTGCTGTGCAATACTGAACAAATTACTTAAGTTCTCTGATTTGTTTTTCAAGTATCAAAATATGACATGATAACCATACTGTCTAACTTACGGGGTGATTTTTAGAATTAAAGAAAACAATATAAGTATGTAAATACTGCTTTGTATACTGCAACTGACTAAGCAGTTTTTCCTCATTTGAAAACACTGTCAATACTGAAACAAAAAGCAAAGACCACCAAGGGCCTTGTAGTGACTGAGACACATAGTCCATGCACTACGGCACAGTGGCAATCTCCACAAGGAGCCAGGAGTCTAATTACAGCTCAGGAAACTAGCTGGGACAGACCTGGATGGCCTGGGACAGAAAGCTCCGAGATGAGGCAGAGCTCGAGAAGAGGCAGAGCTGTTTGCAGGAGGCCACACAGGAGCACAGCAGAAGTGGTTGGAAGAATGTGGATTAGAAGAAAAACACCCATTATTAAGTGGTGTCTGGGTTCAGCTGTTCAAGCTCCCAAATCAACCAAGTCCACACTGCACAGTTTAATCCCCTCCATACAGGCCTGGGCCAGATTTCAGGACAGCTTCAGAGATGGCAAGTTTGTTGCCTCTCAAACCCTGTCGTTGCCTCTCAAACGCTATCTGTGTTAGGAAATGCACCCATATCCATATCCCAACAGTTAACAATTTTCTTTTCCTTTCCTTTAACATTTTACAGTCTTTCATTAAGCACATGAAACAGTACTACTTAATATATCTCTCCATGAACTTTTTGTGAAATTCAGATCATAGTGTATCATTTACAAGTATTTTGTCTTTCTTCTGATCATCTACACCTTTTGCACAGTTCTTGAAGACATCATCATCTCATTTTCCTTTAACTTTGAAGTTGACCTGAGACTGGGATGAGCCAGTGAGATTAAGGAGAAGATTTCCACTCAAAATATTTTCCATATGAATCTTCTCTTTTTCCACTTTTTGTTCTTGTTCCTTCCTAGCCTGTTTTTCAGCACTGTCTTTTTATTTTTATTTTTTTTAGTTCTTTAAGAGCTGCAGAATCATCATCACCATTGTTGTTGTTGTTGTTGTTAGGTGCCATCGAGTCGGTATCCAACTCATAGCGACCCTCATAGGGTTTTCAATGGCTGACTGTTTCGGGATTGCCTTGGGAGTGGATTGCCAGGTCCTTCTCCCATTTTTGTGGTGCTGGGAATTTAACTCGGGACCTCAGAGACTGCAGCGCAGCGCTCTACCAACTGAGCTAAATCCCAGCCCATCATCACCATACTCTTCTCAAAATCTTCATCTTCCTCATCTGCTAGAGGATCATCCAATCAAGGTTGGCAGCACGAATCTGGTTTGAGGTTTCCTTGACACTGAAAAGGAAGTTTTATGTCCTTGTGTTGGACGATCCCTATTTTTTTCCCTTGCAGCAGCTTTCTCACTCTCTTCCAACTCTTTCCTGAAGTTGCAGTTATGAACTTCTTCATGGGCACCTTGAGTCGTTCGTTTATATTTTATCTTTGTATGAGAAGGAAAGTCTCTGCTTGAATACTGCTTTGAGAGTTGGCTCAAATCACCTTCTCCTTTTCCTCTTCCACCTCATGCAGGTTTGAAAGTTTGCCTGGCTGCTGTTGTCACCTTTCATCTTTGGCCAAAGTCCAATGCAGCAGCCTCTAAAGATCATACACACACCATTGCAACTCTCGGTTCCCAGAAACTTCAGTGTCCATGGCTAATGCCCAAGACCTGGAAGCAAAACCCAAGCCTTTTAACCATACTGCAGAGGTGGAGGAAACGGTCAATCCTTGGAGGCCTAGTGGAAGTCTATGTGACAGCTGTCAATTTTCCAGTTAAATCCCACTAACAGAAAAGAAAAAAATAACAAAGAAAAAGGCAAATCCCTCTTCCATATACCAAGACCTCAAACATTTTTAAACACCTGTTGTGGATCATAGCTCAACATTCTATTTCAGTCTTTTCTTCAAACTAAAATGTCTCTAGTTTCCTCACCTCTATAGCCATTCCTCACAGACCACACAGCTTAGAAAGGTCCTTCCAGTCTGAAAGCCACTCTTCTGTGGATTTGCTCTGACTTGCCAATATGCCTTGTAGAATGTAACACCCAGGAGGGGCTGCTGGATCACAGATGGACGGCACTTCCTTCTGAGTGTATGAGCAAAATCCAGATCTCCAGCTGTCTGCACACCTGCTCCAGGTACTTCCAGAGTTCCCCCACCACTCAGAATAAGGAAAGGATGTGGGGACAGCCAATTCCGAGTGATCTGATTATAAGAAGAGGCACACTTAATTATTAGTAATAACATTTTGGTGCTTAGGCCAGACTCCTTGCCAGGACTGAGGGTAAAATCAGAAAGCAGGACTTGCTGAGAGCCCTGGAGTCTGCTTAGCCCATAGGGCTCCAGCCTCAAAGAACCTCCTTATCACTGGAATCAAGGCAGCTTTGAAGTCCAAAAGCTCAAAGATTCCTTTGACTAATTTGTGGACTTCAAAGGCAATAGAGAGTTTCCTTGGTGCCTGGGAGCTTGTAGGTGAGAGCATAGCAGCAGTCACAGCCATGGTCATCCAGCCTAGTACAGTCTTGGAGGACAGCTGGACACAGGCACCAAACTGCAAACAGTGCAGACCTTGGGACCCAGAAATCCAACTTTAGGAATTTATCCTGAGGTAAGGGCATAGAGTTGCAAAGTTGTACACACATGGATGTTCCTCATGGCACTGTTTAAACCAGGGGAACTGGAAATAGTATGAAATCTCATCAAGAGGCCCTGCTTAACTAGAGGGATCTGGCATGTTATTACCATGCAACACAATACCACACACAATCACAAACAATCCTAATGCACTGTATTTCCTCAGCTAGAAAGATTCCATGACATGATGCTAGATGAAGAAAGCATACTATCACTCACAATATTTAGTAAAACTGTCTAATTAGTTTATGCATAGAGACATTTTGAAAAAGATGATAGCCAAATAAAGAGTGGCTGCCTCAGGGGCTGAGATTTAGATAATGTTTAATTTTCACTTTTGATTATGTATTTATTTAAGTTACAAAATTATACAGGCTTATGATAAGAAATTCAAACAATAAACTGGGCATGGTGGCATACAACTCCAATACCAGTGACTTGGGAGGCTGAGGCAGGAAGATCACAAGTTTGAGGCCAGAGGCAGTCTGTGTAACTTAGCAAGACCCCGATTCAAAATAAAAAATAAAGAGCCGGGTGTGGTGGCGTATGTCTGTAATCCCAGAGGCTCAGGAGGTGGAGGCAGGAGGATCACAAGTTCGAGACCAGAGGCTGTCTGTGTAACTTAGCGAGACCCTGTCTCAAAAAAGTAAAAAAAAAAAAAAAAAAAAAAAAAAAAAAAAAAAAAAAAAACTGGGCTGGGGGTGCAGCTCAGTGGTCCAGCTCTTGCAGAGCATGCAGGTGCAAGGCCCTGGGTTCAACCCCTAGTACCGCAAAAAAAAATAAATAAATAAATAAAAATAAAAATAAAAATAAAAAATGGGCTAGGGGTGTTGCCCGGTTGGTAGAGTACTTGCAAAGTATGTGTGAGGGCCTGTACAGAAAAGAGAAAAGAATTCAAACAATAGAGAAGTGTGTATAAAGTAAAACATGAAATCCCTTTTCCTATTGGTCCTGCTTCTCAGATATGACTCCTATTAGTATTTGACATGCAGACTTCAACACTTTCTTCTAAGGATGTGCAATCAAATTCTTTTTTTCCCTAGTACTTGGGGGTTGAACCCAGGGCCTCACATATATTTTGCAAGTGCTCTACCACTGAGTTGTGCCTGCAACCCATTTTTCATGTTTTGAGACAGGGTCCCCCTAAGTTACACAGGCTGCCCCTAGCCTCAAACTTGAGATCCTCCTGCCTCTGCCTCCTGTGTCTGTTGCTTAGATTACAGGCATGTGCCACTATGCTGGCTTTTCTTTATTTAAAGTAAAAATGAAACCTCATTCTATCCATTCTTCCATGAGCTGCTTTTTTTCATGTTTTCAATAGTTTGGATTCTTTTTCTTTTTTTTTCATACTGAGTGAAAGAACCTAGGGTGCTCCACCACTAACCTGAGCTCCCAGTCTATTTTTTATTTTTATTTTAAGACAGGGTCTTTGTATGTTATATAGGTTGCCTCTGGCCTTGAACTCATGATCCTCCTGCCTCAATCTCCCAAGCCACTAGGATTACAAGCATGCACCATGGCTTTTTTTTTTTTTTTTTTTTTTTTTCGGTACTGGGGATTGAACCCAGGGCCTCGTGCCTGCATGCTCTGCAAGTGCTGGACCACTGAGCTGCGCCCCCAGCCCATTTTGTTTTTTACTTTTTTGAGACAGGGTCTCGCTAAATTACGCAGACTGCCTCTGGTCTCGAACTTGCAATCCTCTTGCCTCCGCCGCCTGAGCTGTTGGGATTACAGGTGTGCGTCACTGCACCCGGTGCTTATTTGGATTTTTTTTAAAAATTAAAAATTTATTTTATATTATTTATTTATTTACTTTGCAACACTGAGAGCTTGAACCAAGGGCCTCACATGTACTTTGCAAGTGCTCTACCACTGAGCTGCACCCCAGCCCAATTTTTACTTTTTGAGACAAGGTCTTTTAAAGTTACACAGGCTGCCTCTGGCCTAGAACTCTTGATTCTCCTGCTTCCACTTTCCAAGTCGCTGAGATTACAGGCATGAGCCATCATGCCCAGCTGTTGTTCGGATTTTAAAAATGTCATTCTTGTAGCAAGAAAAACAAGTGGGTTTTTTTTTTTGCGGGGGGGGGGGGGGTGGAATAAAACTGTTCCAGCCAACACAGTAGACAATCTGTGCATGATCTGAATGGCCTAGTGAAGAGAGGTAATGGACAAAGCCTTCTAGTTTTCAGGTCACTGTGCTGCATAGTATGAGGAGCACCCACATATGCCCAGCTGGCCCAGGAAGCTGACTGTATCCTGTTCTCCCAAAACTTCAAATCCAAACAAGGTTGGCCAGAGCTAGGTCCAGTACTGCAACCTATCCCAAGGATGCTTTTCTGCCCCAGGGCAGTCTCCTAGGAATGTGACTTCAATGGGGCTCAAGGGACCAGGCAGAGGAATGCTGCCATGGCTGTTTCAGAGTCCACCTGCTGTAAGCCAACAAACCAACAATGGCCTGCTGCAATCCCTTTTTTGTTGTTTTTGGTTTAGACAGGGTCTCACTATGTTACCCAGCCTGGTCTCAAACTCCTAGACTCAAGCAATCTTCCTGTCTCAGCCTCCTGAGTAGCTGGAACAACAGGTGTGCAATCCCTCTTGAAAACCACCTAAAGCTCCTTTTTCTTTTCCTCCCCAATTTTAGTTCCAACTGCCATATTCCTGGAGAAGGGTCTCTGTGATGAGGTGTCGGAAATGTTGCTGCAACCTCATCAGAACTGGAGGGAGGGCCAGGACCATCTTCTGGCTGGCCCCTGAATCCTGGAAAGAAACAACAAACAAGTAGTCTGTCTACCCTGTGAGGCAAGAAGACAGGCCTAGTTGGCAGTGGAAACCTACTCCCAGGGAGCCCAGGCAAGGCTGTGTGTGGCTCATGGTGCCTGGCATTTCCCACTGAGAGGGCAATCTGATCACTATATCTTATCCAAAGCCACCCCAACAAACATCCTCCTTTCCCCCATCAGTGGTACTGGCCCAGGGGTACTTCTAAAGACTCATGGCTCCTGTCCGGGAAATTCTTCCAAAAATTCAGTCACTGTTATCCCTTTGGTTTTTCTTTTCTGATAATAAAACCATCCTCTGTGCAGAAAATTTCAAAATGGCAGGAAGATACAAAAAGAAAAACATCAATGAATTATAATCCCATCCATCACACTAAGATAACCTCTGTGGCTATCTTTGTGTCTCTTCCAGTCAGCTATGTGCACATGTACACGCCATTTCCAAAATGGGGATGCAATCTTTGCAGTTCTGTGATATGCTGCTGCTGTTTCTCTTTCCTCCTCCTCCTCCTCCTCTTCCTCCTCTTCTTTTTCTTCTCCTCCTCCTCTCTCTCCTCCTTTCTTTTAGATCATTTCCTTTTTTCTTCAATATGCTTCTTAAATAACAACAGGAATAATATTAGTTGCTTCCATGTATAATGCCAGGCACCACACTAGGAGCATCACATGTCTTATAAATATACAGATTCCTACTACCTGTGTTTCACAGATGAAATAATCATGTCTTGAAGATGTTCAATTTTACTCTAAGTTTCCCTGGGTTCCACATGGCAGAACTGGGATCTGAACCCAGACAGCCTGCCAACTTGGGCTTTTGTTCTTGACCACTCTGTTACCCAGCCCTTTTCTCTAAACATTCTGCCATGAGCAATTATGGCTTCGCCTCCTGCAGAGATGCTGGGCCTCCTGTCTCAACTCTCTAGGGGCTCTGCTCTTCCTGCCAGTGGCCTTCACTGCCCCCTGCAGGGAATGTCCCTGAAATGCAGGTGATACAGACAAAGGAGCCACATTCTGTTCAAAGCCAACCAATTAAGACTCCACAGGGGATCAGAGATGAGAGACCTAGTCCAAGAGGGTCAATTATCCTAGCTTAATGCCTGTGTCAAATAGCTTCTTTCTTTTAAAGCTCAAAGCATTTCATGCAGGCCTGCAAGTAAGATATACAATATACACCCACGGGGAAGCCAAAGGAATTTGTCCCAAATTTTGCAGCAACTCAGCAGGAGATGGGTTCCCTCTCTCCTCCAGCAAACTACTAGGTGCTGTGATCCCTCTATCATGGACTAGGACACAGGACCCAGCTAATGTAATTTCATTCTCAGGGCCTCTGCAATCTCACAGAGGTTTAAACATAGCCAACCTCAGCACTTAGGTCATTACTCAGAAGTGGAAAACACTTTCCAAATTAGAAGTTGCCACTTTTTCATGAGATATCAAGTATTTTGGGCCTCAAGGGTCATGTTATTTTTGTGTGTGTATGTGTGTTTTCCCCATTTGTTTTTGTATTGAATCCAAGGCCTCCCACATGCTAAGCAAGTGCTGTACTACTGAGTTATACTCCAGCCCCACAAGATTTTTCATATAGTTCTCAAATGCACTCAACTCTGCTGTTGTAATATAAAAAGCCACAGATAATGTACAATGAACGCGACTGTGCTTCAGTGGAGTTTTATTTACAAAAACAGGTGGCCAGCTGGGCGCAGTGACACACTCCTGTAATCCCAGTGACTTAGGAGGCAGAGGCAGGAAAATCACAAGTTCAAGGCCGGAGGCAGCCTGTGTAATTTGGTGAGACCTTGTCTCAAAATAAAAAGTAAAAAATGAAGCTGGGTGTGGTGGCGCATGCCTGTAACCCCAGCAGCTTGGGAGGCAGAGGCATAAGGATCACAAGTTCGAGACCAGAGACAGTCTGTGTAATTTAGCAAGAGCCTAACTCAAAAAAGTAAAAAAAAATGGGCTAGGGGTGCAGTTCAGTGGTCCAGCACTTACAAAGCGTGCAAGCGCAAGGCCCTGGGTTCAACCCTGAAGTAGAGCAAAAAACAAAACAAAATAAAACCCAAAAAAACAGATGCCCATCAGAATTTGGACAGTGAATGCTGGGCATGGTGGTGCACGCCTGTAATCCTAGGACTTGGGAGGCTGAGGCAGGAGAGCAACATAAGGTCAAGGACAGCCTAGTCCACATAAGTTCTAGGCTAGCTTCAGCTACATAGCAAGACTGTCTCAGGGAAGAATAAAAAATAGAGTTTGGCCCGTGAGCTGTACTTGCCAACCTCTGCTCTTAGGGTTTAAAGCTGTCCCTAAAAAATACTTACATTTAGATATGGGCTAAATTACTTATATTTTAGAGCACAAGCTCATTTCTAAGGGACTGATTTGACTTTCTTCTGTGGAGTAGGAACCCAATCTTTCAACTGTTAATATAAAATCTTGGAAAAGTGCAGAGAAATTGGGGTTGTTTTGCCTTACAGTCGGTCAGTATTACTAACAGATGAAAGGGGAAATGTTTCACAGATCCATAGCAACCAGAAAAGAGGATAAATCAGGCAGAGGGAAAGAAAATGTCAGGAAAACCAAAAAGACTAGGAGGAAGAAAAATCAAGTTAATATAACCAGGCAATTCCATTTGGCTTTGGTTAGCTGACTGGGGCAACAGGCTGCTTATACAAACCAGGAAACAAGAGAACTCAACAGCTCCCCTTGGTAATATGGAGCATCTCCTTTCAGAAAACTTTACTTGAGGCAAAGATATTAAAACCACATATGAGCTGGGTGTGGTGGCTCAAGCCTGTAATCCCAGCCACCTGGGAGGTGGAGGCAGGAGGATGGCAGGTTTGAGGCCAGAGGCAACCTGTGTAATTTAGCAAGACTCTGTCAAGATAAAAAATAAAAAATTGGCTGTGGGTGCAGCTCAGTGGTAGAACACTTGCAACGTATGTGCGAGGCCCTGGGTTCAACCTCCAAGTACCAGAAAGAAAACAACAGCAACAAAAAAACATACACTTGGGACATGAGAGAGAAGAGAATCAGGGAAAGTGTAGATGAGAAGTTTAGCAGCAACCCAGCAATGCCTTCCCTCAGCTGGCTGAGCACTGAGCTCCCCATTCAGTCTTCCTGCAAGAAGGCAGAGGAAGCAGAGCCTGATTGGAGCCCATGACCCTGATGGCTGGGCTCCAACATTGTGCAGCCTCAGCACCTTCTGGGGAAGAGGCACTCCTGAGTCGCAGGTAAAGGCCAGGTACAGTGGCCCACACCTGTAATGCCAGGACTCAGGAGGCTGAGGCAGGAGGATTACAAGTTCAAGGCCAGAGGCAGCCTGCATAATTTAGGAAGACCTTGTCTCAAGATAACAATTTAAAAGTGGGCTGGGGATGCAGCTCAGTGGTAGCACTTGCAAAGTATGCATGAGACCTTGGGTTCAACCCTCAGTATCATCAAAAAAAAAAAAAAAAAAAAGAGAGAAAAAAGTTTCAGTCTCCCTCTCTACTTAAAAGGCTTTTGTAGCTTTCCATCACCCTTAGGATCAAATCTATAATCTCCGTATCACCTTCTCTCAAGGCCTAGCACTTTCCCATCCCTGTTGCACCTCCAGCTGGGCTGCTTAGGCCTCTTCCTCTCCCTCGCTTCCTCTGCTGGCTGAAGAAACCTTCAGGTCCTCAATCCTCAAGCTCTTTTCCTCCCTGGGGACCTACACATGCTGTTGCCTTTGCCAAAAAAGTCTTTCTCCTCACCCTTGGCCTCCAGTTCTGTACTCTGTGGATCTGAAATGGGCCCACCACCTAGTTCTTCTACAGACCCCATACCTTCCTTATGGGTGAGCTTAGGGCATCCAGTGTTTATTTGCTTGGTTTGTCAGTGTCTGTCACCACTGCCTTAAGGCAGGGTTCCTCCCTGTTCCACTCAGTTGCCCCCAGCATCTGCAGAGCCCCTGGTATGTAGCAACCACTTAAATAAAATAAACACAAATGATGAAAAAGAGCTCCTTTCACCCAGTGCCTCTCTCCTCGTTTTCGCTTGACATTTTCTCCCTCTTCCTTGGAGGCTCAGAGGCCACAACACGCAAAGCCATGCTAGTTATGCTGCCCCTAGAGGCTCTAGCCTACCACTCACCAGGCATGGGACATTCTGCAGGCCATCACCTCACTATGTCCTGTTTTGGCATCTTTTCAGGCTCCCTGCTGTAGAGGTTAGAAAAGAGAATGTAAGTGCCTAGGATGGCTTGCTCAGTAACTATTGCCTTATTTACTTTCTTTTTTATTTTGCATTTTTTTTTTCTTGGTGCTGGGGATTGAACGGGGCCTTGCACACGCTAAGCATACACTCTATCATGCAGCTAAACCCTCAACACTATTTACTTGCTTTTAACTAAAGAAAAGCAAGTTAAAGGAGAGGAAAAAAAAACAAGCCTCAACAAAAAAAGACTGAGCCACAGATATAATTTTATATTTGTTTATTTGTATTTTTTATTGAATTTCTTTCAGTACTGGGGGTTGAACCCAGGGCGTCAGTGATGCTAGGCAAGTACTCCACCACTAAGCTGCACTGCTACTGCCTTTTTTATTTTTTATCTTTTGTCTTGTTTTTTTTTTGTTTGTGATACTTGGGGGTTGAACCCAGGGCCTCGCACATACTTTTGTAAGTTCTCTACCAATGGGTTGCACCTGCAGCCCATTTTTTATTTTCATTTTGAGTTAGGGTCTTGCTAAATTTCACAGGCTGCCTCTGGCCTTGAGCTCAAGATCCTCCTGCCTCTGTCTCTTGAGTAGCTTAGACTGTAGGTATGTGCCACTGAGCTGGCTTATTTTTTATCTTGAGACAGGGTCTTGCTAAATTGTGTTGGTTGCCTCTGGCCTTGAGCCAGCCATCCTCCTGCTTCAGCTTTCTGAGTAGCTAGAATTACAGGTGTGTGCTACCACACTTAGCTATTTTTATTTTTTTGAGAGGTTCTCACTATGTAGTCCAGGCTGGCCTTGAACTTAACAATACTTCTATCTCAGTCTCCCAAATGCTAGGTGTGTGCCACCACATTCAGCTACACATACAATGTTATCACGCAAAGGAGGCAAAACTCAAGAAAATCCCACAATTCGTTGATATTCTATACATACAACTTGACTGGCAGTGGATGTCTGGAAAAACCTCTCTGACTGCACAATGCAAGCTGTGTTCCTCACCACTTTCCGCATCATAGCCAAATTGTATGAAACACGGTGTAAGGGCTCTCTGATCTTTCTGACCCCAACTGTGTGCTATTTAGCCATGTATTATCCGCAGCCTGAGGGACTCAGTGAGACCCTGTCTCAAGATAAAGAATAGAAAAGGGGCTGGGGGTATAGTCCAGTGGTAGAGCATTTGCAAAGTATATGTGAGGCCCTGGGTTCAGCCCTTCCAGCACACACATACACATACCCAGAAAAAAAAAAAAAAAAAAGGAAGTTGATGGGACTGAGGATGTAACTCAGTGGAGTGGTACAGTACTTGCCTAGTATGCACAAGGCCCTGCGCTTGATCCCCGGCACTCAAAAAGTAAAAAAGTTGAAACATAGTATGAGCCAGGCATGATGGCGCATGCCTGTAACCCCAGCACTTAGGAAGCTGAGGCAAGTGGATCAAGAGTTTGAAGCCAGCCTGGCCTACATAGCAAGATCCTATCTCCAAAATCAAAACATAGCTAGGTGCTCTGGCACACATCCGTAATCCCAGCTACCAGAGAGGCTGAGGCAGGAGGATTGTGAGTTCAAAGCCAGAGGCAGCCTGTACAATTTATTTTGTCTCAAAATAAAAAATAAAAAAGGGGCTGGGTATATGGCTCTCTGGTAGACCACTTGCCTAACATGTGCAAGACCCTGGGTTCAACCCCCCAGCATAACAAACAAACAAGAAATAGTATGAAAAGCATGGTACAGCTTATGAAATGATAATTCTATCAAGAAATATCCATTAAAAAGGAAATCTGGAATCAGAATATCAGTTTTCCCATTGGTGGAAGGAATTATGGGAGGATTTTTACTTTTTGTGTCATATTTTTGTTTCAGTTTTTATAATGAACAAGTATATCTTTTATAAACAGAGGGAAGGAAAAAAAAGGTTTTAAAAACCACCTCTGTGGTGTTTGTCTGTCAGTACCACAGTTCAGTAATAAAATGCTATGACGGCTCAGGAGAGGTGACCCCACACATTCGCACACTCCCGATGCCATCCTCTCTCCTTGCTTGGGCCTGAATTGCAAATTGAGCTGACTCAGCACATGTCATGAGTTAAACAGCAGCAAGTAAAGGCACTTGAATTTCCACAGTGTCAGTTAGAAGGTTACAAGGCCATGCTTTTCCTAAAAACTCAAGAGAAATTGCCTGGGAATTTGTGGTTAAGACCTACCCATGGCAGAACTGAGAGCAGACGGCCTCTCACGCAGAATTCTAAAGCACAGCTCAGAAATCAAGCCCTGCTGAGCTGGGGAATGGTTTCCTTCTAATGAAACCCAGAAGGTGGGGGGGCAGGGGAGCCGTCACTGGCAATCTGAGAAGAAAGAATAAGCTGATCATAAAATTAAAAGGGAATAGAAGTAAGTGAAACTGGTTGCAAAGCAGGAAAGACAGAAGTTGAAATGTCTACTTGTGAGTTACTGATGTGTTTATCGCAAAACTTTCCAAATGGTTCATGACAGGGGCTGGATTTGGTTCTAAATCTGCAGGAGCAGATGAATTGACAGCTACCTTGTCCTCAGGACTGGAACATTCTCTTCCCACAAAATACTTTTGTATTGGTCCAGTGTCCTGACCATTGTGCAAAGTGATTCTGATCTCAGGCAGGATTGGGGCTTTTTAAGTGGGAGTATACTGTTTTGTCCATCTGATGACTACTCCCTTCTGCCTTAGCCTGTTTTGTGTTGTGATAGCAAAGTATCTGAGGCTGGGTAACCTATAAAGAGGTTTATTTGGCTCACAATTATGATAGCTGGAGCGTCCAAACAGCATGGTGTCAGTATCCTAGTAAGATGCCCTTGGCTTTGTCACATTGTGGTGAAGCAGAAAAGGAGACAAACATAAATGGAAGCTGCCAAGGTATGGACAGTCTCACTTTACAACAGCTTGCTTTCATATAAGAGCTAATATGGTCCCAGAAGAGCTACAACTCCTGCTAGACAGCATTAAAGGTTTCTACACTGCTATACTGAGGACATGTTGTCAGGAGGGACCAATCCCTGGAGAAGGACATTAGGTTTGAGAGAGTGGCAGGTCAACGAAAAAAAGGAAGACCCTCAACTAGGTGGATTGAAACAGTGACTGCAACAATCGGCTTAAATATGAAAAGATTCTGTGCATGGCACAGTGTTGAGGAGTGTTTTGTTTCACTGTACACAGGGTGGCTATGAGGCAGGCCCAACTCAACAGGACCTAATGGCAACACTGAGGACTAGGCTTCTAGCACATGCTCCTTTGGGAGACAAACCATAGCACCCTCCTTACTATTAGAACCTCAGCTCTGTACTTCTGCCTTTCCTTGGCTAGGCCTTTTGGGGAATCAGGCCTATTCTCAGCAAATATGGCTTTCTGCCTTTCCTTCACATAATTCTAGCCAATGGGATACCAAGAGACATCAGTGAGGGGAGTTCTGTGGAGTTTTGATTGATCTTTAAAAGAGACAAAAAAAAAAAAAAAAAAAAAAGAAGAAGCCAGGTGTGGTAGAGCATACTTGTAATTCCAGCACTCGGGAAGGTAAGGAGGAGGTGGAGAGTTCAACATCAGCCTGGGCTACATTGCGAGATGCTGTCCCAAAGGAAAAAGAGAGACAGATAGACAGACATGAGACAGACATGTCTCTGTTACTGCTTATAGATTCTGTCAAGTGTGATTCCAGGATGCTAGGAATCATGGCACACATTGCAAAAGAAGAGTATCAGTTTAAAAAGAGTCAAAATGCCAAGAAAAGCAGTTGTTGTTAGGTGCTGTCAGGTCGGGTCTGACTCATAGTGACCCTGTGTACAACAGACAAAACACTACCTGACAGTGTTGCCCAGCACTATTGTCAGTCCTTCTCTGCTATTCATAGGGTTTTCAATGGCTGGTTGTTTGGGGAGTGGGTTGCCATGTCCTTCTCCCAATCCTACAGCACCTGGTATTTCCAGGCAGGCTCCTATACAAGTACAAACCAGGCCCAACCCTGCTTAGCTTCCAAGATCTGACAGGATCAGATGTCACAGTGGTATAGCTGCAGGACCAAGAAAAGCAGAACAGAAGTTAAAAAGAACTAGGTCCTTGACCATATCATTGAATAGATGACAACCATTCCTGGAACTGCCCCTCTTCTATGACTTGCTAAATACAGTTAAGTGCCCTAGTGTTAGGCTATTCTAGTCAGGGTGTTCTGTGCTTGTAGTCAAAACAATTCCAAAAGATACAAAAAGACAGAACAAAAGGCACCCACTACATCCATCTCATCTCTAATTACTGACTTCTAAGTACAACTGCAAGCCCTGATTGCTGAGATAAGAGATGTCCTATAGCCTTGTAGCCCTGTGGCATCCGATCCCGTCAGATCTCGGAAGCTAAGCAGGGTCGGGCCTGGTTAGTACCTGGATGGGAGACCGCCTGGGAACACCAGAAGCTGTAGGCTTGGGAGAAGGACCTGGCAACCCCCTCCCAAAAATCAATCTGCCATTGAAAACCCTATGAACAGCAGAGAAGCACTGACAATAGTGTTTCCCC
>VMDO01000639.1:44051-245428 GCA_007922755.1 Pedetes capensis | reverse complement strand
CAGCACCTAACAACAACAACAACATAGCCTTGTAGAATAACCAATTTTGCTACCTACAGCCACACCTATTTCTTTCTGCCAGTAGTTATCCTTTCCTTTAAGGGACTTCCCTCCTACTCCATGTAGTTGGAAGTAAGGAGGGGGAGGACTTTAAATATAAATCCTGATGCTCCATCTAAATCACTACCACTAACAGGTGGTCAAATGACTCAGGCAGAACTAATTTAAGTCCTTCCCCAGGATTGATGTTGGAATGTTGGGAGAAAAAAAAAGTCTCCTGCCTGCTGGGCTACAAACTAAGAGAACCTGAAACCAAGGATGTGGTGCACACCTTTCTTGGCACAGGTCGGGGCGTACTCAGCAGTACAAGGCCAACATCCAGAATCACAGTACTGCAAACACTGTTTGAATATACAGATCAAGACACACCCCAAACCCTGGATGTCCCAGTTAACTGAGCCAATAAGGTCTGTTATTGTTTAAGGTACTATGAGTTGGGTTTCTGTCATTTTCTATAACTAGAAAAATCTCAACTAAAATAAATCCTAGCTGGGCACTGTAATGTACATCTGTAATCCCAGTGACTCAGGAGGTGGAAGCAGGAGGATCACGGTTCAAGGGCAGAGGTAGCTTGTATAACTCAGTGAGATCCTGCCTCAAAATAAAAAAATTAAAAAGGAGGTGGGCATGCTGTTCAGTGGAAGAGCACATGCTTAGCAGGCATGAGGCCCGTGTTCAACCATTCAGTATTACAATAAATAAATAAATAAATAAATAAATGAACCCGAACCTATCCCATTCCCAGTCTGGAAGCCTTCACCACCTCTGGATGCTCTTCTTTCACAGGTCTCTCTCATTTCTACTTCCTTTTCTTTCTAGCTCAGCACCCCATCTCTGAGCAAACCCACTGAAGGGTAGTTATCCTCTGGCAGGTCAGGACTAAATTATAGGACTGGTTCGAATCATTCTTCAGAGCAGGCTTCAGAGGCTGCCTTGAATAGCCCCACGGCTGTGTGTGGGTGTTGCTACCCACCACTCCACATCCACTGGAGTCTCAACACTCCTCTTTCCTTTGCTTGCCTGATGTTATTTCCAAGCCAGGATGCCAAAACTGTGCATGCTATTTAGATCCAGAAAAGCAGGTCTCAACATTCACTTACTTGATTATACTGCTCAGCATGTCCTCACATGAAAATGGATGTGTGGGTGGAGCGCTCCACAGAAATTTATTGGGTTTAGGGTAGACAGAACAAGTGAGGTAAGGCCATCAGACAGAATTATGATGCCACTTACATATGTAGGCATATCTGCATACATTTCAAATACAAAATACACGTGTTCTATATAATACATGTATTTGTAACCATTGTAGACTGTAACCAGGCAGGGCTGAGTAAGGTCTGCAAGTCACAGGGAGGTTCTCTTCAGCATTGGTTGAGCATGCTCTGCTCTGAGAAAACCCATAGGTCTAAACCCAATCTTACAAAATATTTACAATAAGGAGCAATTATTCACACTATAAAAAGATTTTTTGCATTTAGAATGAGATTTGATTTGTCTGAAACTCCCAAGGCAACTACATAAATCACCATAAAATCAAGGAGCCACATCTGAACTGAATTTGTTTTTTGGGTGTATAATGTGATAGACAAAACAAGTACTTTTATTTGTATCATTATTACTGATTTTCTCTGTCAAAGAAAGATAATGACCCCAAATGTCAACATGTCCGCTAACACAGGTATCTGACTGAGAGATAACGAAGGCATTTCCTAATGGGGTCTTGTTGTTAAATACACTATTATCAAAAAAATTAAAAATAAAAAGATCCAAAAAAAACACCTCCCTGCAAAAACCCCCACCAAGGTACTCATCTTCTTGGTTGATATAAAATCTTTTAGGACTAAATAATAATAATGGCAGGTAATACATATCTAGTACTTACTGTGCATCAAGCACTGTTCTAAGTGAGTCATTTCATCCTTTCAATAACTACTTGTGCCATTTCTATCATTATCCTTGCTTTATAGATGAGTAAATGGACTTAACCGCTGCCCAAGGTCAGGAGGCAGTAACTGGCCGAGCAGAGCTATGAAGGCAGGCAGTCTGAGTCCAAGGGTCTAATTTTTTTTTTTTTTTTTTTTTGGCAGCACTAGTGGGTTGAACCGAGTGCCAGTGTCTTGTGAATGCTAGGCAAGTACTCTACCACGGAGACCCACCCCTAGTCTCTTTTTTGAGACAGGGTCTTGCTAAATTGCACAGGCTGCCTCTGGCCTTGAACTTGTGATCCTCCTGCCCCAGCTTCCCTGGGATTACAGGGATGAATCACAGTGCCTGGCTGAGTAACTGTTAGTTCTTTTCCTCACCACCATTTAGGCCCTTAGCTATGGTCTCCTACCTTTAAAAAAAAGTTATCATTTACATTTATCATTTTCCTATTGGTTAAATAATTTACTAATATCCCTTGCCATGTTCCAAAAAGAATCTAAAGTACATTTGTTTTACCTATGATTTAAGTAATACAATCATATCACAGAAAATCTGGAAAATAGCTGGGCATGGTGGTGCATACCTCTAATCTCAGCGATGTGGGAGGTTGAAGCAGGAGGATTGTAAATTCAAGGCCAGAGGTAGCCTGTGTAACTTAGTGAGACCCTGTCTCAAAATTAAAAAAAATTAAAAATGGGCTGGGGATGCGGCCCAGTGGTAGAGCACTTGCAAAGTATATGCAAGGCCCCGGGTTTCAATCCCCAAGTACCACCAAAAAAAAAAAAAAGTCTAGAAAACAGAAACTATTGTTATTTTTAGAAATGTAGTCATTTTGCCCTGTTCTGAAGTACATAATGTGATCTGTAGGCACAAATGACAGCAGTCATGTTGGAGACATTATAAGGAGCCAGCAGGGCAGGAGGGACAGCAGAGTGTAAGCTTATCAACATACACTCAAGAAACAGCTACAACTTATACTGTGAAAATTTCCAATTCTACACAAGAGTTAGGAGGGCAGTACAACGAATACCCAAACACCCTACACTTAGACTCACCAGCTGTTAACATTTTGCCACATTTGCTTTCTCTTCTCTCCACACATTTTATTTTTTTGCCAAGTCATTTGACAATTAAGTTGCAGACATCATGTCATTTTATCCATTAATAGTTCAGCCTTTATCTCCCAAGAACAAGGACATAATCATACCCAAGGAACTTCAGAGTAGTACAATGCTATTACCTCATATACAGTCTACATTCATATTTTTCCAATTATCCCACAAATGACCTTTTTATTCAATCAAGGATCACACAGTGCATATAAACTGTCATGCTGCCTTTAATCCAGGACAATCCCTTTCCTTTATCTTTTCATGTCTTCCACAGCACTGACATTTTTGAAGAATCCAGGCGGTTGCCCACAATCTGGACTTGCCTGACTGTTTATGATTAGATTCAGGCTCAATGTTTTTTGGAAAAGGGCTGCTTAGTTGATGTTTCATACCCCTCACAGCAACACATAGGAGGTGTATAATAATTTGTTCATTGTTAGTATTACTATGTTTGATCATTTGGTTAAAATGATCTCTCCTTAAATCTTTCCACTGTAAAGATACTTTTTCTCTTCTTAATAAATAAGTAATCTATGGAGTGATTCTTTAAGTCCTTATGAATATATCATTCTCTAGCAACTTTTTTACCCAGTAGTTTTAGCAGCCATTTATAGTCTTTGCCTGAATCAATGATCATATTAGTAGCTGCAAAATGGTCACAGTTGTAATCCCAGCACTTGTGTATAATTCAATTACTTGGGAAGGTGAAGCAGTAGGAACAAGAGTTTGAGGCCAGCCTGAGTTACATAGCAAGACCGTTGCTCAAAAAAGAAAAAGACAGAAAGAAAAAGGCCACTAGTGGTGTTTATTGTGTTGGTGAAATGAACCCTTGCAAATCAAATCCAATTTTCCCACTGACTTGCATGATAATTTCAGAACTATATCACAACTAATTCCAGAGGTTCATCTGCTAGGCAGCAGTTTATAACATCTACTTACAATTCTCTCATATCTCTCTATCTGAGCAAGTTTACATATGAATACACTGATTTAGGCAATGAATAAGGAGTACCTGTCTATACAAACAAAAGGTTGCCTAGTCTTTAGAGCCCCTGTTCCCACAGGGGATCAAATTCTACATGAAGAATAGTTGTTTTGCCCGGTGGCTTGGGAGGCAGGAGAATCGCAAGTTCAAGACCAGAGGCAGTCTGCATAATTTAGCGAGACCCTGTCTCAAAAAGTCAAAAACTGGGCCGGGGGTGCAGCTCAGTGGTCCAGCACTTGCAGAACATGCACACGCGAGGCCCTGGGTTCAACCCACAGTACCACAAAAAAAAAAAAAAAAAAAAGGTTGTTTTCAGCCAGGAATGGTGGCACATACCTATAATCCCAGGACCTGGAAGGGTAGGACAGAAGGATTATATATAGTAAATGCCAGGCACAAGACCCTGCAAGAAATAAAAAGGAAGGAAGGAAGGAAAGAAAAGAAAAGAAAAGAAAAGAAAAGAAAAGAACAAGAGAAAGAGAAAACAGAAGTCTATTTCCCCAAAGACAACCCCAAATCAGAGTTAGTTTCAGGCACACCAAGAAGGGAGCAAGGGAGACACAAAGGGCTCAGGTGGTAGACTCCTGGTATAATTTTAAAAGGTTCTGCAAACTACACTGGGTCTGTACCAAATTACATGAGCCAAACGCTTCAGGTAGCCCATTGCCCTTGTGAATATTACTTTGTCCTCGTCAGCAATCCTTTATAGAGTCCAAACACCATTCCCAGACTGGCTGTATCAGAATCCCCTAAGAAGGTGGTTAAGAAACAGATGTCCCCATCCCACCTGTGGCCAACTCAGTCAGAGCCCTGTAAGGAGGTATGGGAATAAGTGTGCTGACATCTCCCCAGGGGATCTCAGGAGTAACCAGACTTGGGAACCCATGCTTAGAGAATGCACACTGTAGCCTCCAAGAGGTGACTTTTTCATAGGACCCACAATGGCAGATGGCAGTTATGGGTCTGTCTCATTACACGACAGCACCCTGCCAACAACTGACCCCAGAGGTCTAGAACAAGGCCAAAACGGTTCAACCAGGACAGGTCTATTGTATCTCAAATATAAAACCTATTTAAGGCTTTAAAAAAAAAATCACTATCTAGAGAAGCTACCAGATCTATGGTTCTCCAAATTCAGACTCTACCAGAAACATTCAAGAACATCAGCCAGATGATTCTGAGTCTGAGGTCTCCATGGGACCCAGGAACATGTGGGTACAACAAGGTTTCCAGGGGCTTTAAGTGCAGGAGGCCTGAGGGGTACATCCTAAGGCCCCTAGCCTGGATGTACTTAGCTATGACAGTCAAGAAGAAAAAATTGGGGAAAGAGGTCTCAGCCTTCATTTGAAGGCTATGTACTAAACCAAAGAAACAAAATCTGAGGTCATAGGGGAAGTACTTCTGAGCAATTAATTCATTAGCCACAAAGAAACATTCAGATAACATGAAGCTTCCACAAAATGAACTAAATTTTGCTGCAATTTTCATCCCACTGGAAGATTCAGGCAGGCTGAGCCAAGAAAGTAAGACCAAGGCTTCTGGCACAAAGGCCCACTTTGAGGTCCGTATCAGCAGTCTCCTGGAGGCACCAGGAGCATAGGACAATCCCTTGAAGGGCATGTGGATCATTTGACTCAAAAATTTCTGACCACTGAGGTCTTGCCTAATTCTAGCAACCCCTTTCACCCTTTTAGGGATCAAGCTCCTGGCAATTCTTTCTCTCCCTCTGCCCCACCTTCCACTGTTAACCAAGCCTGAGTTAAGACTGGCATGTGTGCATGTGGCCCCAGAAACAGAGATAGCCAGGCCACTGGGAGCAAAGATCAGGCTAATTAGAGCAGACTGCATCAGGATTCAGGGTTCACGATAGTGACAGGAGGGCACAGCCAACATATCACTTTCTGCTGTGGCCATCCAGGAAAGAACTCTGAAGATATCAAAATATACTTGCAAATTCCCGAAGCCAACTATGCTAATGGCAACAGGGATGGCACACCAGCCAAGCCCCAGGCTCTTACCTGACTGGAACACATATCGGGCCAGGCCCTGCATCAGTTCTGCTGGCCATGTTGGTGGGGCAGATTCCCCAGTTTCTCTCTTCAGACGAAATGTCAATTCAAAGCCAAAACCACTAGGCCCATCTGTTCCTGTAAACCTGAAAGGAATAAAAAACAAATGTTATCGGTTCAACTACCTTTGGAAAAATAGTTTTGAAAGTCTAAATAAAGTTCCTGGATTTGTGTGGTAGCTTCAGCATGTAAATCCTCTATTAGGGGAATTTCCCAGGGTATGATCCCCGTGGTGAAAATGGACTTCAAAAGTCCTGGAAAAGCTGGATGTGGTGGAGCACCCCTTTAATCCCAGTGGCTTGGGAGGCGGAGGTGGGAGGATTGTTAAATTTGAGACCAGAGGCACTCTGCATAACTTAGTGAGACCCTGTCTCAAAAGGTAAAAAAATGGGCCGGGGGTACAGCTCAGTGGTCCAGCACTTGCAGAGCATGTAAGCACAGGGCACCCTGGGTTCAACCCCCAAAACCAAAAAAAAAAAAAAAAAAAAAAAAAAAGTCCTGTAAAGAATCAGACTCTTAAACCGGGTGCAGTGGCCTGTAATCCCAGCAGCTTGGGAGGCGGAGGCAGAAGGATCTCAAGACCAGGGGCAGTCTGTGTAATTTAGCAAGACCCTGTCTCAAAGAAAAGTAAAAAGGGCTGGGGGTGTAGCTCAGTGGTCCAGCACTTGTAAAGCATGGAAGTGGGTTCAACTCCCTGTACTGCAAAAAAAAAAAAAAAAGAGAGAGATCAATCTCTTGTCTCACCTTCCGAGAGTACATGTATATGGTCCTTGCCTGAAGGATTAAACAACTCCGCTGGCACTTTGAATTATAAAGTTCCAGATTTTGTGGCTCTGGAGCATTCTTTTCTATATGATTGAGGGTCCAAAACTAAAAATCTTCCTTAGCTGGGTGTGGCAGTGTGCACCTGTAATCCCAGTGACTTGGGAGGTGGAGGCAGGAGGATCACAAGTTTGAGGCCCGAGGCAGCCTGCATAACTTAGCAAGATTCTGACTCAAAATAAAAAATAAAAAATGCGCTGGAGGTGCAGCCCAGTGGTAGAGCACTTACAAAGTATGTGCAAGGCCCTAGGCTTAACCTCCAAGTACACACACACACACACACACACACACACACAAAAAAAAAAAAAAAAAAAAAAAAAAAAAAAAAAAAAAAAAAAAAAAAAAAAAAAAAAAGAAGAAGAAGAAGGAAAAAGGGGGCCGGAGGTATAAATCAGTGGTAGAACATTTGCAAAGATGGGTTCGGGCCCTGGGTTTAGCATCCTGGTACCGCCAAAGAGAGGAAAAAAAAAATTCCTTATTTATGCTCCTTACTCCTTTGAGCTGTTAATAAGCACCCCTTAGTTTGCTTAGGATACATGCCCTGTGAGCCACCAAGGCTTTGTGCTCTTTTAGAATGAGCCCCTTCCTCCACTCTATCCCACAAAGCTACAATCCTGGGCTGCACTGGCTGCCCTCCAAAGTCAGCATCTGCAGACAGGTCCCAAGGCAGATTCCAAATACTGGGTGGGCCCATACGCTTGCTGAAACCCAGCACCCCAAGACACGTGTCAATCAGCACTGCTCTTCCTAAACCCTAGCACTCTGCAAACACACTTCAGTCACTGGAACCCCAGGGAGCACAGTTTGCCTCCCTTTCCATCTGCAGGTGACCCAGAATGGGGAGGGCCACAACTCCTCATGGTGACAATGAGACATGGTCAGAATACCTGCCTCCCTATCTCCTAGAAAACACTCAGGAGCTCTGCCTCAGGGAAGTCCCTGACATGAACAGGTGCCAGACAGTGCAGTAATGTGGATCAGAAAGCAGGGCTTGGTTGATGGAGTGCCACAACTTCTCAGGTGAAGGAGGCCTCCAGGAAGGAGTTCCTGAGAGCTCCACAGAGCTTGCCAGCATTAAAAGGGTTAAGAGTTAAAATATGTTCATGATATAATTTTCAGTAATTATATCTTGTACAAACATGAGCCACAATGATTATACACATGTAAACTCCCCAGCATACAAATACAAACCATAAACTAAGATGACAGCCAACATCTCCTTGCAAGGCAAGCTCCCAGAACAAGCAATCAGAGTAGAGAGTTCTCAAAGGCTGATGATGCAGTCAATGCTCAACTCTGGAATTCCTCATGGCATTTTTTCTTCACCATCAACCTCACCCCTACAGGACAAGCCAGGAAACTAAATCAAATGAGACCTTAACGTCTCAGAAGCTGACATCAGTCCTAGCCTTGGCTCTGTGCACCTGGGTTAACCCAGCCTTCTTGCAATATGCATGGGAAGATCACCTCTAAGAAGCTTTCGGGTGTTTGCAATTAATTTAAAGCTATGTAATTTTCTCATTTAATCTGTTTTTCTCAGAACTGGAAGGCCAAATTTACAGTAAACGTGTTTATTTTTTTTTTAATTATCTGCAGCTTGAAAATTCTAATACTATCAAAATATGCTATATATTTTGTTGCTTATACACAGAACTATCTACAAAATTTGTGGAGACCATTACAAAATGAAAATATGTGTTGCTTTATTGAATAATGGTTAAGTATTTCAATTCAAGGGCAACCGAACCTTCGATGGGGTGTGTGTGTGTGTGTGTGTGTGTGTGTGTGTGTGTGGTATAGAGGGTTGTTCTCAGAATAGGGTTCTATGTAACTCATAGGACACATAGCCATGATGTCAACTCACTTATTCATACATTTTTTTTTTTTTTTTTTTTAGCCAAAGAATTTATAACACTGGATTTACAACTTTGCTCTTTGGGGAAAAATTAGGATGTTATTTTTCTTCTTAAAATAAAAATATTAAAAAAAAAAAAAAAGAAGCTTTCGGGGTGAAAAAGAATCCTTAGAAATCATCATGGTCAAATCCAACTGCATTTTAAAGAAATATCACTGGTTTACACTGCCTCCAGTTATCCAGCAATGTGGGGAGCAGGATCCATTTGGAGGGTATGCACATGGATTTTTGGAGACCAAGCTAGAAGATGTTTGAAGTGACAGCACTTAAGCTATTTTGTTCCTTTGCTGAATTGCCTTGTTGAAATCAATTCCATACAGAGAAGCCAAGGAAACAGTTCTGCAAACTGAGACTGCAGAAGCTGCCTTCTGGTGGGGCTGCAAGTTTGGAAAGGGTGTGAAAACCTGGGTTAATGCAAGATTGACTCTTAAACTGCAAAAGGAGATGGGTCAGTAGGGCAAAGGGAAGATTTCAAGCAGCCATCAATTAGAGGCAGCTTTGTGAAGTGTATTAGACCATTATTCAGGGCTTTTATCTTGGGCCAAAGAAAATACATGATTTCTAACGACAAAACTTGAGAAGCAGACTGAAAGGAACATGTGCACCTTGGGCTGCACAATGGGGAGAACTAACAGACGCAGAGGGAGAAGTCTCTGAGTCATCTGGACCCACACCGCACCACCTCGCTAAGGAGGGCTGTGTATACGTGTGTGTAAGGGTGTGCATTCATGCACATGCACATGTACACCATCTGTCTCCACACAGGGTGCTTTCTGGGCCAGCTCTGTGGTGGGCAGGCCAGCCCTCACTTGGCTGCAGGGGAGGGACAGGACCAGCCAGATGGTCTCCACCTGTGTTTGATTACCACCCACCAGGCTGGCTGGATGCAACCTCTACACTCTGAAACATGAGTTTGGAATGGCCCAGCCTCAGGATAAACACACGGCTGGGGCTGTCAGAAGGTCTCTTTTTCAAAGCAGGCTGCCCAAGCAATAGCCAAGTGACAAGGTCATTCAGTCCTTAAAGTCTCCTGGAGGGACCTGGCTTGGTCTGGACTTCCTCATGTGAGGACTTCTTCTGCCAAAGTGGTTTTATCTGACTGAGAATAAAGCCCCTCCAAGGGAGCAGCTGTCTCTCATGTCTTCTGAGAGGAAACAGGAAAGGAAACTAGCACATGCTACAGAATGTAGGATCTGGGTCAGAGCAAAAGGCTCTAACACAAAAGGCTCTAAAATACTGGCTAGTGTGGCAAATGGGGCCAATGGAGCCTCTCCTTATAGGAATTTTTAAAGCAGTGCATTAAAGATTCTCTCCTGTCTGGCAGGGGGATGGGGAGGAGTCTGTCTTGTTGTAGAAGGATGGTTGAGATGGCCTTTCAAAACTGTTTCCAGCTCAAGAAGCCTTGATCCGGCTTTCTGAGGTACACAAGGGGCAAGCTAGCTTTGTCCTAGCAATCTGACAAGTCAGCCTCAGCAACATCACACTTGCCAACAAAAAGAACACATGCCTTGAATCCTGAACACCCAGATGCCTGGCCATCAGAACCTGCCCAAAGGCCTCTCCTTTCTTTACAGCCATACCACCCGCAACATGCCCACTCTTGTCAAATTTTGGAAGCCAAGCAGGGTCAGGCCTCGTTAGTACTTGGATGGGAGGGCCTCTCTTCCATCATCTCAAGAAGGAGTTATCAATCATTCTCCAAGAGGCCAAACTGATGGATAAGAAAGTCTCTCTTCTAGAAAGTCTCTCATGAGTTCCTGATCAGCCAGCAGGTGATCAGGAACTCATGAGAGACTTTCTAGAAGACACACAAACTAGGGGCACAGAAAAAGCCACCTATGAGCTGTCATCTCATGCCCAACATCACAAGTCAGCTGGGTACAGTGGTGCACACCTGTAATCCCAGCATTAGGGAAGCTGAAGCAGGATGACCGCTGAATTGGAGGCAAACCTAGACTACATAATAAATTCAAGGCCACCTGGGCTAGAGAGTGATACCTTGTCTCAAAACAAAATAACCAAACATACAAAATCATGAGTCATTAGGGAAATTCAAATCAAAACCTCAGTGAGGAGTCAGTCATGGTCATGTACTCCTATCATCCCAGCACATGTGAAGCTGAAGCAGGAGGATTGCTATGAGTTCAAGGTCAGCCTTGGATACACAGTAAGACTTCCATCTCAAAAAAAAAAAAAAAAAAAAGGAAAGAAAAGAAAAGCTCAGTGAGATACCACGCCACGCCCTCTAGGATGGCTAAATCAAGAAAGGCAGTAAGTGTTGGCAGGGATCAGGAGAAACTGGAACGCTCACACATTGCTGGTAGAAATGTGAAATAGTGCAGCTGCACTAGAAAACTTTTGGAAGTTCCTCAAAAAGTTAAGCAGGCCAAGTGCAATGACACACGCCTGTAATTCCAGCAACTCAGGAGGCTGAGGCAGGAAGATCACCAGTTTGAGCCCAGATGTCGCATGCACAACTTAGTAAGACCTTGTCTCAAAAACATTTTTTTTAATTAAAGAGGGGCAGAGGGTGTAGCTCAGGGGTGGAACACTTGCCTAGCATGTGTGAGGCTGAGTTCAATGCCCCATACTGAAAAAGGGGGGGAAAAAAAGGTAAACAAAACTACTATATGAACCAGGAGTTCTACTCAAAAGAACTAAAAACATGATCATACAAAAAACTTGTACACCAATATTAATAGAAGCATTACTCAAAATACTACATGATAACATTTCAAATTCACAGACAGAAAAAATAGAACAGTAGTTTCCAGGGATTGGAAAAAGTAAGGAATGGGGAGGTTTTTTTCTTTTTTCAATTACAGGGAATTGAAACTAGGGCCCCACACATGCTAGGTGAGTATACCCCAGTCCCTTCTTTCATTTTTTAAAATTTTATTTTGAAACAGGGTCTCATTACATTACACAGGCTGCATCTGGACTTGAAATCATGATCCTCTTGCCTTGGCCTCCAGAGTCACTGGAATTACAAGCATGTGCCCTGGCACCTGGCTGGGAGTTGTTATCTTTACTGAGTACACAGTTTCAGTTTGGGAAGATAAGAAAGTGCCAGAAATGGAAGGTGGTGATGATTGCACATCAATGTGAAAATACTTAATTCTATTGAACTAAACACCTAAACCCCCACATGTCTGTCAACTTGTCATGCTGTGGGGGCTTTTGTGTTGCTGTGATGCTGAAAGCTATGCCACTGGTATTTCAGATACCAACAGGGCCACCATGGTGGAAAGGTTTCAGCTGAGATTCCAGACTAAGAGAGACTAGGAGAAGGACCTGGTAGCCCACTCCCAAAACAATTAGCCATTGAAAACCCTATGAATAGCAGAGAAACACTATCAAATATAGTGCCAGAAAATGAGCACCCTAGGCTGGAAGGCATTCAGGAAACGACTGGGAAAGAGTTGCCCCCTCAAAGTTGACTTTAATGATGAGCATGGAGTTAATCCCCTGGGACCTTCTTTTGCTGATGTGACACAACTCAAAATGAGAAGAAACACAGTGGCTGCAACAACGGGCTCAAGCACAAAAAGATGGCGTGCATGGCACAGTATTGGGTAGTGTTTTATCCTGCTGTACTTAGGGTCACTATGAGTCAGATCCAACTCAACGGCATCTAACAATCACCTGAAAATGGTGACCATGATAAGTTTCATATTACATATATTTAACCACAAACAAATGGGTATGAGAAATCATGAAACAAAAGTTAACAAAAAGTATAAGTAAAAATATTTGTATAGCTGGGTGCGATGGTTGCACCTGTAGTCCTGGCTACTCTGGAGATTGAGGGCAGGGCTGCTTAAGTCAGGAGTTCAAGACCAGCCTCGGAGCCAGGCACAGTGGTACACAGCAACTCAGGAGGCAGAGGCTGGAAGATAGAAGGTTCGAGACCAGAGTCAGCTTGTGTAATTTAGCAAGACTCTGTCTCAAGATAAAAAAATTAAAAAGCTGGGCGTGGTGGCACATGCCTATAATCCCAGCGACTCAGAAAGCAGAGGCAGGGGATCTCAAGTTCAAGACCCTGTCTCAAAAAGTGAAAACATGGGCTGGGGGTGCAGCTAGGTGGTACAGCACTTGTAAAAGCATGTAAGTGCGAGGCCCTGGGTTCAACCTCCAATACCACAAAAATAAATAAATAAATAATAAATAAAAAAGGGGCTAGGGACGCAGCTCAGTGGTAGTACATGCGCAAAAAATACACAAAGCTCTGGATTTACCCGCCCCTAAATATAGGGAACAAAAAAGACCAGCCTGGGTAACATAGAGAGACCCTATCTCAAAACAATAAATAAAGAGCTGAGGACTGAGGCAGAGTGGTGAGCCTGCCAGTAGTGACAGGGAAGCTGGGCAAGGCATACATCAGAGTCTCAGTCTTGGCTCACTGGGCCTTCGGAGGTCCCCAGGACTTAGGGTAGAAATTACATGAAACCTACCACTCAAAGAGCCTAGTAAAAGCCTGGAAAAGCGTCCAGTGAAGTGGGCACAAGCATATGCTGGGGAGGCTAACTGAGCTGATGTCAACTCTAGCTTCACCATCTTCTGGCTGACAGGGGTCAGGGCAAATTAACTCTCATGGGTCCCACGTTCCTCATCTGCAGAACACTGGTAAGGACATTACCCTCACAAAGTACTGGAGATTCTGGGCCAACATGGTGCCAGGCACCAGCCAGTAACCTTGTGCAGGCACCCCCATACACCTCTCCTCTTCTTAGTGTTTACCAGAAGCTTCCCTAACTCCGCGGGCCCAGTCCTTTTGAGAGCTGCATAAGCCTGCCAAGTTTGCACATTTCCTGGCTACAGATCCCCCCCAGAGCCCACAAACAGGGCCTGAGACTTCCTAACTGCTACCATACTTTGAGTGACAGCCACAACGGTGGAATTTGGATTACTAAGTAAACATTTGCAGGGAGGATGTTTCATTTTGAAGAATTCACAATTATTGAGACTTCATTGGCCATTTAGAAATGGTGTTTGGTGACAACACAAATACTGTACTAGGTAGTAAAACTTGGTAAAGTTCTTTCAAAAATATGTTTTATAATATTCTGACATGGCTATGATTTTTGAAACCTCCAGTTATATGAAGTCATTTTGTATAATCGTTTTAAAAAGAAGAACAAGGAAGAGGAGGAAGAGGAAAGAAAAAAAACCATATCAGCCTTGGGCAGCAGGTATAGCTCAGTGATAGAGTGATTTTTTGCACAGGTTCTGGGTCCAAGCCCCAGCAAAGGGTGGTGTGGGAGGGACATTAGCAGAGACTACACTCACACTAGAAGCTGGGAGTGTGATAAGGTTCAAGGCAGGCAGCCACCTTTAAGTTTTAACTCTGAGATTCACATGCTTTGTGCTGTACCCTGTCCAACCAGATTCATGGAATGCACTTGCCTCATTCAAGCATCCCTTTCCTGAGACCCCTTGACCCTTGCTGGGAGCAAGCACTACATTCCCACAGTTTCTCAAGTTTAAAAACAGTAGCTCCCAGGACAGATTCAGCTGAGAATCTAGCCAAATAAACTCTCCTGGCTCTCAACACTTTGGCAGCTTAATTCTGTGCTGGACATTCAGTGAGCTTCTCAGAGCAAGATTCTCAGAGCAAGATATCGAATTTAAGAAAAGCCCACACCAGGAACAGAAGATCTTTTCTTGAAGAGTGGTGGAAGCTCACAGTTAACCTTTCTCTGGTGGAGATCTGCTGTACCTTCTTCCCTCTACTTCTAACTACCCCCAAAGAATGGCAGGATCAGTTCCTGAGGAACTCCAAGCCAGGCGGGCATGCTATATGAACTCTTACAACTCTCTTTTCATTTTGGCTTAAAGCATTATATTTACAAAGTCTTTTAAAAGTTAAAAAGATAATCTGGCTGTAATCCCAGCAATTCAGAAGTCTGAGGCAGGAGGATCACAGGTTCAAGGCCAGAGGCAGTCTATGCAACTTGACCTTGTCTCAAAATAGAAAATTAAAAATTAAAAACGGGCTGATGTTTAGCTCAGTGGTGGTATGCTTGCCTAGCATGTGCAAGGGGCTGAGTTTAACCCCCTAGTACTGAAAAAAGAAAAAAGAAAAGGCAAGTTGAGCTAATGGCAGCAAGATCACAATCTGATTTGGGAAGTGAGGTGCCCTCTGCACACAAGTATGCAACTTGAGGGTTTCTTGTTAATCCAGGATCTTTTTGTCCACCCACTATCCTCCAGGACTCTTAGAAGTCAGCCACCCCAGAAGACTGAAACACCTGAAACAGGGTACTGGGAAGGAACAAATCTTTCTAGCATCTTTGTTCCCCAAGGGCAAAG
This sequence comes from Pedetes capensis, assembly GCA_007922755.1. Taxonomy (NCBI): domain Eukaryota; kingdom Metazoa; phylum Chordata; class Mammalia; order Rodentia; family Pedetidae; genus Pedetes; species Pedetes capensis. The sequence goes on along the minus strand of VMDO01000639.1, from coordinate 230,224 downwards.
ATTATACTTTTTATGTGTTCTGGACATGAGTACATCATGTCACAGTAGAGCACTGCTAAATGGCAGTAACATTCCCATTGCCTCCCCAAAAGATAATCAGCATCCACATTAAACAACAAATAAGATAAGAGAGTATTATAAAGCAAAGAGCCTTCTTGTAGTCACTATCAAAATCAGATTCCAATGAATATCTTACAGGCACTATCTTGGAGTCACTTTTGCTGCTGTTTTCTTTTTAGATAAGTAAAACCTTCACTCGCTTAGTTCTCTTGCCTTCATACAAGGCCTGGGGGCCCCTGCCACTGGCAAAGCTTCCTAAAAATCTCATTTCTGCTCGCCTACATCATCCCTTTGTTTACCTCAGAATGTCACATGCTCTGCATTGCCTTCAAACTCTGCAACTTCACCTTGCCCCACTGTCCTTATCCTTCTGGCCTTCCTTCTGTTCCTAGAATACCTCAAGGTCCCTCCTGCCTCAAGGCATTTATACTTGCTGTTTTCACTATTCAGGATCTTCACACAATTGCGTGACCAGGGCTTCCAGCATTGTACAACTGCAGGGAGCACCAACTGCATAGAATAATATGAACAGAGCCCCTCCGAATTGTATGAAATGACAGCCCCTGCTGCCACTTCATCACTAAGGTCTCAGTTCAGAACTTCAAGGAAGCTATTACTGATTACGGTGAAATATACCCTCTCCATCCACCTCAATCTTTATTTCTGGTCACCCTCCAGTGGCTCATTCCTGCTCTATATTCAACTCAGGACCTGTACTATCTAAAACCATAAATAATTCTTATATACAGTTTACTCTTGATCCTAATCTGCACCCTTTCAAGTGTTTTAGAGGACTACAAAATCAGATGTGGATTAGAATCTTGTGTAGTTTGGATGGTGGTCAAGAGAGCTCTTTTGTACTATCCACATGCAATTCTAATCCACATCAGATTTTCTAAAACTCATCAAAGGGTGCAAATTAGAATCAAGAATGGTTATTTCTCCCCTAAGAATATAAGACCCATAAGAGCAGAAAACTTGCCTGTCTTACTTCCCATAGTACCCCCAGCACTTAACAGACCACCGGACCTTTAGGTAAGGTGATCTAAAAACTTAGATCAAGTGTTTACCGTACACTAAAGGTAGTGCCAGCTGCCAGGAGCATTCTCCCTTACCTTATCAAGCCAGGCTCAGATAATTTTATACAAATAATGTACCACATCCCAGAGAAAGGCTGACTCCTATAAAAATGTCCCTTGAGTGTCCCTGCTTTTTGGAGAGTCCAAACTGAACAAAAGCTCCTCAATGAGCTAACTTCTAGACTTGGTGCTAGGCTATGAGACTCCTTTGCCTCTGGTGCAGAGAACATTTTTTCAACAGTGAGAGAAACTGCAAAATGAGAGCTACTTCTAGGTTATTCATTTAACAAACATTTGATGCAACAGGGAAACATCAATGCCTAAAATAGGTATATATCACTTGCTTGCACTCTACAATAAGCAAGCCAAATAAGTAAAATAAGTTAGAAGATAATAACTAAGTACCTTAAAGAACAATTAGGCAGAAAAAGGGAGAGATTGCTTCATGGGGATGGGCAGGGTTCCTATTTTATAGAAGGAAGCCAAGGAAGACCTCACTGACAGGAGGTATTTGGGAAAAGACCTAAGGAGGTCAGGCAGCAAGAGTGGCCCTCTGTAGGTAGAGTTCTCTAGGTGTGGGGAGGGGAAGAGCAAACACACTGAGGCAGCAGAGTGCCTAGCACTTCAGAGGAGTTGTTCAGAGGAGTATTCAGAGGAACAGCAAGAGAGCCAGAGAGCAGAGGCAGAAGGACCATGAGTTCAAGACCAGAGGCAGCCTGCACTGCTTAGTGAGAATGTACAGCCCAGTGGCAGAACACTTGTGAAAGTATGTGTGTGGCCCTGGGTTCAACCCCAAGTACCACAAAAAATAAAATTAAAAACAAAACAAAACAAAAAGAACAGCAACAGCCACAGTAGACTGAAGTAAAGTGCATGGGACCTTGAAGGCAATGGCCTGTGGTTTTAACTCATGTGAGACAGGAAGCCATTGGTTCTGAGCAGAGAAGTGACTGCACGAGATGCTGTGCTACTGTCTCTAGCCAAATATGTAGCACAAACCTAACGGATCCACATCAGCAATATTCTTGCAAATTTCTTTTTTTTTTTCCACTTTTTTTTGTTTATTTTTCTTTCTTTTTCTTTTCTTTCTTTCTTTCTTTATTTTTTTTTGTTTGTTTTTTGTTTTTTGTATTTTTTCTTTTCCTGCAAATTTCTAACTCCAAATTCAGCTACTGCTTTCCTCCTGGGCCTTTTCTCTATGCAAAATCCCTAGTTATAAGAATGAAAAATTGCCAGACTGCCTCCAGAAAGACAGGGATCAAGTGTGCCTGCAACCCAATATACTGGAAAAGCTACAGAGAGAAAGAGAAGGGATCAGGGCAAGCTACAGTATCCTTGTCAGTTTTCACTGTGTTTTTTTCCCTGCTACTAACCAAACTTTCAGAAGCATTTAAAAGAGTCAAATCTGTTATAGGCAGAAAGCATAACCAGTTGGGACTGGGGACTGAGTGAGGCTCCATTCTCCAGCAGTTTCTTCTCCCCCTGAGCTCCTGACCTCACACTGAAAGGCCTGAGGCCAGAGTCTTCGAAACCAGTCAAAGGCAGCGCTCCAAGATCACATGAAGGTCAGTTCCAGAAAAAACACAAACATCTCCTTGATTGGCCTTCCTGAAGCAAGGGTGATTTTCTATGACAGGGACTCAGAGACTTTAATAACATCAAAGGAAGTAGGAAAACACAGATCTTTGAGAGTCACCAGCTTCTGTAGACATGCTGAACCATACTTTCTGGGAAACTGTTATGAACCTAAATTCTCACTGGCAACTGGCCTAGCCTCAATTGTAGGTTGGTCACATTTTTAAGCCTCTGGACCCCTTCTGCAAAGTATCCTTCACTAGGTCTCAAGGCATGTACTCCACAAGCGGAGGCAGGGAGGCACCATGAAGACCTCAAGCTCTGAAACTGGATCAGGCTCACTACTGCACGTTTCCAGTTCAAGGACCCTTTAGCCAAATGACTGATGATCTAAGGGCTGTAGATGTAGCTCAGATGTAGTTCAGTGGTAGAGCACTTGCCTAGCATGCACAAGGGCCTGGGTTTGATCCCCAGTATTAGGAGAAAATTCAAAAAGTAAGTTGATCTACTCTTTTGGAGGAAAAGTTATCACAATTTATCAAAAGTTTAAGAATTTATCCAAACATAAAATGTTTGGCATGGTGGTGTACACCTATATCCCAGCACTCAAGAGGCTGAAGGCAGGTGGATTGTAAATTTGAGGCCAGCTTGAACTACATCGTGAGTTTCAGGACAGTCTGAGCTATATAGTGAGACCCTGTCTCACAAATAAATAAAAAAAAGACTGAAGGTCTATAAACACAAGGATCAAGTTTGTGCTGTTCCATAGACCACATCCCCAGAACTGTGTCTTAACAATAATACTCTATGCAACAAATGAATGTCTGGCCCTCCAAAGAAAAAGATGACCCCATGATTAATGCTGCATGTAAACCAAGTCACCTGGTAGACCTTGTGCCAGGAAAGGGCAATGTGCCACCCTTTCTCCTAGATTCACTGATCAACCTGCAGTAAATACACAGTGTCATTACACTGTTTGAGTTCCTATGTATGACAGAAAGTTTCACAAACCCTAAAAGGTAGCCCATATATTTCAGGCAATTAAAGCATCTTACCCATCTCTGGGCATTTGTGAATATATTGTGTGCTGTGGGTATAAGAAGCCTAGGGCACTCAGTCTTCTGTATCCACACACTCAAGAAGGGAAGAAATAAACTGGACACCATGTGCATGCCTGCAATCCCAGTGACTCGGGAGGCTGAGGCAGAGAATACTGAGTTCAAGGCCAGAAGCAGCCTGTGCAACTTAGCAAGACCTAGTCTCAAAATAAAAAATAAAAAAGAGAGGCTCTGGGTATGGCTCAGTGGTACAGCACTTGCCTAACATGCTGGAGAACCTGAGTTCAACACCTTCAGTAGTGCCAAAAATTTTTTTAAAAAAAGAGGAAAAAAGGAAAAATAAGAGTTCATGGCATTCATTTCTAGGTGACACTGATCACCCAATCTTGACTTACCTTTTCTTTTCTTTTCCTTCCCTTCCTCCCTTCTTTCTTTTCTTCTTTCCTTTCTTTCTTCCTTCCTTTCCCTCTCTTTCTTTCTGTCTTTTTTTGTTGTTTTGTTTTTGTTTTTTGTTTTGAGACAAGGTATTGCTCTGTAGCCCAGGCTGGCAAGGAACTCACTATGTAACCCAGACTGACCTGGAACTCACAATCCTCCTGCCTCCCAAGCACTGGGGTTACATGCGTGAGCCACCATGCTCAGCCTAATCTTGACCTTGTTTCTTTATATGTTTTTTTCCCAATACTTGGGGGTTGAACCCAGGGCCTCACACATACTTAGCAAGTACTCTACCACTAGGCTGTACCCCCAGCCCATTTTTTATTTTTTATCTTGAGATAGGGTCTCTCTATATTATGCAGGCTGCCTCTGGCCTTACACCTGTGATCCTCCTGCCTCCACCTCTTGAGTCGCTAGGATTATGGGAATGAGCTACCATACCTGGCTCCAATCTTGATCATTTTAAGGGGAAAACAACAATTAACAGTAATCACATACCCTCAGGATTACTACCACCATGTATGAGAATACAGCTGTGATTTTATTTAAAGGATCTAGATATTAACTGAGAAGTGGGCAGATAGCACAGGCTGTACACAAGCTCCTGAAGTGCTCATACTATTATAAGAAGTCAAGGAGGGGGAGAAAACGGATATAGCTATGGTCTGGGCCATCTTCCCAAGCAAATGTGCTATTTTCAGAATCTAGAAACCCTAGCAAGAGAAGGTAAGCTAAATTTAGACAACAGCATTAGCCAGGGACCAAAGACACCTTGGAAGATGTTAGGTCCCAAAGTGAGGAAACTCATGCAAAGCAGAAGCCCTGTGCATACCTGGGACAGCACAGTCACTATTAATTATTTATAGGGATCAGCATAAGAATAGATAAAGGATCGCAAACAAAAAGGTAGTAAGATTACAATTTTTTCCTTCTCTAATTTCCAACATTTTTGGTAAAATGGTTCATTTTCTTTACAAATGAAAAAAATATATATAACTAATAAGTCGGACAACAATAACAGATTTAACAGGAAAAAGCCAGGCCAGGGCAGTTTTAGGGTTTGTCTTCTTCATGCTGGTTTAACTAAGACAAAGAGTTTGAGCTGTGGTTGGGGCCCCAAAGGAGCATAGTCCAGCCATTCTTCATCTAAGGCAAGGTTAAGCCCAATAGGATCTGAGCAGACAAGTTTGCATACCAGTCTTCCTACAGTCTGAACTGGAGAGCACAATCTATCTCCAGCCTTGGGACTGAGGATGCACTTTATGGAAGACACCGTCAATGGAGAAAATAAGGTATAGAACTCATGAGCCAGCCCCAAGACTGAGGACTTCAAAGGTGGGACCGGCATCTACCCAGGGGATCTAACTCACTTAGTGGCTTAAGCAGTACCCAGAAGGAAAAAAAGCCAGAAAACATGAGCAGCCTCACTGTTTAAACCCATAATGTGAGAAAAAGGCATGTATGGCAGAGGTAGAGTAGAGAGTAGGAAGAGGGTAGGAACAAAAACAAAGATGCCATTAAAACATATAGAGAGATAGATGACAGATGAGCATATGAAAAGATGTTCAACACCATATGTCATTAGAGAATTGAAAATTAAAACAATTAGATGCTACTCCACACCTTCTAGAGTGGCTAAACTCAAAAAAAACAAACAATATCAAATGCTGATAAGGACACAGGCAACAGGAACTCTCACTGATTGCAGGTTGAAATGAAAAATGGTACAGCCACTTTGGAAGACAGTTTCATACCAAGCTAACCAGTCTTAACACACAATCCAGTATTTGCACTACTAGACATTTCCCAAATGAGTTGAAAATTTATATCTACACAAAAACCTGCATATGAACAAATTTGTACATCAGCTTAATTCAAAATCACCAAAAAATAGAAGCAATCAAGATAAACTTCAATTAGAGGGTTGGGGTGTAGCTCAGTGGCAGAGTTTATTCTTAGTATGGGCAAGGCCTTGGTTTGATCCCCAGCACACACACACACAAAAAGCCTTCAAGAGGTAGGTGTGGTGGCACATACCTATAATCTCAGCATTCAAGAGGCTAAGGCAGGAGGATTGAGGTAAATCCTGGTTCAGCCTGGTCTACATAGCGAGTTCCAGGCCATCTTGGGCTACACAGTAAGACCCTGTCTCACAAAAACAAAAAGTCCTTCAGTAGATTAAAGAATGAACTATGGCACATCCACAAAATGGAATATTATTCAGTGATAAAAGGAAATCAAGTATCAAGTCACAAAAAGGTGTGGAGGAAGCTTAAATGCATATTGCTTAGTGAAAGAATCCAGTCTAAAGAGGTTCCATACTATATGATTCCAAATAGATGACATTTTGGAAAAGGTAAAACTACAGAGACAATAAAAAGGTCAGTGGTTGCCAAGGGTTTGAGGAAGATGGAAAGATGAACAGGTGGAGCACAAGGAATTTGAAGACAGTGAAGCTACTGTGTATGGCACCATAAGGGTGAACACATGACATGGACTTGTGTAAACCTAAAGAACTACACAACCCAAAGAGTGAACCCTGATATAAACGCTAGACTTTAGTTAATAATGATGTATCTATTTAAAAAAAATATACCAGCCTAGCGGGGTGGCATACACCTAGAATCTCAGCACTTAAAAGGCTGAGGCAGAAAGATCCAGAGTTTGAGGCCAGCATGGGTTACATAGTGAGACCCTATCTCAAAAAAAAAAGAAAAGAAAAAGTGTCAATATTGGTTCATCCATTGTAACAAGTATACCACACTAATGCAAGATATTAATAATGGGGAAAACTATATGCAGAGGAAAGGGAGTATTTATGGAAACTCTTTGTACTATCTGTTACAAAGTTGATCTATAAAATAGTCTATTAATTAAAATAAATCATTAAAGGCATTAAAAGGCTGAAAAAAATGACTATCTTTGCCAATGTAGAAGAGAAGAAAAAGATCCTCTCCTAGGTGGCAACATGCCCTTCTTCTTTTTTTTTTTTTTCTTTTTCTTTTGAGACAAGGTCTCGTTATGTAGCCCAGGCTAGCCTCAAATTTATGATCCTCCTGCCTCAGTCTCCCGGGTGCTGAGATTATAGGCGTGCACCACCATACCCACTTGCAACATGTCTTTATATCAAAACAAAACTTTGTCCTAGATTGCCACTGCAGATACCTCAGCCACACAGTTGTGAGGTACTCCCTACCTAGAAATGTTCCTCTTTTCCACCCCTAGCCCTACATAGAATGATCAGATACTCCATAAATCCTGGCCAAGACATGCTGTAGGCTGTTGGAATGCTGGGCACATTTTTGACTACAGAACAAGAAGCATGACAGTGTGAACTTGTCATCCATGGTAGCAACATCACCCGTGCTTCCAAAGAGTTGCAGACTACCCTGGTAACTTTCTGAAAATACTACAATAAGGTGGCAGAAGCCTCAATTTAAGAGATGACACAGGATTCTGTCATCTATTGTCCACCTGCACCCTCCTGCCATCACCCAACAGAACCCCTGTTTCTCTACAAAGTTGCTTCAACATCCAGCTCAACATCTTCCCTATAAAGCACTTCCTCATTAACTCTATTCAGTCACAATCACACACCATTAATCCCAAACCCTTTTGAACTTACATGTGTAATTTAAATAGAGTTCCACAGTGCTCTGTCTGCAGCGGGCAGAGGAGAGTGGGGGACTCTATGGGATCCACATTGCCTAGGTTTACATCCCAGGTCCAGTATTCACTGACTGTGAAGGCAAATTTCTTAACATCTCAGCTACTTAGTTTCCTTATCTATAAAATAGTAGAATAAATGCTATCTCAGAGTTGTTCTGAGGATTAAATGAGTTTGTATAAAGCACTTAGAATGGTACCGTATACAAACTGATAGCTGTGAGTATTTGCCATTATTACCATAGGCTTTAAGTTTCTTGAAACATAAAAGATCACAGGGTGAGGTGAGAGCCTCAGAGGCATAGGGAGACAGGAAAGCCAAAAGCTGTTCCCAGCCCTGATCACCAGTGTCTTCTTGCCCAGGGACCTTGCCATCTCATACCAAGCAGATGTTGGGGTTCTTAAGGACAGAGGCTAGGCCTGGTTTCTCACTGTCCCCCTACCCAAACACATCATCTTGTCTAATGTTCTGCCTGTACAGAGACTCAATGTAGCTTTGCTAGTGAGTATGTTGCATAGCCTCATCCTTTGTGTCTGAGAGCTCAGCAGGCAGGTCAGCAAGTTGCGCAGTCATCTGAAAGATTGAAGAGATCATTCTTCAGGGCTCAGGGCAGGGAAGACAAGATTACTCAAGATATACCTTAGGTTCAGAGATCAGAACTGAGGTCCTGAAATAGAAAACACACCCAAGGTGGATATCCCTGAGGCAGGATGTAGAAAGGAATTTAGGAGTCAGGAGCCAAAGGCCAGAGTCAAAACTTCTGAATCAGAATGCTAAACATGGAAGATGTTGGCAAATCCAGACTTAGAAGACAAGAGGTATGGCCTGGAAGTTGGGACCCCAGAACAGAGATGGGCTGAACAGGGAAGAATCCTGGGACTGAGAGATTAGACTGTGTCAAACCCACAAAGGTTCCCAAGTTTCTTGAGGAAAAGAAGGAAATCTCTCTGGCACCACTTTGGCCCAGCAATCACTCCCCAAAACTAGGCCTCTTAAAATGCTTTTTTTAAAATTGAGTTTGGCCAGGCCAGCTAGAGGACTCTCTTCCCAAGTGTCACCTTAATGCTGAGGGATTTTGAATTGGAGAATATGGAATCCCTACCCCAAGAAGGGGGCTGGGATTTGGCTCAGTTGGTAGAGCGCTGCGCTGCAGTCTCTGAGGTCTCGATTTCAATTACTAGCACTGCAAAAATGGGAGAAGGGCCTGGCAATCCACTCCCAAGGCAATCCCGAAACAGTCAGCCATTGAAAACACTATGAGGGTCGCTATGAGTCGGATACCAACTCAACGGCACCTAACAACAACAACAACAACAACAACAACAAGAAAGAAGCAGCAGTCCATGTTACAATTAAAATGGTTTATAAAGGATAAAGTCACATACCCACACAGATCTGTTGGGAGCCCCCACAATGCCTTAAATCTTCCTGTGGCTGGAGAGGAAAAGGAACTCTCCTTAACACTGAAAAGCTCAGAAGTCTAGGCCTGAAACCCAACCCAAAGTCACAGCTTCAGCTTCAAGGAGAGGTCTAGGCCCCTTACTGGCCCTACCTTTCCCTAAGCCAAGCCTGGATCTGTGTCTTTAGTAGACAATTTCACACAGCCAACCTGCGAACACCTCTGAGAAGAAGGGCAAAGAAACCAAGGCTTCAGGGTGGACTGCTTTCCACTGGGCCTGCAGACTTCCTCTAGCCTGGTAAACCCAGGTGGGCTAAAGTGGGGACCTGCCATTTGCAAGTGGCCTAGTGGTGCACTCCAGTGATACCTTTGGGAGGACAGCTCAGGTCCAACCAGAGAAGAGATCAAGCTCTCAGACAGGTATTTATGGGCAAGGCAGGATTTCTACTGGAAACCCCAGTGGATGAAAAGGCCATGTTTAAAAAGTTCCTACAAACCAAGATTTGAGGAAGGAAAATTAGCATTTCTCAACTGTAGGGGACTGAAGCCACACTAAACAAGTGGAAAAGTTCATCTGTGTCCAGTGTTTTAATAAATAACTCATGTGGTGCAGTGTCCAGTGAAGAAGAACACAGAGGGAAAAGGAGGCTCTCCACCAACTGAGAGGAGGCAGCGACAGGAAATCAGCCAGCAGCAGCTCCAACTCCCAAGGAGGCCCAGAACAATTCCAAACCCCACTGGACATGCCTGCCAACAAGTCAGCATTTGTGGGGCATAGCCTAGATCTCCCATGGTGGTGAGGTGTGTCTCTAACTGTGGGGCTATGGCATTTGGGCCAATTCCACACAAAGACTGTCCTTGGAACCAGTTTGATATGGACAGCAGATGACCTGCCCCAGTGGAATCTCACCAGGGAAGTTGGCCTTAGTTCACAAACACACTCTCCAACTGGCTAGCCTTGCAGGCCTTGCTTCGGTTCCCTATGGTTTTTGTCCAGCTAGAGTTGTTGGTGGTACCAACGGTAGGTGGAAATCCTCAGAAATGCACCAAAGCCACCTCTTCCACAGCCTCACATATCCCCGCATTCTATGTACTGCTGCCTGGCTACAAAGGGAAAAGCCAGAGCTGCAGGCTTCCAACAAGCAGTTGGAGGCTGAGGCTCGGCTGTCTGACACCTCCCAAGTCCAGGGACTTGAACAGGACAGTCTTTCCCACTGAGGTCAGTTGTGGGTAGCCTCTGGCTTCCTAGAAAAACACTGCCCCCACTTATGACTGCCCCAAGCTAGAATCTATTCTATCTCTCCAACTGAGAAACAGCCTCTTCAGATCCTTTTAGTCTACTCATAGAAGTTCAGAGTAGAAAGGTAGTTATCAGGAGCCACAGGGGAGGGAAGGAGAGAAGTTGATCAATGGGAACTAAGATACAGTTAGGAGCAAGAAGTCCTGGTGTGCTATTGCACAGTAGGGTGCCTATGGATAACAATAATGTACTATACATTTCAAAAAGCTAGAATGATATTTAAATGCTTTTGCCATAAAGAAGATCTGAGTAGATATGTTTAGCCTAATTTAAACATTATACAATGTATACATGTCAGAATATCACACAATGCCCCACTAATATATACAATTTTTATGGTCTTATGTATCAGCTAGAAAATAAATTTACAGGGCTCCTGAGATGTAGCTTAGTAGTAAGGATGTATACCTCCCATGTGGGGGTTCTGGGTACAATCCTCAGTACCCAAAACCAGAAGAGTTCAAAACCCCCAGCACCTAAGTAAATAAATAATTGAACTTAACCTTAACAATAACAACAACAAAAGAAACTTTTGATCCAAATGAGTACTCTTTTGTCACATTTCCTTTAATGAATGTGAAAATGAAAAGAACATGGGTAGAAATGGCTATCCCAATCAGTTTGTTCTTCGTTCTTCTTAGGGTTACCAGAGTGGGGCTCCCCTTCTGCCCTTGAATAAGAAGAAATGCAGGGGATCTCTTCACGTCTGCCTGTCCTTACCCTCAATAACCTGTGAGGAGAAAGATTCTACTAGGAGGAGCCGCACAGTAAGTATTTAACAAATACTGTTAACTGATTGAAGTGGAAAAGCAATATAGCACTGTGGCCAAGAATACTGACTTTGAGCTCACCAGACCTGGCTTTTAATTTATTAGCCATGCAACTTCTCTTATCTATAGGCAAGATGTAATACACAATGTCATAGAATCACTATGAGTATAAAATAAAATAATAATTATATTTTTATTATTTTTTAGAGATAAGGTCTGATTATGGTATACAGGCTGACCCCAAACTCCTAGGCTCAAGTGATCCTCTTGTCTCTGCTTCCCAAGAACTTGGGACTACAGGCACTTGCCACCATAGCCAGCCTGACAATTTTATATAAAGAGCTTAACCTCCTCCTTGGAACCTCTTCCAATCTAGCAGCCTAACTGAAAGTCACTCCCTTCACCATGCTCCCAGATTGTGTTCTATAGACATGGATTATAGCATTTAATACTATAAGCATCCCTTTATGTTTATCTCCCCTCTAGAATGTGAGTACTCTCAGACATGAATTATATCTTGCCATTTTATCCCTAAGATATCTATTATGATGTTTTGTGTCTGGTACAAAACAGGCACTTGATGAATATATGCTATAAAAATGAACTACTGCTTTTGCCTTTTCCTTCAGAATGAGAAAATAAAAGACAGTCGAGAAGAATATCGCCAGAGATTCATACGCCATAGCTCCAATCCACTACAATTAAGCTGGATGACTAGAATACTCATTTTTCTGACTTTACCTTCCAGTACTAAATTAAATGAGAATCCATTAACCCACTATAAAGAGTCTCACCATAGAAATGTTTGGAAAAGCAAATCTCTCTTCAAGAATCTTTCCAGGATCAAGAAGAAACCAGTCACATTGTCACAGGCCAATTATAAAGGTACTTTTGACATTGTAGGACAGAACTGGGTAAATAACTGAGAACATTCGTTCCATGTCCTCTTAGTGGCATGATGTAATGCTGGAAAATACCAGGCTGGAAAGATGAGGTGTGAGCCCAAAAAGAAGTCTCAGTCTTGTCATAATGACATTTGAATCTCAAAGTGCTTTATCACATATGTAAGAAGGTCATGTTAAATTAGAATAGAAAGGAAGGCCCTATTTAAAATTTAGAGGTTGCCCCTCCCAAAACATGGAGCTTTTTCTGTTAATGTTTGTCATGTTATTTTGACACTTAGGCCCACATTTAATAAGCAGAGTAGAAGAATTCTTAAGCTCATAGGAAACAATATTCTTTTCATCAGAATAAATCTGTCAACAAAAAGGTACCAGCTAGCTGCACTAAATACTCAGTAGGTTCTTTTTTCGTTTGTTTGTTTGTTTGTGGAATTTGAGGGTTGAACCCAGGGCCTCACACGTACTTAGCATGTATTCTACAGCAGGGCTGTACTCTCAGTCCATTAAAAAAAAAAAAAAAAGTTGTTGTTGTTGTTGTTGTTGTTGTTGTTGTTGTTGTTGTTTTGTGGTACTGGGGGTTGAATCCAGGGCCTCATGCTCACATATTTTGCAAGTGCTGTATCACTGAGCAGCACCCTTAGCCCATTCTTTTTACTTTTTGAGACAGGGTCTCGCTAAATTACACAGACTGCCTCTGGTTTCGAACTTGCAATCCTCCTGCCTCTGCCTCTTGAGTTGCTGGGATTACAGGTGTGCACCACTGCATCTGGCTCATTAAAAGAAATGTTTTTATTGAGACAGAGTCTCACTAAGTTACACAGACTGTCCCAGGCCTCAAACTTGCTATCTTCCTGCTTCTGCCTCCCAAGTCTCTGGGATTATAGGTGTGCACAACAGTGCCCAACTGCAGGTTCTTATTAAAATATAAATTAAAGTCCAGAATGGTCTCTTTATTCTCCATATTTATTATGCTATCTTCATTATTAATACTGTAATACAGGGTCCCCACTGAGGCAAGATTAAGTCCCTACTCCCAAAGTCTTCGGCTGATACTACAATAGATCCATTTGGAAGGCTGTAAAGGCAGGCCCAGACACTGCTCCCAACATGTGCCAGTGAGGGGATGAAGCCTGGATCTCTGAGCTTAATAAGGGAGAAGAGAGAGTTGGGTTGGGCTGTGGTCAGGAGTTGGTATAGCCCAATGGTTATGAACTCAGACTTTGGATTCAGCCCAATTCAATTGTAGTTCTTTTATACCTAGATGTGACTTTGAACAATTTGTTTAACCACTCAAGAAACTCAGTTTCCTCACGTGGAAGATGGAAATAGCAAGAGAATCAAGCATTTAACACAACATGAGAGACAGTAAGAACTATAACAAGGGGAGAAAAAGGCTATTATCACCTTCATCATCATATCATTATCATCATCATCTCCTCCAGAATTGGCTTCTCTTCAGAGGAAGGACAGGAAGGGCCACATTATTCTTTCAACCTTAGCCCAGGCTAAGTAGTCACCATCGAGATACCAAAAAAGATGGTGTAAGAAATAAAAATGTCACAAAGCAAAAGCCAGACTTGGAAACAAAATCAGTTCTTAACTATGCTATGAGGGAGAGGGAAGACTATATTTAAACAGAAGAGAAATTCTACCTCCAAAAAGTATAAATGGAAAAAGGGCTTTTTAAAACTATAATAGTAGCTTATTGGAGTACATGATACAATTGTTCAGAAGGAAACAGAATAGTCATTAAGTGTATGGACTCACAGGGTTGGAGATATACCTCACTGATAGAGCACATGGCTAGTACATGTGAGGCCCAGGGTTTGATCCCAAGCACTGCATTAAAAAAGTGTGAACTCTGGTACCAGAATGCCTACATTTAAATTCTAACTCTGTCACTTCTAAGAAGGGATGTTAAGCAAGTTTTAGAACCTCTTTGTGTCTCGGGGGCCTCACGCAAAGTAGAGTGAATATTAGTATCTATCAGTTTTAAAATGTTGTGAAAAGAGTAAATTCATTAGTAACATATACATATAAAGTGACTAGAAGAGTACCTGGCTTATAATCCATGCTTAATAAATGTTGTTGGCTTTTATAATTATTCTGATTTTAGCTATTGTTTCAGAGGATTTAATATTAAGTTGATTATGTTTATCTTGGTATTAAAATGTACTTATTTTTCCTAAATACAAATTAGGTGATTATAGAGCAATAGAGGATAAGAAGGTAAGATTTAGAAGTATGTAGGGCAGCAAGTGAAAGCAAATTGGGACTTAATATGAAATAAATAACCCAAACATAAATAAAGGCAGGTTAAGAAGTAGCTAGCCAGTCATGGTGTCACAGACCTGCAATCCCAGCTACTCAGAGGATAAGGTGAGAGGACTGTGAGTTCAAGGCCAGCCTGAGCAACCAAGCAAGGTCAGTCTTAAAAAAAAAATAGTAGGCAAGATGGATGAAAGATGGATAAAGAGATAGAAAGATGTACATATCTGTGATAAATCCAGTGGAGTAAAATTGTTAATGGTAGAATCTGGGTTGTGGGTATATAAATGTTCACTGTTCACCTCAATTTTGCTTTTTGTTTAAAAATTTTCAAGTAAGCTGGTGGGGGGCTGGGATTTAGCTCAGTTGGTAGAGAGCTGCGCTGCAGTCTCTGAGGTCCGGAATTCGATTCCCAGCACCGCAAAAATGGGAGAAGGACCTGGCAATCCACTCCCAAGGCAATCCCGAAATAGTCATACATTGAAAACCCTATGAGGGTAGCTATGAGTCAGATACCGACTCGACGGCACACAACAACAACAACAACAAGCTAGGGGGAAAAAAGGAAACAGACTTAGAGGCTCCAGCCCAAGTGTGAGGTCACAGCCATGTTGCCCACCATCTTATTCCAGAGCAAGCTTGGAAAAGCCTGATGGTTCTGGAACTCCTGCTCATCATCGATATTTTCCTGCAACGTTGGAGCAGCACTCAGGTGCTCACCTGGACCACTACAGCACAAGTAGATACAGGCAGAGTACAGAAACCCAGAGGTTCCATCTGAGAAGTGTAATGAAATGTCACAGAACTGACATTAACACCCCTATTCAGAAAACCTCAGAAATAGGCCTAAGACAAAGAAACAGGCAGGTAGAGGGCAGGCAGATGGCACACACTCACTCATGGACTCTGTTGTCACCATAGAGATCACTCAAGCCAAAGCTGATGTAGTGCCAGTGCTCAGGGATGTTGGCAGAAGGGCTCCCCACATTCCTGTACATGCTAACATAGTCCAAGGGATCTGGGCCTCCCAACCTGCAAAAGACAAAATACAGGGGTGTCAGTATGAGCTGAAAACCAGACAATGTTAAGCTAAGAGACTGCTTTGCAAACCCAAAGGGCCTATTCTGAGGAACCTAGGGTGAAAGATAACTAAAGGGAGGCTACATCTCTCTGGGAATGAGTCCAAGGGACAGGCAGCCGAGGCTGCCCAATTCCATGTGAACAAGAAGCTCCCTTCTCTTACCGCCAACAGGCAGGCCCTCTTTTAGAAATAAAATAAACTGAGTGGTTGCCCATTTTGCTTTCTCTTGTTTCAAATTACGGATCCCAAATAGGATTGGCAGGGATTAACACTTCTTCTGTGATGTGTGCAAACACTCCAAGCTTCAAAACAAGAAGTACACAAGTTAATCACTTGGCCCCTGTTGAATGACCATCCAGAGCATCCCCAATGGATATTGTTCCTGAAAGCAGAGGCTCTGCTCCACTATTGCCTCTTAGACAGGTATTTTCTGAAAAACTATTTTGTGTTCTATGTTAATTAGTGTGTTCTTAACACACCCAAAGCCTCCAGTCTGCACACACCTTGGCCTGTACCCCACAGACCAAAGCTGGAGTTTTATCATTGCAAATGACAAAGGCCAAACTTAGGCTAGCTCAATTCTGCTCAGAGAACTTCAGTAGAGCTAGGCTGAGTCCTGTGAGCACCTGCATTCAGAAGATGATCCCATGAGACTGCTGCCTCAAAGGTGGAGCTGGACCATTAAATGACTTGTGGCTTCTAAGAACCACATTAAATTTCCCCCACAGTTTCAACAAAGAAGCAGTTAAGGAAGAGATTCAGTCATTATCTCACTCTGAGGATTTAATTCAAAGAGATAAGAGTTCCCTTTAGTAATTAGGGTCAAAAAAAAAAAAAAAAAAACTGCTTTCCTTCAGAATGGAGAGAGAAAATTTAAGGGACTTCAGACACACAATAAATGGAAACCATGAGCAGAAGGAAGTCTGCCTCTAGCCAACAAACACTGCATTTGAGCTACCCAGATATTTGACCATTCCATAGACTGAAAAACCTTTGCCTGCCCCTGGAATACGGATGGAGTGCCCTCTCCAAGTGGGCTAGGCTGCTGAAGGAAAGCTAACAACCAAATAAAAGACGTAATACAGGTGATCACAGCAAGTGTGCCAGGACCATGCAATTTAAACCCTATTTAAAACCAGTAGGTCTGGTTTCATAGTCTTTCCCGGGATATTATTTGCCTTTGTAGAAATCCTTATCCTCTGCTAAGAAACGCTAAGTTATTTATAGAACTTCCAAGAAAGTCACTACAAATAGCTTAGAATCTCAACTAAGCTAGGAAAAGGAACAAATTTCCATGTCTGCCCTTAACTCTGATTTCATCAAATAATTAGACTAAATCAACAACCAGCTGGGTTTTAGAAAAGTTTGGGAGGGGAAAGAGAAAGAAAAGGGTAGAGACCCCTGTAAAGACCCCATTATGGCATTAGGCCTAACCCCAGAACAGGTAAGAGTGACTACACGCCCCCTATCTCCTCCAGTTTCCTGCTGCAAATTCCCAATCCTGTCCCTCTTACAGCCAAGGTCCATCCAGCAACAAGCAGCAAAACTGTGTTCACTGTCCCCTGCTCCATCTGCTATACCACTGCAGCCCTCCTTTTGACCAAGTATCTCAGGAGGTGTCACATCAAGAAGAGACTTTAGAAAGAGTCAGCGAATGGCCAAGAGTCAAAGTTAACCTCATCCTGAAGCTTATAGTTTCCTGCTCTACTACTCAAACTCAGAGGAGTATGTGGAAAACCATCCTACTTTGCACGTGGAAAAAGATGTTTGTTTATCACAGCATCCCAAACATCCCTCATCTTAATTCCTAGAACATCTGACTTCTCTCCACATACCCACTGCAGGACCACTCTGGACCCTAGGGCACAGCCTTTGCCTCTCTGCTTTAATCCTTGCTGAGCAAAGTTTCACCTTTCAGCTAGAATGTCCCTGCTGACCAAGGACTACAAGCTAGAGCCACCCCCCAGCAGCAAAAGGAATCCTAAGGTACCCTATGCCACAACCAGACCCAGGCAGTCTTGGTCAGTCATCCTGCTATGAGAACTGAAGGGGCTGATTGGATCCCAAATGGGAGAGATATGAAAGAATTTCAGTATCTTAATTTTACAAACCCCTCCAAACCTTAGAAAGAACCAGTCACTGAGCTGTTTCCTCTTAAATTTTTCTGCATCTAGGCAGCATTTCTAGTTTCACAAAGTGCTGTACAATCCTCCTTATTTGTCATTGCATGGTGGTCCATCTCTGAAGATATGACCTAAGAAGCTTGAGACAGGAAGAAAAAAATTGCCCTAAGTAGTCTTAGTCTTTTGCATTGTGCTTCAATACATTTACACACAACTCTAGCCTTGATGGGCTGGGGTTTAGCTCAGTTGGTAGAGCACTGCTCTGCACTTTCTGAGGACCGGGGTTCAATGCCCAGCACTGCAAAAACAAAAGAAGGATGTGGCAATCCACTTCCCAAAACAACCCTGAAACAACAATCCTGAAACAATCCACCAAGGGCACCTAACAACAACAACTACAACTACCCTTGATGGTCACTTAGGTGACAAAAAATGGTTGCATGATTCTGTGCAGAGATTTCTCCTCATACTTAAATGAGATTTGAATAAACAGTGTGGCAAAGCCAGCACCACTTTTCTCATGACACTGAACAAGTTCATCACAACAAAGTTAAATACAGAAGTGCAATTAGAATAGGTGATTAAGTTAGCAAGGGCTGCTTTCCTCCCAGAAACGTTCTTCAAAAACTCTTCTCAACCAACTGAACATGATGACTCATGCCTGTAATCCTAGGAACTCAGGAGGCAGACACTGGAGGACCACAAGTTCATAGGCAGTTTGTGTGTAACTTAGTGAGACCCTGTCTCAAGATAAAAAGTTTAAAAAAAAAAAAAAAAAAAGGGCTGTAGGTGCAGCTCAATGGTACAGCACCTGCAAAGCATACATAGGGTCCTTGGTTCAACCCCCAAGTACTCCAAACAAAAACAAAAAACAAACAACAAAAAAAAACTCTTATCAACCAAAGAACAGTTTGCCTGCCAGAGATGACTGTGCTGTCTGTCACATCTCCTCCTGCCTACCCCAAAAGAGCAGGCTGCTCCCTCTGGCACCCCTTTAGAGAGAAGGTAGCTGGTCCTTGGACGCTCTGGACCCTCCATTTTGGCAGCCTTCTATATATACTTCCATGGACACAGAGTCGGTTTCAGTCCTGTACAGCCTAGCAACTGCCATCTCCAGAAGCAGAAAGAGGTTGTCATAGCGGAGACAGACTCAGTCCTACATGGAGAGGTAACCAACAATGACATCTACTTCTCCCTTCAGGTCTACCCTTTGCCAGCACCCCAAGCAGTTGAGTTGCCCCAATAGTTCTCCAGGATCCCCTGAAGGGAGTCATCTAATAGAGTGCCTGCATCAATGTGGTCCTGGACACATTCAAGCAATTCCTCAGTAGACTTGGTCCAGAAAGACCAAAAGGACAGACTTTTTTCATCAGTCCCCATAACACGTGTTTTGCCTGAAGGCTGAAGGAAGAAACAGGTTGCAAACAGGAACGGGAAACCAGAAAAAACCATTCCTAGCCCAAGGGCAGACCATCTGTAAACTGATCCTTAATAGAACTGCTTGAGGGTTACCCTGGGCTTCCCAGAGAAAATGTTGCCTAATCGTGAAGCTGTGGAGAGGAGGCTCTTCTTAAAGTTCCACTGAGCTACTTTCCTCCCTACCCAAGGCTCAGGTCTCCAACATTTGCTTTTCCATTGGAAGTGGGAAGCTGTGGTCTTCTTCAGTCCTGAGCTAAACCATGGCTTTCCCTGCCCCTGTTCTTAACTAAGCTCCTAAAGTAAAGCAGCTGCAAAGCCAGAAGGAAGCTCTGCAAAAAGAAAAAACTGTGCAGAGTAAGCAGAAAGTTTATCAGGAAAAGTTCCTCCGTCAAACTTCAAAAGTAACAGCTCTGCATTGATAGGAGTTCTGAGCTCATGGGAAAGATATCAAAAGCAGACCTCCTTAGCTCCTTAAAAGTGCAACCTTCTAATCTTGCTCTCCTAACCCACGGGAGAGCCCCGAGCCCCAGAGCTGCTTTAGCTTATGCAGTCTGGTGCCCTGTGAGTTTCTCCAACCTCGCTCCTCCAAAGCCTTCTCATGTGCTCCCCAGGCCCCGCCTCGCCTTCCCATCTCACTTCAGCCGCCCCCCCCCCCGCCCCCGGCTTCCCTACGCCCACTAATGACCCCCTACAGGCGCCCCCTCCTTTCACCACGTTTACACTTCCCTCTCATACCGTTCCCCTTCTGCTCCCCTACACCCCCAACTCTAATCCTGGTTAACCCTTCACTGCCCACAGGATCCGTTAACCCCTTTGTCCCCGTTCTCAACTTCAGAGTTAACTCCTTCCCTCGCAGCAGGAAGCCATCATTCCAAGTGTTTTAACCATTCTCCTCCCTCTTTCTCCCCCTCCCGCAAATCATTTAGTCCCCAGCGCTCTAAACGTTCCTCGCCCGCCTCTGTCCTCCCGCGGCCCAGGGCATACCAGTACTTGACGATAGCGGTAACCTGGAGCGGGTTTGGCTGGTCAGGGTATAGACGGCGGCACTCTCCGTAGATGGCGTGCAGTCCCGGGGGAAAGAGCGAAGCAAAGGCCGGAGGGGCAGTAGGGCCAGGGGCCGGGGGCGCGGCAGGGCCGGGGGCGCCGCTAGGCCGCAGCTCCGCCATCCGAGCGCGTAGGGCGCTAGGAGAACCCAAGAGGGTGGAGGAGGGAGAGCGCACTGACGGACCAGCGGATGGACTCGGTGGGTGCGACTCCCGTAGGCGACGGGGGCTGCAGCGAGGTCTAGCTCTGCGCCTGCGCACAGAGCACTGTCCGCCCTAGCAGTTGCCGCCGCGGAGTCTGCGGGAAGATACCTCGGATCCGCGGGGAGCTCAAGGGGGCGGGGCACCGGCGCGCCCCTGTACTGGCAGCCATTGGTTAGTGTGCTTGCCAGTCACAAGTGAGGAAGGCATGACTTGACATAGGCCCCGCCTCCCTCTCACCACGTTGGGCATGTCCCAAGGCTCTTCGCCTCCCCCTAGTGTTAGGAGGAATCCAGGTTTAAATGAAATGAAGCGTCTTTTTGAGGGTGCTAGGGTCCCACGAGGGCTGGGATTTAGCTCAGTGGGTAGAGTGCTGCGCTGCAGTCTCTGAGGTCCCGAGTTCAATTCCCAGCCCCACAAAAATGGGAGAAGGGCCTGGCAATCCATTCCCAAGGCAATCCCGAAACAGTCAGCCATTGAAAACCCTATGAGGGTCGCTATGAGCCGGATACTGACTCCACAGCACCTAACAACAACAAAGGGTCCCACGAAAGCACTGAGCATTGCGCCAACAAAGCGCTAGTCGCTGTTCTACTGACACGCTAACAAAGGGTTAAACATAAATCTGACGATGCATTGTTTGTTCGTGCGAGATTAGTTTTATTATAAATCTTACTGTTTCTTAGTGTTATTGACAAAAATATTCCTGAAACTTGAAGAGAGACGAGGGAGGAAATAATCCATAGAAAAGTGCAGTAGGCCCTTTCGAAATTGTTTACATATAATTTCTCTTCACTTCCTTTTTCACCTATCAGTGTCATTCCTAGATCCCCAAGAAAATTAAAAAGATACTAGAGCAGTTCTAAAGCCTTAAATGACATTTTAGTGACCAAGAGACCACTCATACCAGTAGTTCCAAATGCCAGTCCTCAGAAAATATTTGGCTGTTAGAAAGTTTACATCTATTCAGGAAAAAGTGTGAAAAGTAATGACATTGTACAGGTTTTTTCTTAAAGCTAAATTTATGCAATTTATTTTCCTTTGTTTTAGGAATATGTCCTTCCTGTGTGTGTTAAAATTTCATTTCTGTTAGAGTGCAAGGTGCTAGATGTTTATTGATGTTTTATAGTTTTAAATAAAAATATGGCAACCTTATATTGTCCAAGTGAAAGGGGTGGAGGAGTGGCAGAACTTACCTGCAAACTCCAAACACCCACGAATTACTGACCAATCCAAAACTCAACCACACACAAGTACTTGATAAAACTACATACTTCAACATGCATTGCGAACTCGTCCGAAAAGACTACAGATCCAGTCATGCAACACTATCATCTCTAGTCTCTAATCTTGGGGGACTACAAACCCCAGAGTACCATGAGTCAGAAATACGCCATCTAGTCTTTTAAACCTGCTAGAGCTCAGGAACAGACTGGCCAGCTAACCATGGTGCAAGGCATGCTGGAGATGGTAGTTCTTCTGATGCGAGGTCTGACCGCTCCCTCGACTCCTGGTAGAGGCGCCCTGACTGCGCATGCGTGTCAGTGGCGTTAACAGCGGACCGGACTGGCAGTTCCTTCCTCGGGAAGGAGAGATTCCTCTGCCATGGAGTCCTACGATGTGATCGCCAATCAGCCTGTTGTGATCGACAATGTGAGTAGCGTCGTTCCTGTTTCTAACGACACTTGTGTTGTGCTCCCTGAAAGGATCGTTTCCTGGGTTTCAGCCTGAGCCACCGGCTCTTTGTCACTGGCTGGGCCTGTCAGGCGGGTTCAAGTGCCGCCGCCACCGTCGGTGCCCTAATCTGTAGTCTGCAGGCGAGGAGGCCGGCCAGCAACTGTGGGATGGAGAATTTTGGGATGGACAAAGGGAATAGCTGTAGTCCTAGCGGGGTCCTTGGGCCCTTGGCTCGAGTGGCCTTAACCACTCTGTGATAATCTGGCGCCCACCCTTCCCCAGCTTCCCTTCATTCTATTGGCTGCTCTGGCTGTCCATCTTGGCCGATGGTTCTGCCTCTGGACTTTGCCGGATGGAGGCAGCACTCTGCAGTTATTGGCTCGCTTGCCTGTCGTTCTCCTGGCCTCCACATCATTTTCCCCTTTCGCTGGAGGTGCGGTGCTCTAGGTCTGTAGGGATTGGCTTCCGGGACTTAGGGTGAGGGGGCGGAAGGCGAGGGCCGGTCTGCGGGTGGAGACCGACTGTTTCCTTGGGTGCGCGCCCGTTGGGCGGCGTGGTGGAGTGTATTTGGGTGGGGCCCGAGAATCTGGTGCCGGAAACGCCCATAAAATTTCAGTTATTTCTCTGATAATAAATTATAGTTAATAAAGGTCGAGAAGGAAAGTGACAAAGCAAGGAAGTGCTTCCTCTTTGGAACAACTAGTTGTCTGGGTGGGGGGCAGGAAATTACTAAACATGAAATCAATATTTGCCGGGCGCTCTAACGCTTCCAGGATGCTTTCACGTACAGTCAAGTTAGATCCTCACAAAAACTGAGTGGACAGTTAAAGGGGTTCGATCTTCATTTCGCAGATGAGAAAACTAAAGCATAAAGAAGTGATCAAGGTCACGTAGTAGAGGTGCCCTAAATTCAGTGCTTTCTCCGTGGATCCTTGTGCTAGCATCCCCACACAAATGCATCAATAGTGACAAATGGAAAGAATCTTAATTATTGCTTTTACTGGAGGTGTGTGCAATTGTCTTACATTTCTGTATGCCATCCCAATGTTTAGTCCTACCGAGATTGTTGACCCATTCTGGGTCCCTCGATTGAGGCAAAACTATCAAGCCACTCTGTCCTAGGGTGACTCTATCAAATTCACTATGTTGATCCAAACCTTTAGGGCCTTGAGCATATCGTTGTTGTTATTAGGTGCCTTCATTCCCACTTCAGTGCTTCTCTGCTTGTTTAGGGAGTGGGCTGTCAGGTCCTTCTTCCATATTTTGTGGTGCTGGGGATCATACACCCAGGGCCTCAAAGTGCACAGAGCAAGTACTTTGCCAATTGAGCCAAACCCCAACCCCTGCCCATGTCATTGTTGCTAGGTGCTGTGGAGTCGGTGTCCAACTAATAACAACCCTACATACAACAGGCGGAACACTATTGTCAGTGCTTCTCTGCTATTCATGGGGTTTTCAATGGCAGATTGATTTTTGGGAGTGAGTTGCCATGTCCTCCCAAGTCTACAGTATCTGGTGTTCCCAGGCCGTCTCCTGTACAAGTACTAATCAGGCCCAACCCTGCTTAGCTTCCAAGATCTGACGGGATTGGACGCCACAGTGCTACAGCTGCAGGCTTTCGCCCGTATCATTAGTTTCTTTATTTACATCATCTTGCTTCAGTTCTGGTAAGTAGATTGGAACTATTTTCTCTAGTTTGTGCGGGAAAGCGAGGCTTGGAGAGTTACTCAAACCACCTGGTTTAGGAATTGAGGAGCCAAGATTTAGACTGAAATCTGGTTCTAGGTACCTCAGATTTTTCAAGGAAAGGTGCTTTGTTGTTACCTTCTCTTCTCTCTAAGGGTATGTCTTCTGCCTTTAAGAAGGAAGGGTTGAACTTAATGAAACACCTCATTTTTAAGAGTATTTTCTTTGTCTTCCTCCCTAGACTGTTTAATCCTTGTGGGTAAAGATGGTATTCTTTTATTCGCCTCCTTTTACCTCCCTCCCCACCCCTTACATAGTACTTAGGGCCTGGCACCACTGTGTGCTCAATTAAGCTTTTTCAATACATAGGTGGATGAATGGATGAATACTGAATGTCTCTGTCACAGTAACAAAGAGGTCCCTAAGTAAGGAAAGGATGAGGGGTTTCCTCTAGTTAGTACTGCAGAGGCCTGAATAGGACTCCTTGTTCCTGATGTTGATTTTCAGAGAATACTGTTTCTATGTTTAGCTAATCCCTCTGTGCTTTATCTACCTTTCTCTTAGTTCTAAAAAGAGAAAAAAAGAGCATACATACATATATATATATATATATATATATATATATATATATATATGTAGTTGTTGTTAGGTGCCGTCAAGTCGGTATCCGACTCATAGCGACCCTCATAGGGTTTTCAATGGCTGACTGTTTCAGGGTTGCTTGGGAGTGGATTGCCAGGTCTTTCTCCCATTTTTTTGCGGTGCTGGGAATTGAACTCGGGACCTCAGAGACTGCAGCACAGTGCTCTACCAACTGAGCTAAATCCCAGCCCCGTGCGTGTGTGTGTGTGTGTGTGTGTGTGTGTGTGTGTGTGTATATATATATATATATATATATATATATATATATATGGAAAGAGAGAGAGAAGTTATCAATTCCATGCTGTCAGTACTGCAGAAGGAGCAGTCGGTTCATCCCACAGGTTCCTTTCCTTCTTGAATTGTTTGTTTGGCTGGAATTCTATCTCCGGTCATTTTCTTTAATGACACTTAAGCTAATGCTTTGTAGTATCCTCCCTTGCCCCTCTCTGGTACTAGGGGACTGAACCAAGGGCACTCCACCATTGAGCTGCACCTTCAGCTCATTTTTTCATTTTTATCTTGAGGCAGGATCTCACTGAATTAATTGCATGGGCTACCTCTGGCCTCAAATTTGTAATCCTTCTGCCTCAGCCTCCCAAGTTCCTGGGATTACAGGCCTCTAACATGGCATCTGGCTCAGAACTTTTTTAAAGGAAATAAAACTTTGCAGGTATAATCGAAGTCTCTTCATTCCCCTCCACAACCCCATTCTTTCTGTTCCAGAAGCAACCACCATTATAAAATTGACGTGTTCCTTTTCATCCATAATTTTATGGACATATATTTTATATTTTGTGTGTATACATATGTATGTTTAGTATTTGTGTTTTAAAATTTTACTTAAGTATCATCATCTTGCCAGCTCTTTTTATTACAGCAAATTCCAAATATACAAAACAAGAGGGAATACTGTAATGAACATCCACAGGTCCATCACCTAGCTATAACAGTTAGCAATGCTTGGACGTTCTTTTCAATTACATTCCCACTCCCATACTCCTGGGTTTCTGAGACAGGGTTTTGCTATGTAGACTAGTCTGGCCTTGAACTTGCAGCAGTTCTCCTGCTTCTGTCTCACAGGTGCTGGGATTATAGGCATGCCCCAACACACCTGGCTCCCACACTCTTTAAAAAACATAATCAATATACTATTATCACTCCAAATAAAATTAATATTATCAAATATTTAGTCGATATTCAATTTCATTAATTGTCTCCTTTTTGAAGTAATTTGTCATCAGTTCTTACAATCCTACTAATGCTGATTCACTTAAATTTTAGGAACACTAGACTTAGCTGGGGCTGGGATTTAGCTCAGTTGGTAGAGTGCCACCCTGCATGTTCTGTGCATGTTCTCTGATGTTCTGGGTTCTATTCTCAGCACGGCAAAAATGGGAGAAGGACCTGGCAATCCACCGCCGAGGCAATCCCAGAATAATCAGCCATTGATAACCCTGTGAGGGTCGCTGTGAGTAGAACACGACTCTACGGCACCTAACAACAACAGAAGCTGAGGAAATTAAGCCAATGTGTTTATTTAAAACTGTCACTTGTAATGTGACATTCTGACTGTTGGTTGTACAACTCAAAAATCCATCCCTTGATGGAAAGGGTGAAGAGGAGGTGACTTATAAAGATATTTTCACTGTTCATTTATGTATATTTTTGTAAGCCAGGGGTATGTTTCACACAGGGCTAAATGTACTTAGGGAGGAAAGAAACCAGGTACCATATGGGAAGGGAAACATCATTAATTAGTTGCTGGGTATAACTAGAATAAGGATCTCACACTCAGTGCCTACAGAGGCCAAGCAAGAATGGAAATATTGTAGCGTAGCTTGACAGACACCTCTTTCAAGGTGGCAAATTAGGAAGGTACATTGAATTGAGTGTGCCTAACCAAAAGACCAAACTGCTTCTTATTTATATCCAGTTGTCCCCCTGCAGGAATGCAGGCTGATTGTTGCCAGGTGTTTTAATTTTTTGAGAGAAATCAGAAATACTAAATTTTAAGCCAGGTGCAGTGGCACATGCCTATAATCCCAGTACTTGGTTGGAAGACAGGCCAGATGATCGCCATGAGTTCAAGGCCAACCTGGGCTACATAGTCCCAGGCCAGCCTTAAAAGTAGATAAGAAAGAGAGAGAGAGAGAGAGAGAGAGAGAGAGAGAGAGAGAGAGAGAGAGAGGAAGGAGGGAAGGAGAAAGAAATAGAAAGAAAGAAGTTAGTTTCACATGTAATTTCCAATTTATAACTGATGACAGTTAATATAAAAGTATTTTGTGTTCTACAAAAGCAGAAAGTAGGTTAGTAATCTTGTAGGGCTGGAAGAATCAGCACAGGGGATGAAGAACGACTGCTAATGGGTACAGGGTCTCTTTTTGGAGTGATGAAAAAAGTTCTGAAATTAATCACAAGTTTATGGCTCGCCTAGGCTACATAGTGAGACCCTGTCTCAAAGACAAACAAAAAGTTTTTTTGTTTCTAATTTTGATGGTGATGGTTATTCCACTTTAAATGAGTAAATTATATGGTGTATGAATTTTGGTATATGAATTTTCTCTATGTAACTTTTTTTTGTTTCTTTTTTGTCTAGTCCTTGGGGTTTGAACCCAGGGCCTTATGCATACTTTGCAAGCATTTTACCACTGACCTGTATCGCCAGCTCCTTTTTTATTTTTATCTTGAGACAGGGTCTCGCAAGTTACACAAGCTCTCTCTGGACTTCAACTGGCAATCTTCCTGCCTCTGCCTACCAGGTCACTGATATTACAGGCATGCACCACCACACGCAGCTGTTTTTTTCTTTAAGTACTTTCTGGACCAAACAAAATATGTCTTTGGGCCATAATGAACCACTAGTTAACAACCTATTTCCTACAATCTGTGGCCCCACCTCTCTCAGCATCTTTGTCCCACTTGTAAAATGGGGGACAGCAAGCCTCTTTCCCCACACATCAAAAATAACCAGAATTTCTCAAGATAAAACTTGTCCAAGCCACAAGTCCTATAGCCAGCCAGTACCAGGAGAACCATGCTGAGAGAGTAGCTCCTTTGCCGACAGCAGAAGGACAATCATTGGTGGTGGATGGCAGCAGACTTGAGTCTTCATAAATCAAATATTTAGTGAGACTGCTTTTTCAAGAAGCCTTTGTAGGGCATTTGTTCACTTGGCTTTGCCAAGGTGAATAACAAAGAGAGTGGCAACTCATTTGCCAAGTACACACTTGTAAATACTGTTAAAGAAATGGAGGTAGCCCTTTTGTATGCTCTTGAGCAGAACAGAGCAGCTCAGCCCCTTCCCCTCCCCTCCGATTCTTCATCTAACTACTGGCCTGTCAGGCCTGCTGGGGGCTGCAGGGACAAGCTGGGTCTGGTTCTTCCTTGTGCATCATTCCCAATGCTGCTTCTGCCTTTCCTACACCACCTTTGCCTGCCGCTGCTGGCATTCCAGGTGCTCATTCAGGTTCCATACTTTAAGTTTCATCTTCCAGTCATTTGCACTTGATTTGAACTTTAGTCAGCTGGCATATATTGAATACCCAGAAAATGCCAAGTACCACAGATATATGAAGTCTCTGACCTTAAGGAATTTGGACTGAGAAGAGACAAAAATGGAAATCATAAATTCTCAAAGAAAGTAGAATGAAATGCATGCTACCTCATGGTACAGATAATGGTGATTTGCTGTAAGATAATAGGAAGAGGATAATAGGCTCCAAGTGGGGATTCTTCAGGAGGAAGCCACAATATTTGAACTGGACTTGTTGGAACCTTGCTGGGAAAGACAGAAAGGAATAAATGAATCTGACATCTTAAACTGTCTTGTTACCCATCCTCCAGTCCTTTTGTTCGTAAACTAAAAGTCAAATATCCTGAAAAATCATCTTTTAAAAATATCCAGGTCTAGTAGGGCATGGTGTCAGACACCTATAATCTCAGCATTTTGGAGCCTGAGGCAGGAGGAGTGCTGCAAGGCCAGCCTGAGCTACATCGTAAGTTCCAAGCCAGGGCTCTATAGTGAGACCCTGTCTCAAAAAACAAACAAACAAACAAAAAATCCAGGTCTTAAACTGTTGTTGTTAAGTGCTATCGAGTTGGGTCCAACTCATAGCGACCCTATGTACAACAGAGGAAGCACTACCCAACATTCTGCCATGCCTGGCACTACTGTCAGTGCTTTTTTGCTATTCATAGGGTTTTCAATATCTGATTGTTGTTTTTTGTTTGTTTGTTTTTGTTTTGTTTTTGTTTGTTTGGTTTTTTTTTTGGGGGGGTGGGCTCCCAGGTTCTTCTCCCAAGCCTATAGCATCTTGTGTTCCCAAGTAGTCTCCCATCCAAGTACTAACCAGGCCCAACCATGCTTAGCTTCTGAGATCTGACAGGATCAGATGCCAGGATGGTATAGCTACAGGCAGTTCTTAAGTACAGGTCTCATTTTTACTTACCTCATATTCAACCTCTGCCAGGAGATCCAATTAGTATGTTGGTATCACCACACCCCAATGAAGGCAGTGAGCAACCACTGGCAGTTTGAGCTAACAAGTTCCCAGAGTTCTCGTGCGCAGTACTGTTCCTGCCTATCCGTACTACAGTCTCAGAGCCCTGGGGTTTACAGTAGGAAAGTTCTCCCTCCTTCCCAGCCTTTCAGCTCACTTTACAGCTGTACTTTTCCGGCTCCTTGCTGTACTGCCCAGGCCAGTGAGTTTATACATTGTCTTCTGTTTTCTGCCTTTGCTGGCACAGATTCCTGCTCCCTTAGAAAACTGGTTGGCCCTGCTCTTTCTCCACACCACTTTCCCTGTTCTCAGCCACTCCTCATTGCACCCAACCCTATCCTCTGTCTTGCCAGTCTTACTCATCTTCTCCTGTAGAGAAACAGGAAACAGAGAGACAGAGAGGGAGCCAGGGGTGTCCTGGGAAGACTTTGGTGCAAAGATAACCTTGGCTACTTAGCATCTCCTGATCTATTCAATGCTTGCTATGTGAGTTCCAGAAATGTCATGCTCTGACGTAGGAGAAGCAACAAGAAAAGGCTGGTCCCAATTATATGTGCAACTGCAAGCTACACTGGGGTGGAATAGTGAGGTTATCCAGTATGGTGGTAGAAGAGTTAAGAAGGAAGAGAACAGGGTATATCCGCAAGCAAAGTGAGGCCTCAACATCTATTCTGCACAGGATTGGTTTCTGTACCTAGAGTCAATCTTTACATTGGTTGGGCCCTTGAAGGTACCAGAGATGCTGGTTGGTAAACAAAGCTGCTTTCTTGAGCATCCCACCCAATATACCAAGTCTTGGAGCAGCAGGATTGTGGGTCTCATCTCCTATTTTCAGACAAGTCTTCAGGGCTTCTATGTTCTTTACCATTAGGAAACCAAGGAGTAAAACAAAGAGTAATAAAAACTAAAACAACAAACCTCATATAGCTTAGTGCTCTGCCCCTGCCATAAGAACCAGCCAGTTTGTGTTCCAGTAAAGTCAGCTGTAGGCACGGCTGTCCTCATGGTGGATTCTGTCTTAGAGGACCTAAGACAGGGAGAATCAGTCCTGAGCTGGGAAAGTGGATTGAAAGCATCCTATGCTGGCAGAACGGAAAGAATCATGTACTTTTTCTCTCTACGATTATGTTCCTGAACTCAGTCGCTTTGATCCCTCTAGGTACTTGCCTCTTCTCAGGTTTTCTGTCCTCTTCTTCCCTTTATTAATGTTGCTTGTAATTCCCAAAGTAAAGTGTACTGAATGTAGAAAAGTGAAAGACTACAGAAAAATCAAACAATACATTGAGTGTGCGGTAGAAGTCCTCCACATCACCATCCCCAGTCCCACTTCCCTCCCTGGATGTGCATTCATCTTTTCCTAGGCTTGTGCAAATGTATATATTATATGTGACTACAAAGTTTCTCTTCTCTCTCTATGAAAATGATTTAGTGATCATTCTGATTTCTCTTTCTCTCTCCTCTCTTATCAGGGATCCGGTGTGATTAAAGCTGGTTTCGCTGGTGACCAGATCCCCAAATACTGCTTTCCAAACTAGTAAGTCATTCTGCAGGTTAATCAGGACTTTGGGAGTCTTCTCAGTTTTGTCATGGGGCCAGTGCTCCCTCTTTTAGGAGGAAGAATTCTCTCTTAGGTCATTATTGGTACTCAGAACAATGACAAGCAAGGGATGAGAGCTAGGTTTGGAAAAGACAAAGGAATTAATTGCTAGTACAATTAATTGCCTGGCATAATTTGAGAAGAACAGGCAAGACGCCTCATTTTTTAAATCTGATTTTATCTGATGTCACAAATTTTATGATTGGCATCTCGTTGCTTGACAATTGCCTCATCATAGAGCCTTCTTATTCTTTATTTTTTGTGACGAAGTCTCTCTATGTTACCCAAGCTGGCCTCAATCCCCTGGGTTTAAGCAATCCTCCTGCTTCAGCCTCCCAAGTGGCTGGGACTCTAGATGTGTACCACTGCACCTGGCCAGAAAGCCTTTTTAAAAAATTCTCCTATTGCTGAGATGGAGTTTAACATTAAACCATACCTACCATCTTAGTGAGGATGAGTTTCTTGGAGCTTTCCTCCTAAGGCAGAGAGAGTAAGCAGGAGATGGTGTGGAGTCCTAGAGAAGGGCCTTAAGTGGGAGAAAAAGGAAGAAATCTGTATAAGTGACACCACCACAGTCTCATTTAGTATATGTCCTGTGAAGGGGGCTAACTAGTTTAAAAAGAATCTTTTTGCCATGATAGGGATGGGACCCAGGGCCACATGCATATTAGGCAAGCACTCTACCCCTGAGCTATACCCTACCCCCTAAAATGTTTTCATTAGCCATTCATTTAGAAGTTCTTGCTCCTTATTTTTCTTGGTCTGTATACACATTGAGGAAAGAGAAGAACTAGGTAAGGAAAGAGGAAAGAGGTACTAAGTCTTCTAAAATTTGTTTTAATAATTTCTAAAATAATGTAAATATAAAAATATGAAATAATACATGAAAACTTCAAGTAATAATGTGCTTTGTAGAAATTATAGAACATACAGAAAAGTATAAAGAAGGAAATTAAAATCGTCTGAACCTTCACTCCTCAAGGATGAACACAGTGGAATTGGGTGTATCCATATGTATATCGCCCTGAGTCTGTCCTGAAATGAAAAACAATGTTCCTTCCTGCTGTCTTTTCTAGTGTGGGCAGACCCAAGCATGTTCGTGTCATGGCAGGAGCCCTTGAAGGCGACATCTTCATTGGCCCCAAAGCTGAGGTAATTCTCACATCTATAAAAGAAGCCCCAGGCCACCAGAGGACTGTCATTATTCACCATGTGGGAAGTGTCCCAGTGGTTGGACACAGTCACGATTAAAAGAGCAATTTTCTCTTACAATCTTCCTTTCAGTCCTCTCATCCTAGGCCTAGATGGTTTATTTCTCTCAGGAGTAGCCTCTAGTCTTGGAAAAGAAATATCTGGAACCCCACTTTGGGAGACACAGAGACCAGTCTAAAAAACAAGGCTTTGCCTTTCTTCTTTTTCCCGTCACTGCCTTGCTAGTGATCAAATTGACTGGCTTGGTTATGGTTTTGGCAGAGGTACTCAGAGGGGAGATCTTGGCTGGTATGCCCTAGAGATGAGCTAATTAGCCCAGTTTTGACATAGCCTTCAGACAACTTCTAGGAAGTAGAACAACAGAATCATTTTGGCCAACTTTAGCTCCAAGTGCTGAGGCCAGAGGTGGGAGCCAGGTAATTGAGTGCTGGAACAGGGAGTGAAGAGGATGCCTCCTATCCTTTGCCCTAGGGCACCTGAGAGCCATAGAAAGACAGACACCCCTCTGCTTTGCAGCTGCTTGGGCAGTAAGGGCAGTTTGCAGGATACAGTCTAGAGACTTCAAGAATGAGTACCCACCCTCAACCTGGGTGAGGGCTGTGTGATGGGAGGTCACAAAGCTGAGGCTTTTTTGGAGGTGATTCAGCTTGCACAGCTTGGGCCTAAAGGAACAGAGTCCTGGGCAGAGCCTGACTGCTGCTGTAAGTCCTGACCTCTGCCCACAGGAGCACCGAGGGCTGCTGTCAATCCGCTACCCCATGGAGCATGGCATTGTCAAGGACTGGAATGACATGGAGCGCATCTGGCAATATGTCTATTCTAAGGACCAGCTGCAGACTTTCTCAGAGGAGGTGAGAGTCCTGTGTGCAGGGCACCCTTTGTCCAGCATGCAAAGCTGAGCAGGTTCTCTATACCTCACAGATGATAAGGATGATGGTGATAATTGCCAATAGTGTTGGAGTCTCACTATGGACCAAGCACTAGGCCATGTACTTTCTAAACATATTCAAATTTAATCTCCATGCCATTCCTATCAGATACAGGTAGAATTATCTCCATTTTACAAACAAGGGAACAGAAGTTCAGAAAAGCCAAGTAGTGCTTCCAAGATCACCCAGTGAATTAAATGGTAGAGCTGAGATTCAAACCCACATCTTTCAGAATTTGGAGCCTATGCTCTTTAACTTCCAAGAAAGTAACTCTCAATTTAGAGATACAAAGGAAGGTGTATCAATTTCCAGGGGAAGGAAATGTTCAGGGTTGTTTGTTTTGTTTTGTTTGTGGTACTAGGGGGTTGAACCCAGGGCCTTGTGCTTGCATGCTTTGCAATTGCTGTACCACGGAGCTGCAGCCCCAGCCCATCTTTTCATTTTTTGAGACAGGGTCTTGCTAAATTACACAGACTGCCTCTGGTCTAGACCTTGAGATCTGCCTGCCTCTGCCTCCCGAGTTGCTGGGATTACAGTCCCAACTTAAATTTTCAGTTTTTAAAAAGCATATTTAATATTAAAATTTAATTTTCTATTATGAAAATATATTTTTTTGCTGTGTTGGGGACCAAACCCTGGGCCTTGTGCATATTAGGCAAGTGCTCTACCACTGAGCCACATCCCCAGCCCTGTTTCTTTTTTCCCCTTTTTTTTTGGGGGGGGTGTGGTGATAGGGATCAAACCCAGTGCCTCGCACATGCTAGGCAAGTGCTCTGCCACTGAGCTATGTCTTCAGCCCACCTTTTTTATTTTTTATTTTAAGACTTGTGTAGGCTGCCTCTGGCCTCTAACTAATGATCTTGTCTCCACCTCCTGAGTCACTGGAATTATAGGTGTGTGCCACCCTCACCCAGCATTTGGGTTTGTTTGTGGTTTGTTTTTGTTTTTTCAGTACTGGAGGTTGAATTGTTGAACTCAGGGCCTTAAGCATGCTAGGCAAACACTCCAGCACTGAGCCGTACTCTCAGTCCCTTTTTTATTTTTGAGACAGAGTCTTGCTAAATTGCACCAACTGCATCTGGTCTCAAACCTGAGATCCTCCTGCCTTAGCCTTCCAAGTAGCTGGGATTACAGGCATGTACCACCACACCCATCTTTTGTTTACTTTGTTACTTTTGTAGTACTGAGGAATTGAAAGCAAGGCCTCACGTGTGCTAAACAACTGCTCTACCACTGAGCTGCACTCCCAGCCCTTATTTATTAATTTTAAAAAATTTTTTATTTTGAAACAGAGTCTCGCTAAGTTGTGCAGCCTGCCTCTGGCCTTGCACTCAAGAGCCTCCTGCCTCAGTTTCCCAAGTGCTGGGATTATAGGCATACACCATCATACCCAGCTGAAAGAGTTTAAAGTATCATAATAAATCAGAATTTAGAGTCTAACAAAATCTTCTTGACAATGGAAGATGATATACAGTAGATACAGAGACCTATAGAAGGATCTTGGAGACCAAAGAAGGAAGTCAGAGAGTGGGATTAGAACAGACTGAGGCTTTAGAGAGGCATGAATTTAGAAAGGTGAGAAACCAGCTTGTGCAGAGCTTGGCTACAAGTTCAGCTTGCCTTTTTTGGAGGAAGGCTGGGCTTTCAGACCATCAAGGCAAGGCCTTCTCTCTTTGTACTCATGTGGGTAGAAACCTGGCCTCACCCTGACTGCTTCCTGG
Source organism: Pedetes capensis (assembly GCA_007922755.1). Taxonomy (NCBI): domain Eukaryota; kingdom Metazoa; phylum Chordata; class Mammalia; order Rodentia; family Pedetidae; genus Pedetes; species Pedetes capensis. The sequence goes on along the minus strand of VMDO01000639.1, from coordinate 195,878 downwards.
GCTCTTTTCTCCAGCATCCTGTGCTCCTGACTGAGGCACCTTTAAACCCGAGGAAAAACCGAGAACGAGCTGCCGAAGTTTTCTTTGAGACCTTCAATGTGCCAGCTCTTTTCATCTCCATGCAAGCTGTGCTTAGCCTGTGAGTAGTAGCCTGGCCTCTTGTGGGGAAAGCAGTCCTTTGGTATGGTTGAGGCTGCCTCTCCTTTGGGTTGGATCAGGGTAATTACACATACACACAGACACACACACTGGCTAGGAAGGGTTAAAGATAATGGGAAAGAGAGACTTGCTGACACTGGACACCAGCGCTTCTCAGTTGAAATCAGAAGAGGAGATGTGACTGATATCAAGACTGGATCTCAGTTTTAGTATTCTCAGTAGGTTTGGTGCCCAGGGCTCTCCTCTAAACTTGCTGAGAAGGCCACATGCTGCCACAGCCCTTCCTGAAGGTCCCTTAATGTGCTCAAGTCTTTATTTAGTGCCTACTATGTACTGGCTGGGCTGAGATTTAGCTCATTTGGTAGAATGCCGCGCTGCAGTCTCTGAGGTCCCGAGTTCGAATGCCAGCCCCACAAAAATGGGAGAAGGTTGTGGCAATCCACTCCCGAGGCAATCCTGAAATAATAAGCCATTGAAAACCCTATGAGGGTTGCTATGAGTCAGATACGACTCGACGGCACCTAACAACAACAACAACAACAACAACAACAACATGTGCTGGCTGCTCTGTTAGGCAACTGATAGAATCCTTACTCAAATACCACCAAGGTCCCTATGCTCATGTCCTGTCATCCTTGCCACCCTGCCTCACACCCGCCTCTGTCTAGTGCTGAGATGGTTCACTGGTGACCTGCACAGAGGATATGTTCAACCCTATTTTAAAAAATCATAAGCCAGTACTCAAAAATTGGGAGATTTCAAGAGCTAGGGATGTGTCTCAGTGGTAGAGTGCTTACTTAGCAAGCACAAGGCCCTGGGTTTGATCCCCAGCATCACAACAAAACAAAGGAAAAAAAACCATAAAATTTGGGAGATTTCTTTTTTTGAGTTTTTTGAGACAGTGTTTCACTATGTAACTCAGGCTGGTCTTGAACTCACTATGCAGTTCAGGTTGGCCTTGAACTTATGATCTTTCTGCCTCAGCCTCCCAAGTGCTAAGATTACAGGTGTACACCACTGTGCCCAGTGAAAATTGGGAAATTTCATATCCAAATCCAAATTTCTGGCCTCTATGAAAATTTCTGGCACTTAACAACAACAACAACAACATGAAAAAATAGGAAGATCTGGTAATGCTGGTCCTGTATTCCTATAAGACAAAAATCAGCTGGAGCTGGCAGTAGTTGCCATAGCAGATAGCATTTTGCAAGCTGACTTTACCACTGTCTGCTCTGTTGCATTGTCCTCCCAACACTGAGGCTGACTATTGGTTGCTATTCATCTAACACTGTGGAATTTCACTCTCATATCACAGATACAATATCTGAACCTTTGTTGTTGTTGTTAGGTGCCGTCAAGTCGGTATCTGACTCATAGCGACCCTCATAGGGTTTTCAATGGCTGACTGTTTCGGGATTGCCTTGGGAGTGGATTGCCAGGTCCTTCTCCCATTTTTGTGGTGCTGGGAATTGAACTTGGGACCTCAGAGACTGCAGCGCAGCTCTCTACCAACTGAGCTAAATCCCAGCCCATCTGAACCCTTATCTCTACCAAAAAAGAGAAAGGTAAAGATAGACCTAGGAGGAAAACTAGTTCTTTATAGAAGTGAAAAAATAGTCTTTGTTTTCCTTTACTCATTTATTGTCCTTCCTGGCCCCTGTAGACATTTAGCTTTTTCTTCTTATCTAGAGACTTAAAACTGCCCCTTAGGCTGGGTCCCTGGAGCAGCTGAAGGTCAGGCTATGTCCTTAGACTGGAAGGCTTGGTCTTTGGGGAATAAGAGAGGGAGCTTGGAGAAGCTCAGCTTCTTCATTATTTCAAAGCTTCCCTAGTAGTACTCAGCCCATTGGAAGGACAAGAAAGAAAGACGAGCCCAAGGTTTAGTTCACCTGACACTGAACTTTAAGAAGTGGGGGCTTTAAGAGGGAGGAAGGGATCAGTGATGGTTTATCCTCTTTGCTTCAGTTATGCCACAGGCAGGACCACAGGTGTAGTACTGGATTCTGGGGATGGTGTCACCCATGCAGTGCCAATCTATGAGGGCTTTGCCATGCCTCACTCTATCATGCGCATCGACATTGCTGGCCGAGACGTCTCCCGCTTCCTTCGCCTCTACCTTCGTAAGGAGGGCTATGATTTCCACTCATCCTCCGAGTTTGAGATTGTCAAGGCCATAAAAGAAGTGAGTGCTGTCCTGTGGGCCTATGGATGGGACGGGGAATGATGACCTCTGAATGAATGCGGTGAAGCACCTACCTGGGGGTTCAGGGTCAGGTTCTGTTCTCCCAGCAGGCCTCCTGGCAGCTGTGTGACCAGGCGGGCCCCTCCCAGAGACAGATTCACAGGGGATTTTTTTGTTTTTTGTTTTTGCAGTACTAAAGATTGAACCCAGGCTGGGGTTTACCTCAGTTGGTAGAGTGCCACACTACACTCTCTGAGCACCCAAATTTGATCCCTAGCATCACAAAAAAGGAAGAAGGGCATGGCAACCCACTCCCAAAGCAATCCCAAAACAGTCACCCATTGAAAACTCTATGAGGGTCTCTATGAGTCAGACATGACTTGACGGCACCTAACAACAACAACAACAAAGACTGAGCCCAGGGCCTCACACATTCTTTGCAAGTGCTCTACCACTGAACTGCACCCCCAGCACATTTTTTAGTCTTGAGACAAGGTCTCACTAAATTACTCAGGCTTACCTCTGGCCTCGAACTCACAATCCTCCTGCCTCAGGCCTCTCAATTCACTGGGATTAGAGGCTGTGCCATCACTCCTAGCTCAGATTCACCTTCTTGATTGGTGCCATTTTTTAATCTCATGGGGGAAAGGGAGCTGTTTCCACTCCCTAAATGGGGTGCCTGGTAGGCGGGTGCTCATGACTACAAATTACATAGGATCCTTCCTCTCCTTGGAGAAGTCAAAATGTATTTTATTTTTCTCCTTTCTTTTCTTTTTTTTTAAATTTTATTATTTATTTTATTTTTTTGGTGGGGATACAGGGTCTCTTTATGTAGCCCCGGCTGGCCTTGAACTCACTATCCTCCTGCCTCAGCCTCCCAACTGCTGGCATTACAGACACGTGCCACCATGCCCAGTATATCTATTTTTTTTCCTAAGTAATTAGAACCTTCCTGCCACTTATGGCTCTAGAGTAATCTCTGTGCTAGTTGTAGAGACCCAGAACCATATGAGAGGTAGAAGGAGAAAAGTATCTGGGCCTGGGCTAATTTTAGATTGTGGCCTCAGACCCAGGAGCCAAAGAACCAAGTTTCTAAGCTTGCCCACCAGGAAGATGGAGCAGGTAAGGACTCATAAGTACCTAAGTGCCACCAGCATAGGCCAGCAGAGACCTCTGCTCCCGCTTCTGGGCAGCAGCTTTTACAACTTTAGGCAGCCAGTGCAGGTGGGCAGATTTCCACAGCAGCACATCATTCCTAGGAGACTTTGCCTGGGTCTGTACCTGGTTTCCTGTCAGCCTGACTATCATGCTTGCTTCTGCAGAGAGCCTGCTACCTATCCATAAATCCCCAGAAGGATGAGACGCTAGAGACGGAGAAGGCTCAGTACTACCTGCCCGATGGCAGCACCATTGAGGTAGTGGCCAGCCCTCTCTCCTTTTTCCCCTCAGACCCCCAAAAGCTCTGGGCCCAAACAGTGAGAGCCAAGCAGTATGAGCAGCTGTGTCCTGCAGAAGAGAAATGGGGATTCTGTCCTTCTGTGTGGAGGGGAGAAAGCTCCACAGTGATTCTTCAAGGTCAGGATTAATTGAGAAGTGGGATGGTTAGTACCATCTGTAAGCACTCCTAGGCACAGTATAAGGGAACTTACCACTCCCTGGAATTCCCATTAATAAGAAGCTTCCCTAAGTAAATTAATCCATGTATTAATAAAATCATAAATCTCTTGGCTGGAAAATGCCAGAACTAGGAATAAATGGAAGCAATTCCACTCTGTAGTTTCCCAGAAGCCCTGTTTGTAGCTTTTGGTCCCTGTTTTGTCCCAGGAGCCCTATCTTTGCTACTTGAGCCCCTGGACATATAGGGTCTATCTTCACCCTGGCCTTCATAGCCACCTGGTGCCTAAAAGATAGGCAGAGAGGCCTCTTCCATTCCCACTCCCAAGGGACCACCTTCTTAAGTTGGCCCTTTACCCTGCAGATTGGTCCTTCCCGATTCCGAGCCCCCGAGCTGCTGTTCAGGCCAGATTTGATTGGCGAGGAGAGTGAGGGCATCCATGAGGTCCTGGTGTTTGCCATCCAGAAGTCAGATATGGATCTGCGGCGCACACTTTTCTCCAACATTGTCCTCTCTGGAGGCTCCACCCTGTTCAAAGGTTGGTCTTTCCTCATGGGGCTCTTCTCCAGAACCCAGACACCTAGAGAATTGATTTGAGAGTCTCTTTTTTCTGGCCCTTTAGGTTTTGGTGACAGGCTACTGAGTGAAGTCAAGAAACTGGCTCCAAAAGACGTGAAGATCAGGGTAGGAGCATGCTGGGGGGCTGGGCTGGGTGGAACTGGGCCTCTGAGGACCTGGAATGGCACATGGCATGGTCTGCTCTAGCTCTGTGCAAGCTCCTCAGGCAGCCACGGCTCTACAGGCAGTGCCAAGTGACTCTCAGCATACGCACTGACCCTGAGACCCAGGTTCTGCCTGAATGAGGACCCATTCTCATTCTCCTTCACCTAAAACAACAGTTCCAGTACCCAGATGGGGCAGGTTCTGGGCTTAGGGCCCCATGGTGGTCTTTCAGGGACACTGTGAAATTGGCAGTTGATGAACTTTACTCCTGCCTAGTGGCTCCCCTGTAACACAGTCTGGCATCTCTGCTGAAGGGACCTGGCTGCCTGTGGAGAGGAGGGGCCCTAAAGGAAGGAACAAAGTTCCTTCCGTGGGTCTGCTTCTCCAGTGTCAGGCTGGCCACAGCACCTTCCAGAGAGGCCACAGATCCAGCAGGAGCAGAGCTTAAAGCCCATTGGGTGGCATGCATACACCACACTCTTGGTGAGATGGTGTTAGAAGGGATTGAGAGGGAAGGGGTAGAAGTCTCAAGCTCCTCCTTTCACCTGCTTCTGCAGATATCTGCACCTCAGGAGAGACTGTATTCCACGTGGATTGGGTAAGTAGCTTCTCTGGGAGTAAGAACAGAATGGATGCAAAAGCATCCCATCCCAGGCCAGGCGCGGTGGCGCACACCTGTAATCCCAGTGGCTCTGGAGGCAGAGGCAGGAGGATCGCAAGTTTGAGACCAGAGGCAGTCTGTGTAACTTAGCGAGACCCTGTCTCAAAAAAGTGAAAAAAAAAAAATGGGCTGGGGGTGCAACTCAGTGGTCCAGCACTTGCAGAGCATGCAGGTGTGAGGCCCTGGGTTCAACTCCCAGTACCACAAAAAAGAAAAAAAAAGAAAAAAAAAAGCATCCCATCCCTTTAAAAGCATCCCATCTGGTTTGGCCCCCGGGGTGAGGGTACTGGCTGGCTTCACATTCTCACTCTCTTACACTGCTCCTTTGGATTCCCTCCATTCCAGGGGCTCTATTCTTGCCTCCTTGGATACCTTTAAGAAGATGTGGGTCTCCAAGAAGGAATATGAAGAGGACGGTGCCCGATCCATCCATAGGAAAACCTTCTAATGTAGAGACGTCATCTTCACCTCTCTCTGAAGTTAACTCCACTTTAAAACTCGCTTTCTTGAGTCGGAGTGTTTGCGAGGAACTGCCTGTGTGTGTGAATGTGTTGGGGTATGAGTGTGTACACGCATACGCGAGTGCCGTGTGGCCCAGGGATCCCTGGGCCCAGAAAGGACAATGAGCTACCCATGATGGCAACAGCTTAAGGCCTGGGGTTGACCACTAACTGGCCCCTGACAGGAAGAGTGCTGGCAGAGTCCCCACTCCTTCCTCCACTGGGCCTTTGGCTATGTGGGACTACAGTTACCACCCTAGGGAGACCTTGCTGCTGCCCATCCTAGGTTGGGCTGGCCCACCCCACCCCTGCCCCCAGGGCACCCTGAGGCCTGCTGCCTCCCTTGCTTGTCATTCTGCTGTTGCTGCCTCTGGATCATGGACTGAAGACCAGGGAGGAGTTAAGTTCTATCTGGTTTTGGTGCAGTGTGGGTTTGAGAGGCTGGAAGAGCATACCAGCAGCAGTTACAGAAACTTTGGGGTCAGAAAAGAGCAGCGTGCCCTCACGGCCACTGGGGGACCAGGACCATACTGGGCATTTGAGGAGGGCGGAATAGTGCACCTCTGATTGGCTGCGTAGTTAGTGCTCCATGCCCCAGCTCTATTCAGGGGGTCTAGGGAGAGTATAATGGGCCTGTTCGCTCCAAGTACTATTGCTTCTCATCCATCCTTGTTTAAATACCATCTTAAGTTTTATTTATTGAAGTGTTTGTTCAGTAAGGGGACTGACAAGTGAGGGCTCACTGCCCCCTTCCCACCAGTCACCCTGCTCACACTGATGTTTACAGCAGCGAGGCTTAGCATAGCATCCAGGGCCCCACCACTGCCTGTTGACAGGGAACTGACAGCATCCATAGGTCTCAGGAGCCTTTGGAATGGGAAGCTACACTCCAGTAAGCCACCAGTCTCTTTCTTTCTCCCTCCTCCACTTGTTTGCCACCCCAGAATCAACAGGCTGGTTGCTGGTTGGATTTTCAGAAACAGGAGGCAATATCTCTCTTTGGCAGAAGCCCCTTGTGAGGGAAGGGCATTGGAGATCCAATCCTCTTAGGACAGGAGAAAGCTGCACTTAACCAAGTTGCCTTTTGCCTCTCTAGCTGACCAGGGGGACTAGGTTGAAGAAGCAGGAAGGACCCCTCTGTGTTGATCTTTCGCTGTTCTTGACCTTGGACCTGTTTGGGAAGGGAGGGAGGGAGGGGGCCAGACCAAAGTGCCAGGAGCTGATGGGCTCAAGCCTGGCTCCAAACAGCAGTCCAAGGGCCTTCAGCCCAGATGGTGCAAAGCTGAGGCAACACTGTCGTCACCGGTACCCTCTCCTCTGAAGTCATATCCCACCCTAGTCCCAGATTCCAGGCAGTGTTCTCCCCCTACACCATCCTGTGACCAAAAGCCCCTGCCAGATGTGGGCCGAAGCAGGTGTGTGTGAAAGCGATGTGGCGACCCGCAGGTTGCAGTGTGCTTAACCAGCTCACTTCCCTTCTTTTAGCCCAAGCCCGTCCCTCGCACAGCCTCGCACAAACCATGTTGCCTGGTGGGGCCCAGTGTACTAAATAAAGTCGTTCCAGTAAGACACATCAGCTGGGCCTCTGTCTGTGGCCAGTGCTGGGTGGGAAGAGGGAGGAACTGCAGTCTGAATCTGAGGTGGAGACCAGGCCTCCTCTGTCCTGTAGCAGGCATTGTTGCACCAGGGGCTGAGCCCAAGCCCCAGCCTTTCAGGTGGATGAAGAGAAAATGCTATTTGCACTAAAGCCCAGGTTCAAGAACTGAGGATCTAACCCATTTGCACACACTCAAGCCCAAGGGCAAGTCTCCACTTTGAATGATGGGAGCAGCTCTTGACACCCCTGAAGTCAGAGGTTCTCAAAACTTTCATGTGTATAGGATGCTTGGGAACTTACTAAAACACACAGCCCACACTCTTTATTCTGGTTAATCATTTCTCCCATTTTAAATCCCTGGTGAGAAAACTGCCAGATGCCTAACAAATGTTAACCATTTAGTCTTCCCGATAATCCTACAAAATGTAGAATTTTTTATGATCCATTTTAGAGGAAGAGTTCTAGACACAAGCAATTTCCCAACGCTACTATCTGGGCCATGAGCCTAGGCAGTAAAACATTAGAGCCTACACAATCCATTGTGCAGACCCTTGGAACCACCGACCTAAAGCAGTGGGTGCCATTCAAAGTCAGTTTTGCCCCCAGGACACCTGGAAGTATCTGGAGAGGAATGCTTATCACAACTGAGGGTGTGGTGCTACTGGTATCTAGTAAGGTAGATGCCAAAGATGCTACCAAACATCCACAACAAAATTATCCAGTCCCCAGTGTCTAGTGCCTGCTCAGGTTGAGACGCCTCAAGCAGTGGTTTTCAATCCCAGCTAAAAGATAAAGTCACCTACACAACTTTTCATAACCCCAGTGCTCAGACTACAGTCCAGACCCATTACATCAGGCGCTGTGGGGCCTAGAACTCAGACATCAGTACTTTTTTTGTTCTTGTTTTTTCGTGGGGGAGAAGGTCTTACTATGTAACCCAGACTGACCTTGAATTCAAGGTCCTTCTGCTTCAGGCTCCCGAGTGCTGGGATTATAGATGGGTGCCCCTATACCTGGCACATCAGTACTCTTTGAATCTCCTCAGGTGATTTCCCGGCTGAGAACCTCTGGCCTAGCAGAGGCTCCTCTTTGATGACCATATCCAGTGGTGTATGGGAAATGCATTAAGGCAGCTGATTCCAGGCCTGAGAGTCACCTTGGCCTCAGGTGCCCATGTAGCCAGCAATCTACATTTTTGTCCAAGCATCTCAAGTGAGTCTGAGGCAAGTGGCCACCACTCTATTTAGGAAAATGCTCGGAGGGTGGTTTTCCTCTTCCCCAACACCACCAACCCACCCCTGTGCTCTTTCCCTCTCCCTCCCTCGTCCTCTCTCTGACCCAGAGCACAGGCCTGAGGAGTAAGAATGACTGGCTTTAATCATATTGTCATGAAATGAGCCTTTTTAGAGCTTAGAAGCTTGGTGGGCGCTGGGGAGCCCTGCAGCAGAGAGGGTTTGCTACTTCAAGCATACCTGAAGCAGAGAACCCTCTGAGAGCAACCACTAGAAAGGTAGAAGGAACAGGTACATGGCACTTACAGTCACCTTCCCCCAGCTGGGCAAAAGGGAGCCGTCACAATATCAAAAGTGGTTCCTGAGGCTTTTGGAGTGGCCAGCCCTAGCCAGGCAGTGGGCTGGGCTCCAGGCCCCATAGCAGCCCCGTGTGCACCACGCAGCCCTGTCCCTTCTGATCCTCTTTCCTCCTTCCTCACAGGAAAAGCAGGTCCCTGAGTACATATGGCCCAGCCCTTGCCCAAGCTGAGTCACAGGGAGAGGGAAAGACCTCAGTGACATTCCCGACTCAGCACCAAGAGCTCCCACCCAGCATCTTTCCTCCCGGCTACACCCAAGGAAGGTGAAGGAGTGGGATGCTGGCTGGCAAAAGTGGCTCCTGCCCTAGTCTGGGGCAGCAACCTCAGCTGAGTAGCCTTGTCGCACCTCTCACACTGTCTTAATGTTCAGGGTTTGGGCCTGTGCCAGGTTCCGGCGCTGGGCCTTGACCATGTGCAGCCGTCTCCCACGCAGGGTGAACTGGGACCAGGTGCAGAGCTGCAGCAGGGCACAGGTGATGGGCACCAGAACCAGCAAGTAGAAGCAGCCCTGACGCAGCGCTGGGGCCTGTGCTGGGGCTGGGGCCGGCAGCTCAGGCCAAGGCTGGCCACTCCCCATGGGCGTCAGTGGGGGCTGCTGGAAAAGGTCGTGACCTAGAACAAGAAATCACAGAAATAGTGTCCTCAGCCTAGGTCACCTTCCAATCTAAAAGGTTACACATGCATGTCCCAAACCACAACCTTTTTTTTTTTTTTTGCGGTACTGGGGGTTGAACCCAGGGCCTCACGCTTGCATGCTCTGCAAGTGCTGGACCACTAAGCTGCACCCTCAGCCTATTTTTTTATTTTTTGAGTCAAGGTCTCGCTAAGTTATGCAGACTGCCTCTGGTCTCGAACTTGCGATCCTCCTGCCTCCGCCTCCTGAGCTGATGGGATTACAGGCGTGCGCCACCGTGCCCAGCTTTTTTTTTTTTTTTTAAACGGGGTCTCACTATGCTGGCTGGCCTCAATCTGGTAATCCTCCTCCCTCACCCTTCTGAGTAGCTGGGGTACAGCCATATGCCACACCTTCCCAACCGCATCACTTGATACCTGCCCCAAACCTAATCTTCCCTTGGCCTCCCCTTCTTGGGCACACTACCGCCAACCTACTCAATAACACAGGCCAAAACCTCCCAAGATAGCCATGATTCCTCAGCTAACTTCATCATTCCCCAACCCCTAATCCTTTGTCTCCCCTCAGCCTAAAATGCATCCCCCCCCCCCCCCGCTATCACCTTGGTCCAAGATTCTGTGGCATTTGCCAGTCTCCCAATTATCTCCCTGCTGTTTCTACTCTGACCTCCCTATGATCTGATCTGTCCTCCACAGGGCAACCAGAGTAAACTTTTCTAAATGCCAATCAGATCATGTCATTTCTCTGCTTATAACTCTCCCAACAGCTTCCCTGTGCAGCGAAAATAAAATCCAAATACTGCCGTGGTCTATAACGCCCTCTTTACATTCCCAGCCTCATCCAGGAACCCCCTGATACCTGGGGCCTTGGCACTTGCCATGCCCTTTGCTTGAGATCTTTTCCAGACTTAACCCTTGCCGTTCAGTTCACACTCTGCAGGTCACCTTGGAGAGGCTTTCCCTGACTGCTCTAAGTGGCTTAGTCACTGTTTTACATCTCCCTTCCTATTTTACCATAGCATTCACCACTAGTGATATTTTTAGTGGTTTTGCTGTTTATTGCCAAACACACCCCTTCTCCCTGAGTAGAATATAAAGTTGGTAATAGATCTTTCTTTCTCTTTCTTTCTTTCTTTCTTTTTCTTTCTTTCTTCCTTCCTTTCTTTCTGTTATTTTTTTTCCCATGGTACTTGGAGTTGAACTCAGGGCCTTGTACATACTTTGCAAGTGCTCTACCACTGGGCTGTACCCCCAGCCCACTTTTTATTTTTTTATTTGAGACAGGGTCTTGATAAATTACACAGGTTGCCTCTGGCCTCGAATCTGCAATCTTCCTGCCTCTGCAACCCAAGTGGCTAGGATTAGAGGTACGCACCACCACACCTGGCTAAATCTTTGTCTTTCTTATTCATTGTTACCTCCCTAGCACCTTCAGCAGAGCCTGCACAGAGGTCTTCTGTATCTATTTGTTGAATGAACTAATGAAAAAAATAGAGGAATCTGAGGCCTAGTGCCTCTATCTATCTGGAGAAGATCAAGAAGGGTGTCAGCCCAGGGCAGCCCAGGAGGCCTAGCCAGTGGCCATCATCTCCCTCACTGGACCCAGAAACAGGCCTGCCAGCTGGTATGCCAGGTACAACTGTGCCCCAGAAGTCTTACCTGTATAGAAGCAGAGCAGCCAGGTGCCCAGCAGTGGGGCAAAGGTCTGGCCTGGTTTGGTCACCAGGGCAACCATGCCAAAGAGAAGCGCCGACGCTGCCTGTTTTCGGTGGTTCAGCACCAGGTCTTCATCCACCAGGTCAGTGACCACCAAGGTCAGTAGCTTACAGGTGCCCTCAGTGAAGACACGGTTGCTGCCAGCAGAGAGAGCAGCAAGAGTGAAGGTGTGGGACAGATGCATGGGGGTAAGGGTGGGCAGGGCCATACCTGGCAATGAAGAAGCAGAGCAGGCTGGGGTGGTCCGGGCCAGCCAACAGCATAAGCAGGCTAAGGCCCAGCTTTAGCAGGAAGAGCCCCCGCACCACAGCATAGACACCCCAGCGCCGGCACAGGGGCAGGAAGTAAAGGTTGTTCAGATGGGGTGCAACATAGGAGATGCCTGGGAAGGGAAAAGGGCCCCACCTTGTCAGGGGCACTGCCACTGCCTCAACAGCAATCAGCAATCAACATCCCAACAATCAGAATCACAGTTTGCATTAATTGCACACTCACAGTGTGCTGGATTCTGTGCTAAGAGTTTCATCCACTTTTATTTAATCTTCACACACCTTTAAAGTAAGCACGGTAGTCCCTTAGTATTTATTCATGGGACATTGGTTCCAGGACCCCCTCCGCCAGGGATAGCAAGACCCATGGCTGCTCAAGTCCCTTATATAAAATGACATAGTATTTGCATATAACCTACCCATATCCCCCCATATACTTTAAATCATTTCTTGATTACTTATAACACCTAACACCTTGTAAGTATTATGTAAATAATTGTTACACTACCAAGTATGATGGCACATGCCTGTAATCCCAGCAACTAGGGAGGCAGAGGCAGAAGGATCACAAGTTCAAGGCCAGAGGCAGCCTACGTAACTTAGCAAGACGCTGTCTCAAGATAAAAATAAAAAAGGTGCTGGGAATGCAGCTCAGTGGTACAGCACTTGGAGGCCCTGGGTTCAGCCCCCAGCTACCACACACCTACACACACACACACACACACACACACACACACACACACACACAAAAAAAAAAAGTTGTATTTTTTAGGTGATAAACAGGAAAAAAGGCTGTACATACTTAGTGCAGACACAATTTTTTTCCCTAATATTTTCAATCCATGGTTGGTTGAATGCATGGATGTGGAACCTGCAGTTACAGAGGGCCTATCATCACTTTACACATGAGAAAGACCCGAAGAGATTAAATAACACACCCAAAGACACTCAGTGAAGGAATGAATACCAAGTCAAGGCCTGTCACACTATGGTCCTCGCTGCTAACCGGCCACTGCACCACATTGCCTCTGGGTGGCACCATCACCAATAGGACCAGCAGGAGGGCAGCCCCACCCCCAACACCCAATATCTCAAGAAAACAAAGCTTGGGGCTGGAGGTGCAATCAGCTGGCAGATTCATTCCTGCCCTCTCTCACCTGGGCCCCAGCTAGTGAGGTGGCCGTGCCTCTGGCCTTCTACCTGTGTGAGGCACCCACTCACCTAACAGGAAGGAGCCAGTGGAGAGGGAGATGTGGTCAGACAACAGATGCTCCAGGAACAGGGGAAAGAAGTTGCTGTTGAAGTGGCAGTGAAATACCTGCAAGCCAATAGAACAGTGAGGGGGAGGCCCGAGACAGAGCCTCAAGCCAGCGGGAAGCACAAAGCCCCAGGTCCTCCAAGCAGCAAGAATGTATGCTGACCTCTATCTCTAAACATAGAACACGCTAGAACAAACCTAAAACCACATTCTTGTTGCTTAACTAATTTTGCTAAAAGTTAGAAGTTATTGTAAAATAGTAACTGGAACAAGTTTTCCTTTTTAATTCAAAAATACTTTAGGAAAACAAATTTCATGACGTAAAAATTATTTCTAAGTTTTGCTAGCTTATATACTACGTGTTTTAGGTGTGGCACTTGGTGTCTTAAAGAACTGTCAGAAAGTCCCCATGGAACATCTCTCTTTCAGTCCTCACTTTACAACTGACAAGGCCACCCCAAAGAGGTGAGGCCTGCCTTAATTCACACAAAGCAAGAAGCTCAGAAGGTGCTAGAACCCAGGTCTCTTAACTTCCCAACATTAGTTCCTGCCATTGAATCACCCAACAGACCTCCTGAGTTTCCAGCTCTTGAAGCACCTGTCCCCTTGAATGAGACAAAGCTTAGCCATAAGAGAAGGTGACTGCTCCCCATACCTGCACCAGGTCCATGCCCACGAACCACAGGAAGTTCTGGTGGCGTGCCAGCTGCCGGAGGTACTGGCCCAAGGTGATGCTGTCAGCTTCCTCACCACTCACTAGCAGCTCCTCTCCACACAGGCTGGGGGCAGAGGGAAGCTGAGGACTGCCAGGGACGGCCCAGAGTCAGCACCCCCTCCCCCAGGGCAGCCATCCATGGACCAGGGGACCCAACACTGACATCAGACTCAGAATCTAGGAAGCCAGGGCTGGCCACTCACCCTTCATCCATGGCCAAAGCTGAGCACCCTGGGTCCCTTCTGGCTGCCTCAACCTGCTGCCTTAGCAGTTGTGTGGCCCCTAGAAAGCCCAGCCCAGAGCCGGCAGCCAGCACCACGCAGAAGGCGCGGAAGGAGGAGAAGTCTTCCTTGTTCCAAAAGGCATAGGAGGCAAAAACAGAGAGGGAACCAGCGGCGCTGAAGAGGGAGCAGTAGAAGTTGAGGTGGGTACGGTCATGAGCTGAGAGGGCCAGGTCAGCCAGCAAGGCATGATGGTGCAGGTCCACAAGCGTCAGGAAGCCATCATAGAGGCACAGGCACAGCAAGAACTGCAGGCCAGCAGGGGCCCAAGGCACCCAGAAGGCGAGGAACGACAACGCCAGCAGGGGGCCATGCCAGCCCAGCGCCCGCACCCGTGCCAGAACCACAGCCCTCGAGGAGAGCCTGGTGCCTGACCTGCCAGGGAGAGGGAGGTGGAGGAAGATGCCCTTTTGGCCTTGCAGGCCCCAGTTCCCCTGCCCAGGCCCTGAAGGAGGGTTGGAGCTCGAGAGTGTGGGGCTCACACCAGGGTGTACTTCAAGTCCCTAGCCTCTCACTTAGGAAGCACAGCTCACCAATGGGTGCAGTCTCTCCTGGGCCCCCATCACCCCATCACTACCCTGTCAAGGCTGATGGACAAATGACAGCAGCTACCACTTCTCAGGGTTGGGGGCAGTGACGGGCCCAAGTGGGATGGGGTAAGGGAATCTGTCTGAAGCGGCAGACGGTGTTAGTGGTACACAGCCTGAGGAGCCAGACAAGCCAAGCTGGGGTCAATCTCTTCCCCTGGTGAGCAAGGCAGGGATTATAGTCAAGGCCACTTCTCCAGCCTGGACAGGGCCAGCCCTGGTCTCTGGGAAGGAAGTCCACACCCAATGCCCTGCTGGCCTCCCTTTCTTTCCCCACCCCAAATGTGGGCAGTAGTCCTCCAGCCCTAGGGAGCAGCAGGGTGGGATGGAGCAGTTCTGAGCTGTCCCCAAGACACAAACCGGGGCTGGGAGCTGAGGAATTGGCGGTCACTGAGCCAACCGAAGAGGGGGTCGTTGAGGCTGTTCCAGAGGAGAAACACCGTCTGCAGGCAGAGGGAGATGGCCAGGTGGGCTGCAGGCAGCCTGGCCAAGGCCTCCCCCACCCAGTCTGCACACCATCCCCAAAGACAGCCCCAGTTTTCCTGCCTACAAAACTGTTTCTTGGTTTTTGTTGTTGTTGTGTGTTTGTTTGAGAGAAGGTCTCACTATTTAGCCCAGACTGGCCTAGAACTTGCTGTGTAGTCTAGGCTAGCGTCAAATTTGCAGCAATCCTACTGCCTCAACCTCCCAGGTACTGGTATTACAGGCGTGTTCCCCCACGCCCAGCCTGCCTGCAAACCTCTGATCACACTAGTGCCTCTACTAAATCCTCTCCCAGCCACTGCACCGATCAAACTCCAGCCATCCACAGCAGCTGGTTAAATGTATCCAGCTGGTAAATTCGCATGGCTGATCGTGTTTCTGTTATACATGAACATACAGGACCCTGAATACATAAGACGGTGGCCAGGAGAGCTGCTCTCATCTCTCCTGAGAAGTCATCCTGGCCTCCACCAGCTGTTCTGGCTGAGTCTTGGTAGATAACCCCGCCTTCCCCACATCCTCAACTGGGCGGGACCCAGCATCAGCCTTTCATCCCGCAGCCTGTGCTGTGCATTTTCTAGTGTGCCACCTATGCTGGCTGCCCAGTCCTGACCCTACCTCTCCAACCCAGAAGGCCACTTTGTTGATCTTGTACACTGAGACAAAGGTGTCCACATAGTAGAGCAGGAACACGTTGTGCAGGATGGAGGTGAAGAGAGCCAGGGAGCCATAGACCACAGCTGTAGGCAGGCCCAACAGCCAGGCCTGGGGCCAGCCCAGCCCCATGGCTGCCAGCCCCAGCCTCAGCCCCAGGAGCACTGAAGAGGGCTCATGGCCACAGGCAGTCTTGCCATTCTTGTCCCTGGGGAAGAAGGAGCCAGTTAGCAGTAAGGATCAGAGCCAGCTCTGCTCCTAATGAGGTAGGATAGAAAGATAGGGAAAATTGGGGGCACCTGGCAAGGGAAAAGAGCTCTCACCCCAGGATGTGGTCTAAATCCCACCAGCTAAGAATTGAGAATGTCAATACAACCACCAAGAAAACTGCTGTAAGGATTGCCTGCATGCAGATACTATTTGAAGAGAGATTTTCAAATGAAAATGTTAAAATAGCAATGAGCCGTATTAAGGTAAAAATGTATGTATAATTCCCTACTTTCTCTGAGTTTAACCTTAATCTCACACACAGTATGATGGGCCATGTTTACAGTCAATATACACCTAGACAATTCCCTTGTATCCTCCTGGACCACCCTATAATCTCATTTGGTACCTCCCTAAACCTTAACAATGTAAAGCGACAAAGTCTGTATTTACCCATTATAAAAGACATCTAGGCCTTCTCCCTTTGGAGATGTCTGTGTCCGTGCCTTGTGGATATACAGATTCTCTTCTTAAGCACTTTTGTCTCTGAGCACCCCTGCTTATTCTAAAGTGTGTACCTATTAAGCTCTATAACTTTGTCTCACACTAATTCATCCTGAAGTTTGTTTCTGCAATGAGGCCAAGTACCCAGCTTAACCTGAGCGGCAGTCCTGAATAGGGGAACACCTCAGGCTACCCTGCATCCCTCATCACTGCTGAAACTAACACCTCAGTCCTTTAAAAACTCATTTCCAGGGCTGAGGATGTAGCTCAATGGTGGAGGACTTGCCTAGCATGCTTGAGCCCCAGGGTTCAATCCCCAGCACTACCAAAAAAAAAAAAAAAAATCCTTCCAGGTTGGGGTGTAGCTCAGAGGTAGGGAATTTATGATCCCCCACACTGGACAAAAACAAAAACAATTTTAAAAATACCAAAAAATCACTAATTTTCACTGGCAAAGAGATGACATGTAAAACAAAGCTGGGGAATCACCACCAAAGTCGAGCAGAAACAATCCAAGCTGTATTCCATTGCTCTGGAAGTTACTGATAAGGCCCATGGGAAGAGAAGGCAGACATTCAATAAGTGCTGGGCCAGGTCAAGTGCTAAGGCCAGATACTCAGTATTTTCTTACAACTATATTGTATACCCTTAACAGTCTTGGGTCTTGACAATTTTGGGCTTGGGCATGAAACATACTTACTTATTGTGTGTAACCTTGAGCAAGTTAACCTAAAACTTAGTTTCTTTTTCTGTAAAACGTAAAAGTAAAAAGTAAAAGGGTAGAAGGAGATACTCATGCCTACTCTGCAACAGAATGTAAGTATTAAATGAGGTAGCTCACTGAAAGTGCTCAGACATGTTGTCAGGAGGAACCAATCCCTGGAGAATGACATCATGTTTGGGAGAGTAGCAGGTCACTGAAAAAAAGGAAGACCCTCAACTAGATGGATTGACACAGTCGTTGCAACAATAGGCTTAAACATAAAAAAGATCATGTGCTTGGCACAGAATAGGGGAGCGTTTCATTCTGTTGTACATAGGGTGGCTATAAATTGGACAGGACACCTAACAACAAGCAGCTAGGTATAGTGGCACAGACCTGTAATCCCAGCATGCAGGGAGGCAGAAGTTTCAATTCAAGTTCAAGAATAGCCTGGATTATACAGTGAACTCCAGGCCAGCCAGGCGTATACAGCGAGAACTTATCTGAAACAAACAAACAAACAAAAATAATTTCCCCAAAATGTCAAGGACATTGTTAAGACTTAGGGAAGTGCCAATAAGATAGAAACATAGGTCAAAATAGATCAAAGGGGGAAGTTCCATTGTTTAGAGTTTAAAAGATTAAGTAGAAAAGTTTTAGTACACCTTCTATTTAAGAAATTTCCCTCTAGTAAAATGAGATCCAGGTCCAGGAAGTGCACTGGATAGGTTTACAGACAAGGAAAGAGTCACAAGGAAGTTGTCTAGGTATATGCTGACTGCAAACATAGCCCATAACCCCATATGTGAGGTTCTCAAAGAGCCTCGGGATTATAGAGGGGAAGGTAAGGTTAAACTCAAAGGTCACATACATTTTTACCCTAAGTATAGCTATTTTGACATCTCCATTTAAAATATCTCTCAAAATAATGTCTCTATGCAGATAGTCCTCACAGCAGTTTTCTTAGTAGTTGTGTGGAAGTCCTTGATTTTCAGCTGGTGGGATACAAACCAGATTCTGGGGTGAAAGATCCTTTTCTTTCCTCGTTCCTCAAATTTTCTTTCTATCCTGCCTCTCTGATTCCTGAACCTATGAATGTGACCACATTTGGAAATAGGGTCTGTGCAGTTGTAACTAAATTAAGATAAAGTCATACTGAATTAGGGTGGGCCTAATGACCGGTGACATTATAAGAAGAGGGAAATCCAGACACGGAAAGAAGATGGTCATGTGAGGATGAAGCCTGTCTTCATCTTCTGGCAGTTGGAGTGATACAGTTACAAGCCAAGGAACACCAAGGCTCACCAGCAACCATCAGAATCTAGAAGAGAGAAGGAGGATTCTTCCCTAGAGTTTCCAGAGGGAATGTGACCCTGCCAAGGCCTTAATGTTAGGTAGCTAGCTTAGGTATTCGCAGGCAATATGGAGGAAAAGGGGACTGAAACTGGCTCCTGCCCTTCCGTCATGATGAAGAAGCCACAGGGGTCTCTGAGGGATGCTTCAGTCATTAGGACTGTATTTTCTCTTACAAACTTATGAGAATACATAAGAACAATGGACCTTACCCCCACACACACTGGCTAAAGACATATAAGATGTGGACCACAATTTTTTTTTTCTTTTCTTTTCTTTTCTTTTTTTTTTTTTTTTTTTTTTTTTGCGGTACTAGGGGTTGAACCCAGGGCCTCAAGCTTGCATGCTTTCCAAATGCTATACCACTAAGCTGCACCCCCAGCCTACTTTTTTACTTTTTGAAACAGGGTCTCACTAAATTACACAGACTGCCTCTGGTCTCAAAGTTGCAATCCTCCTGCCTCTGCCTCCCTAGTCCTTGGGACTATAGGCATGTGGCACCATGCCTGGCTGTAAGCCCCAATTCTGTTGAATTGGAGACACTTGGTTCTTGCCAACCAAGTAGGTTAAACCTAGCTCTTCCCAACTAGGAAAGCAAACTCAATCTTGCTGTTGTGTTGGTTCCAGAATCAGGCATGTGTGCTACCCCTGATTCCCAGGGTCCTAAATGATTGGAGGGATGTCTCAGTCATTAAGATACCCCCTGTATTTTCTCTTCCAGATGGGCAACTCTCCCTTAGCTCCTAATGACTCACCTCTTAGATATAGACATTTCCTTTTCTACCACTATGTGACCCCAACACATACTAGGAAACCAAAAGACTTAAACAAGATATGGAAACATCAGCTAATTCCTTTTTGTAAAAAGACAGGACACTTTTGACCATTTCCCTATGTCCAGGCTTTCTTTGACCTAAGAGACAATCCAGACCTATGTAAACCATATAGGTTTAACTCAGGCATGATAGTTCTAGCTTACAAGGCAACACTATCTCAAATGGAAGATGCACCTTCTTTAGAGCCTTCCCCTGATAAGTCAAGTAAACAAACTCATCGGTGACCTAACCTGCTCTTTGCTAAACTAAAAAAGCAGTACCCCATGTCCAGGGTCTCAAAGAAGAGACCTCAAAATTAAGTATCCTAGGTTTCTCTTTTTTGTTTTTCCTTTTAGATACTCAAGTGAACACAGGAAATACGTATGTATTGTCTACATGTACCCTTATGCTCTATGTTTGCATAGTACCAAATTGGCTTAGAGAACTAACTAGGTTTTGCTTCTGGGATTTTCAACAACACAGGTAAAAGAAAAACTCAAAAGGACCAGGGAAAATGATTACAGGCAAAAGAATAAGCCCAACTGATAACTTCAATCCTGGGAAATACTATATTTCCCCAGGCAAATTAAAACCTGCCACCTCAGAGAAACCCCAGGCCAAAGAAGAGATTCTTCAGAGGCCAATGCCAGCCACTCCTATGAAAAAACAGGGTACCAAAAGGAACTGCCTTCAAAGTCATAAGCAATCAGGGCTTTGTTACCTCTATAAAGAGGACCTTGTGGTAATCATTGAAATCCTGTCCTCCAAAGAGAGGACAGGCCTTCATTCAGCTCCTATAATGGCTTCCCACAAGGACTGAACTGCTGGTCATGATGCTTGAGCAGCTACAAAAGATCATCCATGTGCCTCTGGGTGACTTTTGATGTGGCAGGTATGAATACTAATTTCCTTTCAGATACTGGGGGCTTCGTTCTCTGCCTTAATCAATTACCCTAAGTAAACTTATGTAGTAACCATTGTTGATGAAAATGCCCCAAACCAAAACAGTCTCTTTTAAAGACTGCCTGGCTATCCACACATATCAGACATTTTATGGAGTCAGAAAGACAGTTCCCTTGTTACACAGGAAAATGGACAAACAGACCTAGGTGCAGAGGGCTTTGTTAAAGCTTGATAATAAAGTTTTTCTGCCTCTTGCTAACAGTGTGTGAGCCACATACAGCCAGCTGACTATGTATTACTAAAAAGAACTAAAAACAAGGGTCCCCTTGGATCAGTCTCTTCCCAGATGGAAACACCCCTAAAAGGTCCTCTTGTTACAACCATTGTTTAGTAATACCTATTCCTTCTGAGTCTCCACAGCCTCAAGAACATCCTGATGATGAAATTGCTTAGACCTATGAACTATTGGAAGGCCTGCATTCTCTTCAACCAAGAGGAAAGGACATCTTAAGACATATTAGTAGTTGTTATTTTAATTTGTTTCAATTGCTTCTTGGTTTTTCTTTTAGACACTGCAGTGTCTGATCTCATCAAATCTCAGAAGCTAAGCAGGCCTGCTTAGTACTTGGATGGGAGACCACCTGGGAACACCAGGTGCTGTAGGTTTGGGAGGAGCCAGCAACCCACTCCGAACAAACAATCTGTCATTGAAAACCCTATGAGTAGCAGAGAAGCACTAACAATACTGTTTCGTCTGTTGTACCTAGGGTCACTATGAGTCAGATACCTACTCGATGGCACCTTACAACAACAACGTGATCATATATGTTTAATGGCTACAACCTGGTATTGTTTCCTTCTAATCTATGAAGTCTCCAGCCATAGCACCATAGCATCCAATCCCATCTGATTTCAGAAGCTAAGCAGGGTCAGGAGGGTCAGCCTGGTTAGTCCTTGGATGGGAGACCGCCTAGAATACCAATTGCTACAGGCTAGGGAGAAGGACCTGGCAATCCAGTCCTGAAACAATCCACTACTGAGAAAAAAAAAAAACAAAAAAAAACCTATGAGTAGCACAGAAGCACTGACAATAGTGCCAGGCATGCACAGTGTCAGAGAGTGTTTTGTTCTGTTGTAAATAGGGTTGCTATGAGTCAGACCCAACTCTGCAGCACCTAACAGCAACAACAATCTATGAAACCCTAGATCTCTTCTTGGGGTTATTCTCTTGTACTTCAATATATAATCATCAGTATACTTTTAACAGCCCAAATGATCTCATCCTTAAATTCAAAAGTCAAGATAATGGGCAACAGCTGTCCTACAAATCATTTAACACTGGATGTTCTCAAAGCTGCCCAAAGGGAGCACTTGTGCCATTATCAAAGTTAGATACCATGTGAATATGCCTCTGACATTGCCGCTAATGTCTGTTGTGTTCTACATATAAAACCAAATCCAGAGGTTGTCAGACACTACATCTCTTTCTAATAAAATGTTTTAAAAATGTCTCTCTGGATTTCCCTGGTATAAATTGATTATACCAATATTAATTATGATCATCATAATTTTAATATTTGTGCCTTGACTACTAGGCTTATTTTAATTTCATGTCCTCTTGTTTACAGTCAATTAATCCTCAAGTGGTGCCACAATAATCCAGGGTGATACATCTGAGTCCCCCTGACCATCCTTCTGAACCCTAAAGTCAGCAAGAATGGAGACCTGAAACCTCATTATGTCCCTTCTCAGCTGGAAGTAGCCAGAACATTGTCGCCCAATTCCCTAAATGATTTTAGGGTTCCCCACTCTTGGGGGGGGGGGCTGGGATTTAGCTCAGTTGGTAGAGCTCTGCTCTGCTGTCTCTGAGGTCCCAAGTTCGATTCCCAGCACCGCAAAATGGGAGAAGGACGTGGCAACCCACTCCCAAGGCAATCCTGAAACAGTCAGCCATTGAAAACCCTATGAGGGTCGCTATGAGTTGGACTCGACTCAACATCACTTAACAACTACAACTCTTGAGGGGTGAATGGGGAATATTAGGTAGCTAGCTTAGGCATTGGCAGGCAATATGGAGAGAAAGGGGATTGAAAATGACTCCTGCTGTTCCACCATTATGAAGAAGCCACATGGGTATAGCCTTTCTCACCTGGATTGCAGGCTCTGGCTCAACTTCACAGTGCTCCTTTCTCACTGCAGCCAGTGAGAACTGTAGGTTCCCTCCCAGAGGGGCCCCCAGTTCAAGGGTGGCCCTCAGGTTTTTCTCTTCTCTCCAGCTAACTAAACATTTTTTCTGTACCAGTTAATTTGTCCAACTAATATAATAAAGACAGTTTTCTAAACTTCCTATTTTTAAAAAAAGAGGAAGTCACATAGTCTCTGAGGACATTGGAAGGACATTCTCAAGTGGATTCCACACCTTACCCAAGCCCTCTAGCCATTACAAAACTAAGACTCTAGGCACAGGTCACTCTAGGTGCCCAGAGCTAGGTGCCCGGGTCTGATGTCACTTTGGGTAGTTCCTATTTCGAATTACTAAAACTAAAGAGGACATGTGCCCACCCTCTTTCCTGTTCCTCTCTCATCCTCTCTTTCTCTTGGGCCCATTACCTTCTGCCTATCCAAGGCATCTTTCCTTCTGAAAGCCTGCTTAACTCTCCTGTTCTATGGCTTCTTTACCTTCCCCTGGGGAACAGAGGCATCCTTATGCCAAAGGACATAGGGAACGCAGGTTTGTCAAAATTCCTGAAGACCCATCTACTTAAGCTTCTTCAAGTGCCTCAGTTTTCCCTGTAATTCCTTAAAGGTGTACTATCTTTAATTAAACCTATTCTATACTCTACGACTGGGAGACGGACCAGCAACCCACTCCGAAAAATCAATCCGCCATTGAAAACCCTATGAACAGCAGAGGAGTACTGACAATAGTGTTTCGCCTGTTGTACATAGGGTCGCTGATTCAGATACTGACTTGATAGCACCTAACAACAACTACATACTCTACTATAATTTTTATATCTGATATAAATTTTTATATGCTGAATACAAGGACCGAGATTTTGCTGCCACTTTCTGGACCCACACTCCAGACCTGCCTACCCATGCTCTATGTCTCTTCAATAACATAACTCGAAACTTGTCCCTCAACAACCATGAAAGAATATATAGTTCCTTTAAGCCATCCAGTCTGTGAGGAAACTAAGGGGCTGATCCTCAGAGAGCCAGTGACCCTCATGCCACGCCTGCCCATGGCTCAGATGCTGTCACACATTCCTACACAGGGCCAAATCTGATTGAGGCAGGATAGAAAGACAAGGAAACTTGGGGACATGGAAAGGTATAGAGCTTTCACCCCAGGATCTGGTTTGAATCTCACCAGGTGAGAGTTGAGGACTTTGACACAGCTACCACGAAGACCTCTCTGAGGACTGCCTGCATAGAGATATTATTTTTGAGAGACATTTTAAATAATGAAAATGTTAAAATAGCATTAAGCCATGCTTGGGGTCAAAATGTATGAAAGCTTTCAGTTTTGCTTTCCACTCTGTTATTCTGTGCTTTTTAAAGACATGCCCAGGCAACTCCCTCTTAGTTCTTTTCTTAAACCTATACAAAGGTATGATCTCACTTTACTAAAGGGAAGTTCCTCTAATAGAAAAACCTAAACAGTGGAACTTCTTCTTTTGATTTTTTTTTTTTTTTTTTTTTTTTTTTTTTTTTTTTTTTTTTTTTTTTTTTTTTTTTTTTTTTTTTTTTTTTTTTTTTTTGCGGTACTTGGGGTTGAACCCACAGCCTTGCACTTGCATGCTTTGCAAGTGCTGGACCACTGAGCTGCACCCCCAGCCCCATTTTTAACTTTTTTTGAAACAGGATCTCGCTAAGTTAGGCAGACTGCCTCTGGTCTCAAGCCTGTGATCCTTCTGCCTCTGCCTCCCAAGTCCCTGGGATTACAGGTATGTGCCCCCGTACCCAGCATTTCTTTTGATCTTATTGGCACATCCCCACCCTATGACTCATGCCACCTTAGGCACCCAAAGCTGGGCACCCAGGACTAACATCACACAGGGCATGGCCTAGGTTAAATAAAACTGGAGGGAACATGTGCATGGACCCTCTTTTTGGCTTCTGGTGCTTTGTTCTCTTAGAAAGTTCTTATCTGTATCTTGGATACCTCTCTGTCTCTCTGTCTCTGTCTCTGTCTCTGTCTCTGTCTCTCTCTCTCTCTCTCTCTCTCTCTCTCTCTCTCTGTCTCTCTCTGACTGCCCATATACATTCTAAAATGTGGACTTAATAAACTCTATAACTTTGTTTCACTCTCTCTGGCTTCTGAAATTCTTTTCTTCAACAAAGCCAAGGACCTAGCTTAACCTGAGTGGAGGTCCAAACTAGGGGAACTCCTCAGGTTAGCCACACTGAACTGTGCCAGTGACACTATTTCCCCTCTGCCCATCCTACAGAAGCAGCAGCGCCTTCTCAGGGCCTGACTTTGCCCCATGACCCATCATGGCTCCAGCTCCCTGGCATTCTGAGGGAGGCCAGCCTTTCTCCCTCTCTGCCCTCCCTGGAAGGCCTCTGTAGTCTGGCCTCTCCCAGCCCAGCCTCCCTTCAGGAGCCAGTCCCAGGTCACTCATTTCCTAGGGCCTTCAGTGTCCTTGCTTGCCACTTGCTCTGTCTGCACATCAGACACTCCACCTGACCATGGGGTTTTAAGGGCAGGGCTGTGTCTTCACTTTCCAGAAGTATAGGTAAATTTAACCCTCCTGCTGTGGGAGAGGCTAGCTGGAAAGCTCTAAGGGGACCATGAGAGGGAATCTCACTGGGTCCCTTGGGCTCACTGAATAGTCAGTGGAGTCACTCACCGGGGGCCAACTGTGCACCACTGTGCCTAGTGATAAAGGAAAGAGAGGAGGAAAAGGGACCAAATTGCCTGAAATGAGCCACTGAGCCTGTGAGAATCTGCACAGGGCTGGGCCAATGATCTTACCTGGACCTACAGCAAGAGGACAGCCAGGAAATCCCCAGAAGGAAATGCTCGTCCCTTCTCTTTCTTCATCAGAGCTTTACTGAAGTACAACTGACATATGGTAAACTTCACGGAGCCAAAGTGTACAATCTGATAACTTGTGACATGTTTGTCCCTGTGAACTAGGGAATATATCTGAGGCAGGACAGAAAGAAAGACAGGAAGATTAAGGGGACATGGGAAGGAAAAAGAGCCATCACCCAAGATCTGGTTTAAATCTCACTAGAGTCAAGACACAACTACTAAGAAAAAACAAACAACAAACAAACAAACAAAAAAACCTACTGTAAAGACTGCCTGCTGAGCTCGATGTGGATGGCCCATGCCTGTAATTCCACTGTAATTCCAGCACTCCAGAGGCTGAGGCAGGAGGATCAATGGGAGTTCGAAGCCTGGGCTATACAGTGAAACCTTGTTTAAAAAAAAAAAAAAAAAAGACTGCCTGCATAGAGACATAATTTTGAGACATATTTCAATAAAAATGTTTCAACAGCAATAAGCCATTCTTAGGGCCAAATGTATGTTACTTTTGAGTTTAACCTTACTTTCTCCCCTGTAATCTGAAGCTTCTCTGAGAATCTGAAGTGGCATTTATAGTCAACATATGCCAAGATACTTTCCTTGTGACTAAGTATATAAGAATTCCTTTGACAATTTCAATCTATGCATCTTAATAGCATTCTTTTCTTATCTGTAAACCTATACAATGCACCTCCTGGTCTCGTTTTACTAAAGACAAGTTCCTTAGATAGAAAGTATACCAGCCAGGTGCAGTGTTACATGCCTAAAAATTCCAGCGATTCTGGAGGCAGAGGCAGGAAGAGTGCGGGATCAAGGCCAGAGGCATCCTGCACAATTTAGCAAGACTCTGTCTCAAGATGAAATATTAAAAAATGGGGCTGGGGGTGCAGCTTTGGTGGTAGAGTGCTTGCACAAGTATTGCATAAGGCCCTGGGTTCAGCCCCCTAGTACTGCAAAAAAGAAAACACAAAACAAAACCCTAAAGCTCAAGTAAGTTCCCTGAAGACAGACTTTGGGGTCACAAGACTCCTTTTTATCTGTTCTTCTTCCCAATATGCACATTGATTAAATTTCCTTTTTCTGCTTTTCATCATCACTCATCTCTTTCATTGGTTCATTGGAGATAGGGAACAGGGTGCTGTTGTTGCTGTTAGGGGCCGTCGAGTCCGACTCATAGTGATCCTTATAGGGTTTTCAACGGTTGATTGTTTCAGGATTGCTTCAGAAGTGGATTGACATGTCCTCCTGTTTTTGGATCAAACCAAGGCCTCAGAGAGTGCAGAGTGGCACTCTACCAACTGAGTCAAACCCCAGCCCAAATTCAGGAAATTGGGGTATGATATGAGGGAGAAAAACCTAATATGATATGAGGAAAAAAAAAAAAACTAATTAAAACATACCAAACCTTGGCTACTTTAAGACTTGGAAGTTACAGTCCCCACTCCCCTAATCAAGGAATAAGATTGCACTTCCTTATCTAGGGAATGCCAGGATCTCCTCTCCTTGAACACAGCCGCACTGCAATACATTCCTTTCCATATGGACATAGCCTCTGGTATCTAAAAGTTGTTTTTTCAAAGATTTGTGGTCAAGGCCTTTCTGCTTTCTGCTTGGATTGCTAGGTAACACCTGTGGACTGTTTAAAGTAACCAATCAGAGAGAAACACACAGATCCCTTTGTCCACTAGTCTCTAAGTCCTGTATAAGGGGCAGGAAAGAATAACTCCCGGAGCACAGACTTCTGGCACCAAAAATGTAGCTGTTGCTCTGCCAGCAATGAAACCTCTTTCTCTAATTAATGCTGGTGTTCAGATGATTCTTTCTCTCTGGTGGGCCTTGCTTCCTGCAATAGGGGCTTCCCCCTGAAATCCAGTAACATGGTAAGCACCAACACTTGAGCGATGATGGCTACCAGATCTTCCAGACCTTCCCTAAGATAGAGGCCCCATGGCCTGCCACCCAAGGATGGGTGAGGATTAAATGAGATGTCTCTCAGGGGCCTTGGAGCCTGCAAAGCACAATGTGCCCCTCCATTACTATCCTAACTCCTGTCACTCTGTCTCCCCTGGGCCTCTCAGAACTGCTCTGCTCAACTGCACAGGCTTTGTCAAAAGACAATGAGCCTCTGACCCCTATCCAGATGCCAGGGGAACTTACTTTGTCATTGGAGGTGAACCCCCCTCCCCCGCACACCAGGTCCTCAGCTCCCACAAGCTGGCTCCCCACACCCAGGCTGGAGCAAGGGTAGAAGGCCTCAGAGGATGTGGAGATGGAAAGGTATAGGGAATTATTCAACCCTCATCTTGCCCCCTGATTGGTAATCAAGGATCTCCCCTTGATTACCAAAGGAGTGACATTCAAATAAATAGTGAAACCAGATGTCACTCCTTTGGTACTCAAGGGGAGTTCCTTGATTACCAATCAGGGGGCAAGATGAAGGTTGAATAATTCCCTACAGAAAGGGTGTAACTTTTCCTTTCAGAAGGGCAGAGGTTCAAATCCCAATTGTTTCCTCCCACAAGTGTAAGTGAGGCAGGATAGGAAGACAGGGAAATTTGGGGAACACGGTAAAAACTTTCACCTCATGATCTGGTATGAATCTCACCAACTGAGAATCAAGAACTTTAACACGATTACCAGGGAAACTGCTGTGAGGACTGTCTGCACAGAGATGTTATTTTGAGAGCTATTTTAAATGGAAATGTTAAAACAGCTACACTTGGGGTAAAAATGTATGTAACCTTTGAGTTTGACCTTGCTTTCCCCTCTATAATCCTGTGCTTCTTTAAGACATGCCCAGGCAACTCCCTCCGTGACTCTTATAGGTAAATCTATAGTGTGCTTCCTGAACCGCTTTATAATCTTATTTACTAAAGGGTAGTTCCTCCAGTAGGAAAACCTAAACAATGGAACTTCTTCTTTCTATCTCATTGGCACCTCCCTATTCCATGACAGGGGCCTTTCTAGGTGGAGCTTGGGGCTCATGTCACATTAGGCACTCAGAGTGGGAGACCTAGGACTGATATCACACAGGATGTGCCCTAAGTTAAATAAAACTGAAGGGAACATGTGCCTATGCACTTCTTTCCTTCTTTTCTCTCTTGAGAAGCCCACGTCCATGTTTTGGATGTGTATCTCACACTCTCTGAGGGCTATACCTATTCTAAAGCTTATACTTAATAAACTCTGTTACTTTGTTTCATTCTCTCCCAGTTGTTCTGAACTTTTCTTTTCTGCCACAAAGCCAATGACCCAGCTCAACTTGCATAGAGGTCCCAACTAGAGGAACTCCTCAGGTGGGTGGCAAGCTGCGCTGCGTCTTTCTGCTGCATAGCCTCTGACATAACCTCAGGCAGGTCTCTTATTATTAATTATTATTATTACCACACAGCCTGCCTCTGATCTGTGGTATTCTCATCTGCAAGATGGGGTAATAATTCCTGTCTATAGGAATACAGAAAAGACTGAACTAATATCCAGGAAACCTAGAGTGTAGAGGCACTTACAAACTGCCTATACCAAAGAGCATTAAAGGGCCCCAAGAGGAGATGGGCATGGTGGCGCACGCCTGTAATCCCAGCGGCTCGGGAGGCGGAGGCGGGAGGATCGCAAGTTCGAGACCAGAGGCAGTCTGCATAATTTAGCGAGACCCTGTCTCAAAAAGTAAAAAAAAATGGGCTGAGGGTGCAGCTCAGTGGTCCAGCACTTGCAGAGCATGCAGGCACGAGGCCCTGGGTTCAACCCCCAGTACTGCAAAAAAAAAAAAAAAAAAAAAAAAAGGGCCCCAAGAGGCATCTGAAGGTCTCAAGCCCTCGTCCTGGACCTGCAGCTGCTGTGGCTCCAGGAAGCTTTAATTGATAAACATCTCTACCAACACCACTCTCCAATAATGACAGTTTTCTGAAAAGTGCCCTGGTCAGGACTGCTTAATTCTTCTTGCCTCTTGCCTCTGGCCCAACTTTTCCTCTACTTAAACCTGAAGCTCCTGTAAATTCCCAGAAGACGGACTTGCAGGTCACAGGACTCTTTTCTGTTCCTCTTCCAAACATGTACATTTATTAAACCTCCTTTCTCTGCTTTTCATCATTACTTATTTCTTTAGTTGGCTGGCATATTGGGGATGGGGTGGCCAAGCCTAAATCCGGGAATTGGGGCTTCAACTTAAACTCTGTGACAAGAGCACCATGCCCATCACATGGAAGGTGCTCAGAAATTAGCTTTTTTTCCTCCATCTCCTTCTCTTCCTCCTCCTCCTCCCCCATCTTCTTCTTCTTTTTCTTTTTTTTTTTTTTTCATTTGTGTGTCTATGGTACTGAGGGGTTAAACCTAGGGTTTCACACATGCTAGGCAAGTGCTCTACCACTGAGCCACACCTCCAGCCCCTTTTAAAAAACCTCTTGAGACAGGAGGGGCTGGGATTTAGCTCAGTTGGTAGAGCACTGCGCTGCAGTCTCTGAGGTCCCGAGTTCAATTCCCAGCACCGCAAAAAAATGGGAGAAGGACCTGGCAATCCACTCCCATGGCAATCCTGAAACAGTCAGCCATTGAAAACCCTATGAGGGTCGCTATGAGTCGGATACCGACTCGACGGCACCCAACAACAACAACAAAACAACAACTTGAGACAGGGTCTCACTAAGCTATGCAGGCTTCCTCTAGCCCTAAGCTTGCAATTCTCTAGCCTCAGCCTCCTGAGTCATTGGAATTACAGGTATGCGCTTGCTTGCTTGCTTGCTTGCCTTCCTTCCTTCCTTCCCTTTCTTCCTTCTGTACCGAGAGGTTGAATCCTAGGCCTTATGCATGCTAGGCAAGTGCTCTGTCACTGAGCTGCACCTCCAGCTCCTTTTATGTATTTATTTTTTTATTTTTTTATTTTGAGTTAGGGTCTTGCTAAATTGCTCAGGCTGCCTCTGGCCTCGAAGTCACATCCACCTGCACCACCTCCTGAGTCACTGGGATTATAGGTGTGTGCCATGGTGCCCAGAAAAACTAGCTTTTTCTTAAAGCAGATCAGAGTAAGAGCAAGGGGAATATCCTGGTATTCAGTTCCCTTCCCAGAGTTAGGGAGACCAAAACAAAGATGGGCACAGGAGGGAGTCAGAAGAGGGAGCCTGCAAGAAGCAGGAACAAATACCACGAACGCCAGAGACAAACACCCACCACAGACCTCAGCTGAGGCAAAGCTACCTGTCTAGGTGAACAAGCCCTGGAGAAGGAGCTGGGGGGGGAAGGCACAGGATTGCCCTTTAGCATTTCTTTTCCAGATTCCATTCCTCCATCATCAAACAGCCTTCCCCTACTAGCCTCCCAACGCTCAACACACCCCAGCAGAGAACAGCAGCCCCACCTCTCCCAGGGAAGAACAGCAGGGACCCCACACCAGCCTCGTTGCATAAGCGGAACAGTCTGTATAACCTATAGCCTGCAACCAACGTCACCAACCCAGGGCACCTTGCACAAGATCCCGCTGGAAGCCCCACTCCCACCCCCAGCCATCTCTGCCCTTGCAATAGTCCCACTTGGGGCTTTGAGCCAGCTACTCCCTCTCCCTGGGCCAGTAGGGATGTTAATGCCAACCTCTTAGCTGGCTGTGGAGCTGAAATGCAAAGGGGGGAATGGGGAGGAGGATGGCTCATGCCTGTAATCCCAGTGACTCAGGGGGCGGAGCCAGGAGGATAGAGTTCGAAGTCAGAGGTAGCTTTGTTAACTGAGCAAGACTCAGACTCAAAATAAAAAATAAATAAATGGGCTGGGGGAGCAAGCCAATGGCAGAGCACTGGCAGAGTATCTATGAGGCTAAATTCAATCCCCAAATACCACACACAAAAAAAAAAAAAGAAAGAAAGAAAGAAAGAAAAAGAAAAAAAGAAAAAGAAAAGGAAGAAAGAAAAGAAAAATAATGCAAAGAGAACATAAAGATCAACCATAGTGCCTGGCATATAGAACACTCTCAATAAACAGCAGCTGTTATTTGGTTTCATATTTCTGAACTTTGGTTTTGTGGCCTTTAAAGATCAGTCATGGACCCCTCTGACAAATCCATGACTAACGTTCTCTTTGCAGCACCCAAAAGGGATGCCTCTGGCTGTCTGCAATATCCCAGCCCTTTTCATCTGCCATCTTCCAAATTCTTTCATTTATTTATTTATTTATTTATTGGGTTGATTGATTACAGTACTTTGCAAGTGCTCTACCACTGGGCTGCACCCCCAGCTCATTTTTCATTTTGAGTCAAGGTCTTGCTAAATTACACAATCTGCCTCTGGCCTCAAACTTGAGATCCCATCCTCCTGCCTCCACCTCCCAGCACTGTGCCTGATCAGGGTAAGAGCACAGGTGGCATTTTTTAATGCCACCTCCACACTGATTCATGCAATGCCTTT
Source organism: Pedetes capensis (assembly GCA_007922755.1). Taxonomy (NCBI): domain Eukaryota; kingdom Metazoa; phylum Chordata; class Mammalia; order Rodentia; family Pedetidae; genus Pedetes; species Pedetes capensis. The sequence continues at coordinate 164,342 of VMDO01000639.1, read as the reverse complement.
CATCAAGATACCCCAGATGTGATGACATGCCATTTCTCAAGCATTTAGGGCTTGCCTGCCCTCTGCAGCCATCATCATGAATCCTTACAGCTCAGTTACTATTCCTACCTATCTTTTTTTTTTTTTCCCCTGCGGTTGAAGTGGGGTTTGAACCCAGAGCCTCAAATTTACATGCAAGTGCTGTACCACTGAGCTGCACCCTCAGCCCATTGTTTTACTTTTTGACACAGGGTCTTGCTAAATTACGCAGACTTCCTCTGTTCTCGAACTTGGGATCTTCTTGCCTCTGCTTCCTGAGTTGCTGGGATTACAGGCATGCGCCACCATGCCCAGCCCCTATCCATATTTTAAACAGGGCTCTGAAGGTTCAATAACTGGCCCAAGGTCACAGAGCTATTAGGAGCTGGAGCCAAGATTCGAAATAGGTTTTGACTAAAAGTCCCAGCATTTCTTACTTTACCATGAACCCCTCTTCCACAATCTTAACAAATCCGGCTCATCCAAGGCCCAGGTTGCTGTCATAAGACTTTCTGCATCAGGTATTCTCTTTTTGAAGTCCATTGGCACCTGTATCCTTCAACCAAATGCCTTCCTTACCTTCCCCCAGCCCACAAACTCTTTCAGGGCATGAACAAGTTAGGCCAGCCCTTGATTTCTGCCCCTAACTCCACCTGGATCCAGCACCACAGCAGGTGCTCAGTTAATACCTGCTGGGTTGATCTGCCCCTAAAAAGCCAATTTAAGCATCCTCAACCCTGGGAACAGAAACTATAGGAAAAGCCCCAGACTTCATTATTCCCCATTATTCACCTTGGTCTGTAGGACTCAGAGAGGAAGAGACAACCTGGGAAGCTTGATGTGCCCCTTGGAGTAACACACATAAAGCAAGGCAATGGGTGTACAGAGAATACTTGTTAATAGCAAAGAGCAGCCGTACCACTGTGGCATCCAATCCCATCGATCTTGGAAGCTAAGCAGGGTTGGTCCTGGTTAGTACTGGGGTGGGAGACCGCCGGGGAACACCAGGTGCTGTAGGCTTGGGAGAAGGACCCGGCAACCCATTCCCCCCAAAAAACAGCCATTGAAAATCCTATGAATAGCAGAGAAGCACTAACAATACGGTTTTGCTTGTTGTACCTAGGGTCGCTATGAGTCAGACACCAACTCAATGGTAACTAACAACAACAACAACATTTATTAAGGGTCTGGAGTCTAGCTCAGTTGGTAGAGTGCTGCTTAGCACTCTCTGAGGACCCGGGTTCTATCCCCAACACTGCAAAAAATGAGAGAAGGCCGAAATAATCAGCCATTGAAAACCCAATGAGGGTCGCTACTAGTCTGATCTGACTTGACCACACCTAACAACACTGTGCTAAGAAAAACAGAAACAATGTGAGCAGAACTGGGGCAGGGAAGTAGAAAAGGGTCAGACCAGGAAGAGTTTTATAAGCCTCTCAGAAAATTCTATCCTGAGGATGTTGGAATGGGGTCCAGAGACTGGAATGTGTGTGTGACAGAATCACACCTGTTTGGAAGGAGCCCTCATTGCAAAACCTCCTCCCCTTCACCTCCCTCCATCAGGTTTCCAGATAAAGAACTGGAAAGAAATGCAAACAGCAGCATTCTGCTGACTTCTGAGCCAACCTATGGTGTGTACTTGTAGAGGGTGCCGATGGAGTTGAGGGAGGAAAACAAGAATGCCATAGTGGGCTCCTCTAAAGAGGGGCATGAGAGGACTAAAGAATGTAGAGAAAGGCTGAGTTCGATGGCCCACACCTGTAATCCCAGTGACTCTCGGGGTGGAGCCCAGAGGATAGCAAATTCCAGGCCAGAGGCAGCCTGCGTAATTTTGAGTTTGGCAAAATTTAATGAGACTTTGTCCCAACATAAAAAATAAAAATAAAAATAGGCTGGGAGTGCAGCCCAGTGGTAGAGCACTTGTATAGTATGTGTGAAGCCTGGGTTCAACTGGTAAGTACCGCAAAAAAAAAAAAGAAAGAAAGAAAGAAAAGATTGTAAGAGAAGCAGCTACTGCGGAGGGGAAGGGCTACTTTAAGCATAATTTGCCTTAGGTCAGGTCTGAACCTTATCACTAACTAGTTACTTGAGTTTATTCCCACAGCTGTGAAATGGAGAAAATTCCAATCCCTGCCTCTCCTCAGGGGTATCAAATGAACAGAGGGAAGTTTAAGGCAAAACAAATATGAGGCATGTCATTTTCTCAGCAAGCAGCTGACCTCTGAAATGTTTGCTGTTCCCTGCTTCACACTCCAGAATCTTGACTCCCTACCCAGTCTCCCCACAGCTGGGTCTAGCGCTGACTAGGGCTGCTGGAGGACCCTATTCTCTATCTTATCTCAAATACCAGTAGGCCCATGCTCCCCTTCAGCTTTCACCTCTTTGGGGGAAGGCCCTTCTTCCTCCTCTTCAGTTTACTACAGCCCTTCTCCCAAGACCACCGCTTCAGCCCTGGACCATTGGCTCCTTACAAACCACCAAGTGAGGATCAACTGAGGAGCTCTTTATTTAACAGCTGAGCTGAAACGCATGTAGTTTAATATCATCTGAGGAGCCGGGCCGGGTGGCACACGCCTGTAATCCCAGCTACTCAGGAGGTGGAGGCAGGAGGATCACAAGTTCGAGATCAGAGGCAGTCTGCCTAATTTAGTGAGACCCTGTCTCAAAAAGTAAAAAAAAAAAAAAAAAAGGCTGAGGGTGCAGCTCAGTGGTCCAGCATGTTGCAAAGCATGCAAGCACAAGGCCCTGGGTTCAACCCCCATTACCACCAAAAAAAAAAAAAAAAAAAAAAAATTATCTGATGATCTGTTCACGAATACCGAGGCTCAGGCCTTACCCCAGGCCACTAAAATAGTAATCTCCCGAGATGCGGCTCAGCATTGATTTTTTAATTTATTTTATTTTATCTTTTTTAAAGCTTCTCAAGCGGTTCTACTACACCAACAGGGTTAAGGGGCATCATGCCAATGAATGGATCCCAGACTGCCCCATTCCATCCCAGGGCCCCAGATCCCAAGAGAGCTATCTGACCCATTGCATCCCTTTCCCCCACCACACCCCCCAGAGCCTCTTTGCAAGAATTCCACCCTTTTTCCTGGAACCCAGTTCTTCCTGACCCCAGAATCTCCCAACCCACAAGCTGATCACCTCGAGAACCCCCGCAGACAGTCCCCATGCCTCCCAGAGCGGAAAAGATTCCCATCCCCCTTGGGCTTGTTTGTGTCAGATGGGTCCCCAGTCGGCCTGCTCAAGGGCCCCCCACAGCCCCCGCCCCGGCCGCAGCCCAGCCTCTCACCGCAATCCTGACAGGCGAAGCCTAATTCTGTGGCTGCCAGGAGCCAGGTGCAAGCCAGTGCGCCGGCGCGCACGCTACCCCGGGTGAGGGTGGGGGTCTTCCCCAGTCGCTTCCTCCGCCCCCGCCCAGGCATTGGCTCTGAGCGGCTCCAGAGACTGCAATTTTGGCAGGTGACCTTGGTTGAGGCTGCCGCCGCCATGTTTTTCATGGGCATTTGCCCTTAGCAACCAAAATGAAAATAAACCCAAGCAAATAGGGGCAAGTTGCCTGTAGTCCTGACCGGGTTATCCCTTCTCTTTCACCTCCACGAAGGCTTAAGGTCATATCAACCCAAACCAAGTTTCTTTTCAAGACACTCCTCTTCCTCTGCACTAGTCCTTACCTGTCTAATTCTGAGGACGAGGAGACCTCAGAATCATCTTTCAAGCCTTGTGGTCAGCCTGGATGCATAGTTGATGCAGGTATGGAGTTGGTAGCAACACGACCTGGTACTACTCGATGCTAGATTCTGAACCATTAATCGTGTACAGGTCCGGCTTGAGGGGTGGAGACAAGGGATCAGACCCTTGGAGCCAGGATAGGGAAGGTAGGAGATGGGCAATGGGCCCCAGCTCCCTGATGATAAAATCTGGCCTCATTGCATTAATAATAGTAATAATAAAATGTGAGTATTACTGAGCTCCTAATATGTACCCTGAACTGCCTTAAGAATTCCACATGCAACCGGGCATGGTAGTACACGCCTGTAATCCCAGAGACTTGGGAGGCAGAGGCAGGAGGATCGCAAATTGGAGACCAAAGGCAGTCTGTGTAATTTAGTGAGACCCTGTCTCAAAAAAAAAAAAAAAAAAGTAATAAAATGGGCTGAGGGTGCAGCTCAGTGGTACAGCACTTGCAAAGCATGCAAGTGTGAAGTCCTGGGTTCAACCCCCAGTACTGAAAAAAAAAAAAAAATCCACATGCATTTTCCTGTTGAAACCTCATATTATACCTATAAGGTAGATGCTGGGTCTCACACTTGCATGCTTTGCAAGTGCTAGATCACTGAACTGCTGCCTCCAGCCCAATTTTTTTTTCTTTTTCTTTTCTTTCTTTTTCTTTTTTTCTTTCTTTTTTTTTTTTCACTTTTTGAGACAGGGTCTCACTAAATTATGCAGACTGCCTCTGGTCTCCAATTTGCGATCCTCCTGCCTCTGTCTCCCAAGCCACTGGGATTACAGGTGAGCACCACTGCACCCAGCTCTAGAAGGTAGATGCTTAATGTCTCATTTTATAGATGAGAAAACTGAGGTTCAGAGAGAGTCAATGCCATTCACACAACAAGCAAGAGGCTCAGGCAAACTGGACACCAGCATGCCTGAGTCCCAGAGCAGGAGGCTTTTCTCTTCCACCCTTGCCCAGGCCCTCAAAATTAATTTTATAAGGCTCAGTCTAGTCTATGGAGGATATTTCAGATCTTCCCTCAACTGGTCTGCAAACCAGGTTGGTTTCCAAGTAATCAAACAGTACACACTGCAGACCTGCCCAGTTTCCTTGGAATATAGTGCAAGGAACAAGGTCTTCCAACTTCTGGGGAACCTATAACCCAGTCCCCTACTGCACCACTCCTTGGCTGAGGAACTTTCCTTTTGTTAATCCGGTTCATGCCTTATGGAGATTTTATGGCCATTAAATGAGAAATAGAAGTGCAAGAGTTTTATGAACTGTTGACCCGTATGCCTTTGTGGAGTGTTGTCAGCAATCTTCCTGCAACAGGAATATTGTCCCCTTCCTCCTTTATGACAACATAGCAAAGGGCCTACCCACAGCAAATGGTCCAGCACAGAAGCCTTGTGTCCAGGGGCTACAGCCTGTTTACCCATCTCCTGGAGAGATCCCAGGGACCTGAAGAACCTTGCCTCTGCACCCATAACCAACCATCCTATTTCATTGCTGTCCCCTTCAGACCTTCTCACCTTCTGTGTGTTATCCCCCCACACATACACCACCATTCCCAAAGTGACCTGAGATAGAAGAAAGAGAAGCAGACAGGTCCAGGATTGCACAGAGCACAATTTATTCCAGGAATTACTGATGGAAGCATGGTCCTGGGCAGCCACAAGACCAGTTGCTAATATGAATAAAATAAGACATTATCATTTTTTTGTTTGAGGAGTTGTCATCAAAAGAGTCTTATTTTGTGTTACTTTGTAGTACATAAATGAGATTAAAAGAGAGCTGGGTTTGGTTCTACCATATTCTCCTGGTATTCTCTAACAATGCCTCCTCATTTTCCCTCACCTGGGTACTTTCTCCCAAGGCTTCTAAGGTGGAAAGAAGGTTTTCTAGTTTCCATCTTCAATGTTCTTTATTATGGTTTTACTATGTCCCCTAAAAGTTCATGTTTTAGAGCTAGGCTAGGTGGCACATACCTGTAATCCCAGCCATTCAGGAAGTAGAGGCAGGAGGATCACGAGTTTGAGGCCAGAGGAAGCCTGTGCAACTTAGTGAGACTCTGTCTCAAGATAAAAAATTAAAAAATGGTCTGGGAGTGCATCCCGGTGGTGGTAAAGCACTTACAAAATATATGCAACAGTTCAAGACCAGAGGCAGTCTGTGTAACTTAGTGAGACCCTGTCTCAAAAAAAAAAAAAAGCATGTGTTAGAAACTTAATCCCCAAATTCATGTTAATAATATTTGGAGCTGGGGCCTTTGGGGGTAATTAAGTTTCAATAATGTCACAAGGGTGGGAACCCCATAATGGCATTAGTGGTTTTATAGGAGGATGAAGAGAAATCTCAGCTAGCACACTTGCTCTGTCTCACCATGTGCTGCCCTCTACCATGTTATGATGCAGCACCAAGTTCCTTGCCAGATGCTGGCAACATGGTCTGTGACTTCCTGGCCTCCAGAACTATGAACTGCATAAACCTCTGCTCTTTATAAATCACCGAGGTACAACGGTAAAGCCTGGAAAACTGGGGCTTGAGAAGTAGCTCAGTGGTAGAATGCTTGCAAAAGTACATGTGAGGCCCTGGGTTCAACCTCCCAGTACCACACACACACACACACACACACACACAAAAAGGACTAAGACACTCTTAATTTATTCATTCATATTCATTCAGACTTTTAGCCCATGGCAGGCCAAAGGCTAGTTGGGGTAAAAGAGATTTCAAAAACAAGCTTAAAACAGGCACAGTGGCACACATCTGTAGTCTGGTGTACTTGGGAGGCTGAGGGTGGAGGATCACTTGCGCTCAGAAGTTTGAGACCAGCCTGAGCAATGTAGCAAGACCCCATCTTGGAAAATGAACAAACAAGATTTAAGCCTGTGAGCAATCCTGGGAACCCAACAAGCCAGTGGCCATGATGTCAATGGTGCGATATATACCAGAGACAAACACAGTATAGCAGCTGTTCTGGTAACTTCACCTATTACGTTCTCTTCATGACTACCCCCCATACCCCCTAAGCCATCACCAACCAGTCAGCTCCCTGAATATTACACATGAACTCACCATTCCAATTCCCAGTGCCCCTCTAATGTATTTATTGTCCTTTTTTGTGGTGCTGTGGATCAAACCCATGGCCTCATGCGTGTAAGACAAATGCTGTATCACTGAACTACATCCCCAACCCACTATTTTTTCTTTTTTGCAAGTGTTCTACCACTGAGTTGCACTCCCAACCCCCTTTGCAAAACTTTTTAAGACAGGGTCTCACCTCTGTCCCTGAACTGTCCATTCTCATACCTCTACCTCTCAAGTTGCTAGGATTACAGTCATGCACCACTGCACCTGGCTCCTAGTGTTTTCTATCTCCAGGACTGCCTTGACTACCTACACAGGCGGCGACCAAGACAAAACCACATGCATTCACTCTGTACCTACCCCCTTCGCCAGGGCAAACACATTGGGGGAAAGTCCAGGTGAATCCTCTTTCCTTCCATGCCTCTTCCATCCCTTGCTCCAGTCTGGTTATCAGTTTTCCTGGCTAACTTGAGAATATCCTCTATGATTTGGCTTCCAGCTTCTCTCTCTGCAGTCTGTCCTCTACTTTGCCTGCCAGCGAGGTTCTGATGACAATGTTCCCTGGTCAAAACCTGCTCAGGTTGCTGTATTTTAAAATATTTCATAATAAAATACTGGGAGGAAAATACTCAGGTGTGTATTATCAATACAAGTAATAGAAGTTCACTCATACCAACTTAAACAAAAAAGGAATTTGTTGGCCTGTGTAACTTTAAACTCCGTGACTCAAACAATGTCACCAGGATGCAATTTCTTTCTCTGTCCCTTGGATCCACTTCTGTGATTTCACACTCAGTCAAATGTTCTCCCAGTAACCCAGACTGCATTCTTTCAGATTTCTGTCCTGGGGAAAGTGCTTCCTTCTACTTGACAATAGAACAAAGCCCTGGGCTCGACTCCTCATTGTGCCACTTGGCCTAGCCCAAATCAATCATTATAGCCAGATGGATGGCAGTGCTGATTGGCTTATTCTTAAATCACTCCGAACTTAAGGAGGGAATAATGTTTCTCCCAGACCTCTTTACTGAGGATAAAGTAGGATAAAGTATGGGACCTCAAAAATCTGGACCTGTTATACTGGAGCAATAGTGAATAAACTGAGAGACTCACAACTTAATCCCTACTTTTCTTCTTTTGCCTGATAACTTCTTCATCTATGTAGCAGAGGTCTTAAGCGAGCATCTGGTTATTGTTGTTGTTAGGTGCCATTGACTTGATGTCTCACTCACAGTGACCCTACATACAACAGGTGAAACACTTATCGTGGTTCTCTGCTATTCATAGGGTTTTCAATGATTTCAAGATTGTTTTTTGGGAGTGGGTTGCCGGGTCCTTCTAAGCCTACAGCACCTGGTATTCCCAGACAGTCTCCCATCCAAGTACTAACCAGGCCCAACTCTGCTTAGCTTCTGAGATCTGATGGGATCAGATGCCACAGTGGTACCACTACAGGTTCAAGCATCTAGGAACCAAAATTAAAATGCAGACTCCTTACCTTCCCAGGCTTGACTTGAACTTGATCTTGCCTGTGCCCTACTCCCCGCAGGGTGTGACTGGATCCCCCTGGGGGAGCAACAAGTAGAAAAAGTGGCCAGTCCCATGGGCTTTGTCACTCCTCTCCAGGTTGCGTGAAGACAGTCCATGGGTAGCCTTAGACACTCCTCAGGTGTTAGGTTTTTAGGGGAGGGACAATATTATACAAATAGCAGTCACAAGGTATATTAGTTTCCTGTTTGTGCTGTAACAAATAACCAAACTTAATGGCTTAAAACAATACAAATTTATTATCTTACATTTCTGGAGGTTAGAAGTCTGAAACAGGTCTCATTGGCTAAAATCAAAGTGTTGGCAGGAATGGGCTCCTTCCTGGAGACCTTAGAAGCCCTTTCCAGCTTCTGAAAGCTGCCCAGATACTTCAACTCATGACTTCCGTTCATTTTCAAAGCTGGCAATGGGTGGTCAAGTTTTTCTCAGAGAACATCAGCCACACTCTCTGGCCTACTCCTTCTACATTTAAGGACCCCTGTGATTACTTTGGGTTCATCAGATAATCCAGGATAATCTGATTAAAATCAGCTAATTTGCAACTTTTTTTTTCTATTTGGTTTTTATTAGAAATTTTTAATGTACATCATGATGTGATTCATTTTGACATGCTTTTCATTGTGACAATTTTCATATATGCAATTTGATAAACATCATCTAATTTGCAACTTTGACACAACTGCAGTCCAATGTGGTGGTGCTCACCTGTAATCCCAGCACTCAGGAGGTGGAGGTTTCAAGTTCCAGGCCAGCATGGGCCACATTGCAAAACATTCTCAAAACCAACCAAACAACAAACAAAGCTTGGCACAAGTGGCACATGCTTGTAATTCCAGTGATTTTGGAAGCTGAGGCAAAGGGATTGCAGGTTCCAGGCCAGAGGTAGCCTGTACAATTTAGCAAGATCCTGTCTGAAAATTAAAAAATGGGGTTGAGGGTGCAGTTCAATGGTGGAGCACTAACCTACCATGCTTGAGGCCAAAGGTTCAGCCACCAAATACTGGGAAGGAAAAAAATACCTACAACCTTAATTCCTCCTTGCCATGTAACATAACATATTCACAGGTTCCCACAGATGAGGTTATAGAAAACTTTGGAGGAAGGGGGCTTTACTCTGCCTACCACAGAAGGCCTCCCACAACGGACGTCCTGTCCTGGGAGCAGCCCTTAGAATGGACAGTGTGAAGCTCCCTCTTGGAGCTCCGGTTAGAGTATTAGGCAGATTCCAAATGAAACCCTAACCAACTCTCTTTTCTCTATCCAGATCCTAACCTCATCAACTGTCCTCGCTAGGCCACTGGCCCAAATCAGACTGGGGACAGCAGCTCAGTCAGGACTGTGACCTGACCAGTGTGAGTGTGTGTGCCCTTCTCAGATGGTGGCTGGGCTATGAAGAATATTGAGAATCCAGGAGAACCTGTAGGGGCTGCTGGTGATGCTGCTTCAATCATTAGAAGGAAGAAAAGTAACAGTGCGGCAGCGCTGAGCTGGGAGAGGGTATCAGTCTTTATCATTCATAATGACCATTCACCCCACTGGACAAAAAGGTGGAGGAGTTGCAACCCACAACCAGAGAGGACTGGAGCTCACTGGGCTCACCCTGTCTGGATGAAGCAATCTTTCTGGCTCCACCCAAGTGGCCTCTGGGCTTTGGCATCAGTTGGGCTGAGTTCAAATACCATTGTGCTACTTATAGGCTATGGGATCCTGGGAAAGTGGCCTACTTTCTCTAAGCCTCTGGTTCCTTCACTATTAAATCAGGATAATATCACTCTGTACTTCAGAGGGCTATGAAATATTACAAGCGCTTATGTAACATTCTAGGAGGACTATGAAGTAGTCTGAAAGAAGCCTCACAAGGGTTGTCAACAAGACTAACACTGTGAGCAGGAATCTTGAAACTTCTTATCCTAACTAGCTGTGTAAGACTGGACAAGTTATTTAACTCTCATAAACCCCAGTCATTGAATACATCTATTGTGTATTTATGGGAGAAGGACGTGGCAATCCACTCCTGAGGCAATCCCAAAACAGTCAGCCACTGAAAATCCTATGAGGGTCTCTATGAGTTAGACACAACTCGATCGCTCCTAAGAACAACAAGCCCCAGTCATTGAATGCATCTATTGTGTATTTATGGGCTGGGGTTTAGCTCACTTGGCAGAGTGCTGCTCTGCACTCTCTTCGGCCCTTGGTTTGCTCCGCAGCACTGCAAAAATGGGAGAAGGATCTGGCAGCCCACTCCCCAAAACAATTAGTCACTGAAAACTCTATGAATGTTCTGGGCTCTGCCGACCCACTCTCTCAGAGTCACGAAGCCCTCGAGTGCTCCCTGTCAGTATTCGGAGTTTTCCATTGCACTCCTCTCACAGCCCACGGCGCCAGTGCCTTGCTCTTCTACTGTTTTCAAGTTCCTTGTGGGCAAGGTTGTGGTCATTGAACTGAAGGAGGATCTGAGTATCTGTGGAACCCTCCATTCTGCGGATCAGTATCTCAACATCAAACTGACATCAGTGTCACAGACCCTGAGAAATATCCTCACGTTATCAGTGAAGAACTGCTTCATCCGAGGCTCAGTGGTCCACTATATGCACTCCCCAGGAGATGAGATGGACATATGGTTGCTCCAGGATGCAGCAAGGAAGCCCTGCAGCAGAAACAGTGATGGCTCCTGCTACTTTCCCCTCCTTTTCCCATTGATGGCCCATAACGTCATACCCTAGCTAAGGACCCTTCCCCCTCATACTCTGTTCAATGTTAATGTTGTTGTTGTTAGGTGCTGTCGAGTTGGTACCCCACTCAAAGCGACCCTATACAACAGGCGAAACATTATTGTCAGTACTTCTCTGCTGTTCGTAGGGCTTTCAATGGCAGATTGATTTTTGGGAGTTGGTTGCCGGGTCTGTCTCCCAAGCCTACAGTATCTGGTGTTCCCAGGCGGTCTCCCATCCAGGTACTAACCAGACCCGACCCTGCTTAGCTTCCGAGATCTGACAGGGTCAGATGCCACAGGGATACAGCTGCAGGCTCCATGTTAATAGTGGTGGCTTTTCTTTTTTTTTTTTTTTAAATAAAGGGACTGAATGGAGAGGAATAATATGGGGAGCAGCTAATCTCTGCAGAGAAGGGGAGGGTAAGAAAGCTGGGGAACTGCAAAGTCTTCCAAACCCCCACCACCTGCTTCTTTCCCTCTCCTTCCCTGGACATGGTGGGAGTTTCCTAGGCCTTTCCAAGGCAGCATGTCATTCATGTGGGGGATGGAAGGAATCTGTCCCGCATCAGGAATAAAATTTATAATGCAATTTTGAAAAAAAGAAAAGAAAAAGAAAATCCTATGAATAGCAAAGAAATACTGACAATAGTGTAGGGCATGGCACAATGTGGAGAAGTGTTTCATTCTGTGTATGTTGAGTCACTATGAGTTGGATCTGACTCAATGTCACCTAACAATAGCAACTAACATTGTGTATTTATAGCTTCTTGCTATGTAAAGTAGGGATATTAGTACTTTTTTTTTTTTTTTTTTTTTGGTACTGGGGGTTGAACCCAGGGCCTCACGCCTGCATGCTTTGCAAGTGCTGGACCACTGAGCTGCACCCCCAGCCCATTTTATTTTACTTTTTGAGACAGGGTCTCACTAAGTTATGCAGACTGCCTCTGGTCTTGAACTTGCAATTCTCCTGCCTCTGCCTCCCCAGCCGCTGGGATTACAGGCATGCGCCACCGCGCCCGGCTGGATATTAGTACTACCTTTGTAAGACGGATACAAACTTGAAATTAGATGCTCACGAGGGACTTGATTCAGTGTCAGGTGTGCAGGACTATACTCAATATTAAGGTGACCCAACCCATCTGGCCTGCAGCCATAGCCGTGTGGAATCCGATCCCGTCAGATCTCGGAAGCTAAGCAGGGTCGGGCCTGGTTAGTACCTGGATGGGAGACCGCATGGGAATACCAGGTGCTGTAGGCTTGGGAGAAGGACCTGGCAACCTCCTCCCAAAAATCAATCTGTCATTGAAAACCCTATGAACAGCAGACAAACACTGACAATAGTGTTTCCCCTGTTGTACAGAGGGTCGCTGAGTCGGATATGACTCTACGGCACCTAACAACAACAACCCATCTGAAGAGGCTGGGGACTTGGGGTGTGGAGACAGGGAACTAACTTGAATGGAAAGGGAATAGGGAAACCTTCAGTGATATTCTGGGGAGTGCACCCCAAAGCTCAGGCTACTGCCTCTAGCTTGGGGCTACTATAACCCTAGGCTCACCCAGGTATAGACAGACTGGCTGGCTCCTGGCCAACCCGAGGTGTTTCCCTTTGCTTGGTAACGAGGAGGTGTGACAAGGCAGGACATGGAGGGTAGCAGCTCAACTGAAAAGTGGTGGAAAGGAACCCCGTTCCGGACCCCTCTGGCTCCCCAAATCCTGGGGGCCAACTCCACCAGGCTGAAGAAGGCAAGTGAGGAGGGTGGTTATTGGGAAGAGCATGTTTAGCACTGAGGGCTTGAAAAGGCCTTGGGTCCATAAGGCCAGTTGGGAGCCTGAGATTTGGGTTCACCCCTGAGACAAGAGATGAGGAGGTGGGGGAGCTGAATGCCTTATTTGGAAGAGTGCCCCCAAAGCTGTGAAGCAGGCAAGCAAGGCCTCTGCCACGATCCACAGCCCAGTGACAGGCACCTGGTGGTGGTAAGAATTAAATGTTATCCGCACACCCCTCTGCCACAGGTCTGGACCAAGATGAGGCCCCAGTAAAAATGCCCGCCGCCTGAGGTTCTGACCATGTACTCATATGGCTGCACGCCGCGCGGGGAGGCCGTCTGGGCTCCGCCGCAGTCCATCACCTACCCCTACCTGCCTGTCCCTCTGCTGCTGCCGCCCATCCAGGCCCACAACTTCTGCAGCCGGCCAGCGAGCCTGAATGCTGGCGAGTGGGCGGCCCCGCGAGAATACCACTGCTTCCACGGCGCGGGCGCGCGCCTAGCCGCCGCGCCGCCCTGGTGGGCCTGCCAGCAGCCCTACGCTGCGGCCCTCAGCTCGCTGTTCCCCGGCGCCGGCGTGCCGGGGCCGTTTCAGCAGGCGCCAGTGGCCGAGAGCTGGGCGCCGTGGCCCGAAGGCGGCAGCTTGCAGGCCGAGCTGCGCTGGGGCCGCGTGGAGCGCACGCTGGGACCGCGCCTCCAGCTGCCCGACTTTGTGCGCCGCGAATTGCGGCGCGTCTACGGCACGTACCCGCGTACCGACGTGCGCGTTACCCATCGCCGCGGCGAGTTTCTGCTTCAGGCGGCGCCGCGCGTCGGCGAGCCGGAGTACCGGATGGAGCGACGCGTGCAGCGGCGCCACGGCAGCGGCGACAGCAGCGACAGCGGCCCGGCACAGAAAGCCGCGGAGCGTGGCCGCCCCAAGAAGAGGAAAGGTCTAAGCTGAGCTCGCTGCAGGGCCTGCCACCCCGCGCGCATGAGCACTGCGCGACTTTGGTTCCGCGCTCCTGCTGCGGTCAACGAGCTGCAGGAGGGAGGCCGCGCCCGTGCTTTCGAGCCCGGGCGCGCACTGACTTGCTTTCAGCGTTTTTTTGTGACAGCTTCGCGGCCCAAGCTCAGTCCCCGCACTTTTTTTATTTCTCTTGTGTTATTGCTGGACAGCGCGGGAAGGGCGGGACAGGATGGAGAACATCACTGGGTGTGTGTTGCTTTAGAAGGTGGGAAGCTAGGCAGTGGGGTGGAAAAAAGGTACTCCTTCCTTCGCCCTATCTCCTTCCGCTAAGAGGCCTGTCCTATAAGAAGCCTCAGCTTCCCCTTCCTCTCTTCCTTCTACTAGAGTCATCCCCTCCTCAAGATAAGGAAGCCATAATAATCCTCAGATTGTAAAGAGAAGGAAATAAATGAGAAAAGTTCAGTGTATGCTATGAGATCATTTTTCATTTTTAAGTTTGGAAGCGGGTGTTTTACCCTCTGTGTAACGGGAGCCTCACAGGTATAAGGAGGGGTGTGTGTGTGTTTATGTGAGTAAAGTTAGAGTGGCCCTTTGTTGTGCACCCTGACCACTGGGCCCGTGTCCAATAACACACACACAGTTCTTGTGCAGGCCTACGGCACGTGCCTGTGCAACTTACCCAAGGTTACACACAAAGACTATATCTGATTGACTTTAACCTCTAGGTCAAATTGCGTCTTCACCCATGAAATATATGCAACAAAATGCAAAGAACGTACATTGAGAAGCTATTACATACAGAACACTCGGCTAGACACTAATACTGTAGGGGGTCATGAACCCAGCCCTGCTGAGAAGGAGTGTGGGGAATCTTGTGTACTGTTGGGGAGTTGACAGAGGCTTTTTGAACAGGCATCTGAGGGAGGCTTTGAAGGATATATAGAATCCCTCTTCTAGCCTTCCCTGCCTCTGGACTACCATCCATAGAGAGTCTAAGGACATATGCTCTGTTCTTGGAGTGTGGTAGATATGTCTGGGAAGGGGCACCTGAGACCTAGGTGTAGGGTGTCTCTGACATTTTCTAGCCATGTATCTTTAGCCTCTTTGAGCCTCTGTTTCTTTTCTTTTTTTTCTTGTGGTACTGGGGGTTGAACCCAGGGCCTCGTGTCTGCATGCTTTACAAGTGCTGGACCACTGACCTGTGCCCCCAGCCCTTTTTTTTTTTTTTTTTACTGTTTTGAGACAGGGTCTTGCTAAGTTATGCAAACTACCTCTGGTTTTGAACTTGCAATCCTCCTGCCTCCGTTTCCCGAGCTGCTGGGATTACAGGCGTGCGCCACCACGCCTGGTTTAGCCTCAGTTTCCTAATCTGTAAAAGAGACATAAAACCCAACCTAAGAAGGATTGTGAATTTGAGGCCGAGGCCAGAAGTAGCTTGTGCAACTTAGTGAGACCCTGTCTCAAAATAAAGAATGGCCTAGGAGTGCAGCTCAATGGTACAGCACCTGCCTAGTATGAATGAGGTCCTGGGTTCAGTCCCCTAGTACTGGGGAAAACAACCCCGCAAAACCCAGCCTACCTGCAAGTTAAGATAAATGTCATTTCTTCCAATTTTTACTAACAGCCTTTAATTAATTAATTACTTATTTTTTTTTGCGGTACTGGGGGTTGAACCAGGGTCTCGTGCCTGCATGCTTTTGCAAGTGCTGGACCACTGAGCTGCACCCCCAGCCCATTTTTTTTTTTTTTTTTTACTTTTTGAGACAAGGTCTAGGTAAATTACGCAGACTACCTCTGGTCTCCAACTTGTGATCCTCCTGCCTCCACCTCCTGTGCCACTGGGATTGCAGGTGTGCGCCACCGCGCCTGGTGCTAACAGCTTTTAATTCCTAATAGGCTAAAGTTTACAATATTTTAGGAGTTTGCTCAAAGGTTGGTCACACATCCTTTTAACTATGGATCTAGCCAAATTACCAGAGCTGATGCTCAGGCTAGAGAATTTTGGACCCTTGTGTAATTGCTTTCATTGAATATCTATTTGTACCTGACCAATAGCTACCTGGGTATACAGGTATGTTATTGAAGCTGTAGACCACCTGATTGGACACTGCTGTATTTATAAGTTTCACTAAGTTCTCTCAAACCTCAGCACTGTAAAAGGTTTCTCCTAATTGGTGATTTGCTGTTAACTTTTAAACACCAAGGGCCTCATAACTGATCACATATTTTCCTCTTTGCCCTGCTTTCCAGGTAACTCAGAGCCAAATTTGCTTAGTATCTGTTGTAGAAAACTGGATCCTGAACTCTATGGCCCCTGGGTTTCATCTTCTTTTCTTTTTCTTTTTCTTTTTTTTAAATTAAAACACAAGGAAGTGTTATACTTTGGTGAGTCTGCTGTGTGATCTTGGGTGAATTACTTAATACCTCTAATCCAATTTCTTCATCTCAAATGGGGAAGATGATACTAGGACCTATGTCATAAGATTATTGAGAAATGCCAGTGAAGCTGGGCACAGTGGCACATGCCTGTAATCCCAGTGACTTGGGAGGCAGAAGCAGGAGGATCACAAATTCAAGGCCAGAGGCAGTCTATGCAACTTAGTGAGAGCCTGTCTCTTTTATTATTTTTTAAATTTATTTATTTATTTATTTATTTATTTATTTATTTATTTATTTTTGTACTGGGATTGAACCCAGGGCCTTGTGCAAAATTTTCAAGCTCTTTGCCACTGAGATGTACTCACAGCCCCTTTTTAAAATTTTTTTTTATCTTGAGATAGGGTCTAAATTATGCAGGCTGCCTCTGGCCTTGAACCTGCGATCCTCCTGCCTACACCTCCCAAGTGACTGGGAGAAATGAACCACTGTGCCTTAGCAAGAGCTTGTCTTAAGATAAAAAAATAAAAAGGGGACTGGGGTACAGTTCAGTGGTAGAGTGCCTGCCAAGTATGTGCAAGGCTCTGTGTTCAACCCCCAGTACTGCAGAAAAAAAAGGGGCAATTGTTCAGTGGTAGAGCACTTGCCTAGAATATGTGAGGCCCTGGGTTCAACACCTCAGTACTGCAAAATAATTAATTAATTAATTAAAATTAAAATGGGATAGAGGTATGGCTCGGTGGTGGAGCACTCCCCTAGCATGAGCAAGGCAGTGGATTCAATTCCCAGTACTGGGAAAAAAAAAAAAAAAAAAGAAGAATGTAGAGAAAAGGGAGCAGGGAAAGGGCGAGCCAGGCAGAGGAGGTGATGGGAACAAAAGCCCTAAGGAGTAAAAGTTATCTTCATTCAAATTGAGCATTGTGATGTATGCCTGTAATCCCAGGACTCAGAAGGCTGAAGCAGGAGAATCAAGAGCTTGAGGCCAGCCTGGGATACAGAGTGAGACCCTGTTTGGAAAAAAGAAAAAAGTTATCTTCATTCACTCACCAGGCATATCAGAGCCCACAGAATGCACAGACAGTATTCCGGGCACTGAGATTTCAGCAGAAAGCCAAACAAGTCCCTGTCCTCACAAAACTTACATTATAGGTGTAACAGAAAGACTGACAAGCAAATGGGTGAGTGTATGATATAAGGTCAGCTAGTGCTAAGTGGTGGGTGCTGTTTTAGATAGGAGAGTTAAGGCTTCCTTGAAAAGGGTTTTTCACCCTAGTGGAGGCCTAAATAAAGATGTTTGAGCTGGGTGTGGTGGTGCACACTTGTAATCCCAGAGAGACTGCAGGCTGAGGCAGGAGGCTTGCAAGTTTGAGGCCAGAGGCAGCCTGCCTAACTTAGGGAAACCTTATCTCCAAAAAAAAATTTTTTTTAAAGGTGGGGGGGGCCTTGGGATGCAGCCAAGTGGCAGAACACTTGCAAAGTCTGTGCGAGGCCCTAGGTTTAACCCCAGGTACTGCAAAAAAAATTTACAAAAAGATGTTGGCAAGTACCTGGTGGAGAAAGGCAATCACAATAACTTTGTGACTGAGTCCTGTAAATTGGCAGGAAAGTGATACCAAAATGAAGTTAGAGATGAAGCCAGATCCTATAGGGCCTTGAAGCCCACTTGAGAATGTTGGCTTTTATTCTTAGTGAGTGGTGAGTTATGAGCAGGTGTGCACCACTATGCCTGACTTAGGCCTTTTCTTTCATTATAAAAAGTAAGCAGATATTTGCTAGTGTTAATATATTTAAAAAGAGGTTTTAAAAAATAAATGTATGAATGGTGGCACAAGCCGTAATCCCAGTGGCTCAGGAGGCGGAGGCAGGAGGATTGCAAGTTTGAGACAAGAGGCAGTCTACGTAACTTAGTGAGACCCCGTCTGAAAAAGCAAAAAAAAAAAAAAAAAAAGAAAGAAAGGGGGGGCTGGGGGTGCAGCTCAATGGTCCAGCACTTGCAAAGCATGCAAGTGCAAGGTTCTGGGTTCAAACCCCAGTACTGCAAAAAATAAATAAATAAATAAAATAAAACAATAAATAAATAGATATATTACCTATGCCACTGATTTTATTTTTTAAGCTTGGAGAATTGCATGCTTGTGAGCCTCCTCTGATGCCTTTTTGGCGGTGGGGGAGGGGAGTCGAGACAAGGTCTCACTATGTAGCCCTGTGGAACTTGCTATGTAGACCAGGCTGGCCTTGAACTCACTTTGATCCTCTTGCCTCAGCCTCCTGAATGCTGGGATTATAGGCATGCACTACCATGCCCGGCTTCTCAAATGCCTTTTGAAACAATGCAAGTTTTGAATTAATGGTGAGCCCCAGACCAACATATGATGTGGTCCGTGTTCCCTTCCCTTTCTGTCTTCCTGAGTCCAGATGCTCAAAGTCTCAACTTCCTCCATCTCTGACAATCTACAGGGCTCATAGACATCCCTCCCTGTAGCTTTCACTTATGCCCTGGAAAGGGCTCTGGCTGCACAGCAGTTTATCCCTATCCCCAGCTTAGCAAGGGAAGAAGGCCCCTGGCTGCAGCCTTTGGAAAAAGGTGCTGTTGGGCATACCACTTCACTCCCAGCCTTGTGGACAGGAAGCCTGCTGGGAGCCTGAATGCTTCCCTGTTTGATCTTTCTTTGAACTTAACCCTTATAAGCTCAGAACTCATAAAACATCTACTGCCAGAGACCTTGCTATTCATCTGCTCCATTCCCCTCAATTTACATTATGCCAGGAAATCAGGGCCAGAGAAAGCTAGTGATTCAGCCAAGGTCACACAATGTGAATTCAGAGCTCCTAGCTCCTAGCAGGGCCTGGGCCACCAAGCTGTGATCCTGATGGTCTGCTCCTCCTGGCCTTGCCCTATCTTTACTCAACCCTGGCATCCATTCTGGAGCCTGTCACTCAGGAAGGCCTGGCCAACCAATTTCAAGCCCCACCTCACTCCACAAGTGCCTTTATCTTTGGATAGCTCCTATTCTACTTAAGAGAATAGAATAATAAGAACCATAGCCTCACAGACTTACAGAGAATTTGCTATGTGCCACATGTGTGCTAAAGCTCTATACAGAAACTACTATCTCATTAAACGTGATGGTCACAAAACCTTGATGTGGATAGAATTATTATTTCTATTTAGAGATGAGGAAACGGAGGCCCCTAGAGGTTAACAACTTACCCAAGGTTACACACAAAGACTATATCTGATTGGCTTTAACCTCTAGGTCAAACTGCCTTTTCACCCATGAAATATATGCAACAAAATGCAAAGAACGTATATTGAGAAGCTACTACATGCAGAACACTGGGCTAGATACTAATAGGGTAGGGGGCTCATGAATCCAGCCCTGCTGGGGAGGAGTGTGGGGAATACATGTACTGTTGGGGAGTTGAGAGAGGCTTCTTGAACAGGCCTCTGAGGAAGACTTTGAAGGATGTATAGAAGCCCAACAGATAGTGATGAAAAAAAAGTGTCCCAAGAAGAGTTGAAGAGAGGTAGCAAGCATAAAAGCATGGCAGCAGGAGCAGGAAGTAGCAGGATCTTAATGGAGGGTGGGGTTATGATGAGGCAGCCAGCAATGGAAGATTAGCTGGAGAGGAGAGCTATGTGAACCCAGGCATGGTGGCACACACCTGTAATCCCAGTGTGGGGGATGCTGAGCCAGGAGGATTGTCAATTTGAGACCATCCTGGGCTACACAGCAAGGCCATGTTTAACCCCTCCCTCACCAAAAAAAAAAAAAAAAAAAAAAAAAAAAAAAAAAAAAAAAAAAAAAAAAAAAAAAAAAAAAAAAAAAAAAAAAAGCCTAGTGCTTACTGGAGGGCATAACATGGAAGACTTTGACAGTAAAGAGGTTTGGGGAACCACTGAAATCTTTGAGCAGAAGAGTCAAAGTTCTTAAAAGATTTGGCCAATGGGCAGGATGGGTGTCTGTAGGAGCACCTAGCTGGGATGCTATAAGCAGGAGCCATGGGTTCCTCCATGGCCTTGGCATTGATGGTGCAGCTCAGCCGGGCGCCAGAACTGAGTCCCTAGGGCATTGCTATAGCTCACAGCCTATGGAATTCAGTTCTCAGAGCCAGGTAGCTAATATTCTCTCAGTGTAGACACTGGTCTCCTGTGCTTTTTTCTGTGAATTTTTTCTCACTCCCTAAATGAGCAAGTTGAGCCCCTGGAAGGAACCTGGAGTCTTAAGATACTTCCTACCCCAGGAGGGAGGGACTGAGCCTGGAGCTAAAAATGGGGGTCCCCAGCTAGGAAAGTGGATGGAGTTTCCCCAAATTCCATCAGAAGCTGGAGTAGGGTATGAGGAGAGACAGGATCAGGGTGATGGCAGGGATTGGGTCCCCCGGAGACTGGGTATTGCAGTCAGTCTTGTCATCTCCCGCCTAGATGTGTTCCTGGTGGGACTAGAGGGCCAAAGGCTTGAAAGGGCCAGAATATGTACAGGGACAAAGGGATCTCTCTGAAGACAGAGGGGTTTCCTGAGCCAAGGGGGATTCCCAAGACAGGAGCTCAGGAGTGCCAGCTCCCTGAAAGTCTTCCCCTTGAATGATGATCTTAAGTGGCTGGGATAGCTGAGTGGAGGAGAAAGTTTTCCCAGAAACACATTTTGATTTTCCACAGTTCAATCCAGGGCTGGTTGCTGTCCTCACAGGGCAGAGCCGCAGCCTATCCTGGAAATGGAAAGGCAAGCCAGCCGACTGGGTCACCCTATCCCCAGTCTTGCTGAATCCAGAGAAAAGGGCAGCACTTACCCTTGAAGCCTCTTCTCTGGCGCTTCTGGGGCTGGATCTGCAATCATACTCTGGATGGAGCTCCTTAAATAGCCCCCCCCCCGCCCCCCCGCGCCTGGGCCTGGGCCCTCACCCCGCCCCATGAGAACTCTTCTGAGAAAGGAGGAAGGTGTGGGAGGACCAGGCACCCTGCCCAGAGAACCCTTTCTGACACCAAGCCAGAGTGGGGAACCCACCTCCAGGCTGTTCTTTCAAGTGCCCCTTCCTCATCTCAGTCTCTGTGTCCCTCCCGCCCCTTGAGACCAGCCTGCGGTTCTTTTTCTTTGCTGAATGCCTGGAACATCTGCCCTGATGCTGAATTCAAACTCTATTCCTGTTCTAAGGCAGGACGATAGGGAATTGTGCCGGAAGACACTTCAGCTTTTCTGTCAACTCTTAGCTTGGGCTCTTAGATTTCCCATCAGCTAAGGATACTCAGCACCAGGACACCAGCTGCAAAAGTCATCTGAGGGAGTAGGGAATAGGAGCCAGCACTCTATGCCTCCCCTTCCCTGTGTGGCTTCAAGCAGCACTCAGGGCAGGTGGAGTCGGTTCCCATCTTGGGAAGAGAGAGACTGAGATCTGAGATGACGGAAAATGAGGGTTTCAAGGTCAGGCCAGCTGTGGAATCCAAAGCAGGGCAGGGGTTCCCTGGAACAATTTGTGTCTGTGGTGGTCTCTTTCCTGCTCCTGACCCCAGCTGTACAGAGCTGGGTCTCTCTAGAGTTTGATTTGGGAATGGAAGGGTTTTCCCTGAGAGATCTTTCCCACCATCCCCCTGAAAGCTCAGGAAGTTCTTTTTGATATCTAGCTACACCACCCCACCCCACCCCCGCCATCTAAGTAAAAGGAAATGGGAGGCAGGGGAAGCACAGCATCAGGGCTAGCTGCAGGGGTCTTGGGCCAGAACTAGGGGCAGCTTTACTGAGGAAAGCTGAAAGTTCCGGGAATGGGGGTGGTAAGGAGTGGAGAGTCATCAGTATTGTGCAATGAAGGTGGGGAGATGGGGGAGGGGAGAGCTGGCAGGGGCCTGGGGCTGATGGGGGAGACCATCAGCCCCTTCCTAGGTGCCTGCCTGGCCAGAGTTCAAAGTGGCTGTCACTCCACCCCTCATTAACCCCAGCAGCGCCAGGCTGGCAGCAGCAATGTTTTTATGGGAGAAGCGACGCCAAATATGCTTCTCCATTCCCCTTCCTCCCACAGCCAACAACCTGCTCTCAAGAAGCCAGGGGACCCTGATGGAAAGGAAGGACTGTGTTATGAGGGACACACATGGAAGAGAGAGCCGTAATCAGAAATTCCTTTTCTCCATATCTTGGCGTCGTCTCAGTCCCTAGGAGAGAGGAAAGCCTGGGACATTCTCCTTTGGACTGTGATTTCCCAGAGGGTAAAGACAACTTCTGGGTTCCCCACACCCTACAAGGGGACTAGCACCAAAAGGGGGCTCATACTTGCTGATTGGGATCAGCTAGTTTACCCTTGAAGGGGACTCTTTCCCTTGTGACCCACTTTGGGGCTCCCCAGAATAGCTGTGAGCTTTTACACATGGCAGTCTGGGAAACTGAGGTAGCAGAAACAGAAAGAGGACTCTGAGGCCTTGCTGGGACCTGGTGTGCTGCTATCCCGTTCTATATAATTAGTGCTGACAATATGGACACCAGGACACTGGCGGTGGAAATGGTCTGCAAGCCGTTGTGGACCTGGGCTCAGGTGGATCCTCACCCAAGGTATCTGCTGTGCATCACCTTCTCAAGACCCTGTAACCCACTGTAATCTTGGGAAAGACATCGTTGTTAAGGTAATGCAAAGGGGATAGAGAGACAAGGTGGGGAAGTCAGCCTCTAAGAGTTGACTGAGTGACAGAGCTTGAAATTGGACTGATCGCTAAGGGGAAGAGACGCTAGGATTGGGGGAAGAACATCAGGTCTTGCATTAAGGGCCACCAGATCCAACCAGGGAGCCACGAGATCTGTGGAAGGATGAGAGAGACACAGAGGAGCAAGGGAGAAATCTACAGGATTTCAGAGTGGAAATCTTAGGGGCGAGAAAATAAGGCGAATAAGAAGAACCTAGGTTCCTTCGGACGGAAAGACGGAGAGGTTTCGGGTCTCTGGCGGGCTAGAAGAGACAAGGCGGGGATACAATCTTAGCCACTGCGACTCCACCCACTAAAAGGGCCTCCCTGCGCCACTCCTCCTTACCCGCAACAAAAATGGCCGCCTCGGGAACCTGTCCAAAGCCTTGGGACACTTGAGAGTGAAAACAGAAGTCCCGCCCTGTTGTGGGCAATTCGCCCTTCTCAAAAATGGCTGCCATGGCGCCTCTAGTGAGACACCGCTCTGGGCCCCGCCTTTGATCTCGTTGGTGGGGCTGGGGTATGAGAGCTGCACCGCGCGGGACAAGTCGCCGGCGGCGCCCGACAGAGCAGGTGATTTCCCCTCCAGCCCTTGGCCCAGGGCTAGGAAGAGTCTCGGCGATTGTTGACCCAGGGTACCCATCCTGTGTATTCCCCCACGGTACCCCCTTCCCTGGGCCTGCCGGACCCCTATCTGATTCTCGCCGTGGCCTGTATCAAGGCACATCTAGTTTGCTCAGGCCTATCTCGTCATGTGTCCCTCAAGGCTGCACCCGCATCCCTGTGCCCTCAGGCCCAGTGTTCTGGTTGCTTACGGGTGCCCTGCTAGCGGGTTTAGGGAGTTCTTGCTTCAAGAGTCGGCCATCATCGCTCTCCCACTTCTTGTGCTCCACCTCCCCTGGTTTGTGCACCCTCCTGACTTTGGATGACTGGATCCCTTGTTTCCCTCAATGTCCTTGGTGCCTTTAAGGTCTGACTTGGGGATCAGGGGAAAATGATAGTTTCTTGTACCTTCATTATGGATCTAGGACCACTAGGAAGGTTTTATACGGGCTGAGAGAAGCAGTGAAGATCGTGCTAGATCTCTTGCTGGTCCCTGGGTTCCCTGGGACTCCTTCTACACTGGTTCCCAGGATTCCTCATTCCACATGGCCTGCTCTCTCTCCACTTTGTGCACCTCTTTGTGCACTCCAAGGGAGTAGCATGGTATTTCTTATGCTAGGCTAACTTGCCTAGAGGGTCCCTATAGCGCATCTGGAAGATGCAGGTCTGTGCCTGGCTCTTGGGAAACTCAGGCCATCTGGGGGCAGTGAGGATCCAGTAATCAGGGTTGGCTGCAGAGAGGAAGTGAATCCTGCAGAATGGGATTTGGAGAGGCAGAGGGAAAGATGTTCTGAGCCTGGAGAATGGTGTGAGCAAAGATTCAAGTTGGCAAGACTGTGGCCAGGCAAGAGAAGATCACAATACAGTTCTGGGTCACACCATTGGTATCATGAGAGGTGGTGTAGTAGTTAACAGAGAGACTTCTGGAGCCAGATTACTTGGGTGAGAATCTGCCATTAACCTGCCCTGTGACCTTGGGCAATTTACTTAACCTTTCAGTGGCTCCTTTTCCTTTCTAAAATGAGGATAGTATTAGTATCCACATTTTAGGGTTCACGTGAGGATTAGGAAAGTTAATACATATAAAGTGCTTTGAACAATGCCTGGTAAGCAGTAAGCAAATGCTGTTTTTACCAGAAGAGGTGTTTAAGCAGGACTTATGACAGGATGATTGTTACATTTTATAGGCACCACCAATCAGTGATCCATGATTTGGTGCCCTCAATAGGTAATGGGATTTTGTGGGCTATTTCTGGAATTTGAAAATTCCCATGGAAATCATATTCCCTGGCTGCTCCGGCTGCAATTTAAGAAACCAGTTTAGTAATCTACATCTTCCCCAGCTCAGAAACTTTGGGGAGAAAATACTAGGAGGAGTCTCCTGAACAGGAAGGATATGCCAAGGAAGACTGAAGGGGTGGAGAAGGTTGGAACCAGAGCTTTGAAGCCTGGGTAAAGTTTGGGCACTCCAAGATCCGAGGAGGGAGGATGGTCCTTTTGTAGGCAAGCCAGCACAAAAACTCAGGGGAGGAACACTTTTTCTTTAAGGAAGTGAGGAGTTTTCCAATAATAATTTCGTGGCCCTTATACCTCTGTTATAAGCCCAGAGGCATCAGACACATCCCTCAGAAGCTTCTTCCCTAGAAACTGGGCTTTCATGCAGCGGCCAAGGGTCTTTGTCCCAGCAGAGATTGCCAGGCCACTGACAGAAGCCAGGGTTTGAGGGTGCTGTAGGTCCCTGGAGGGGGCTGCCTCCTTGAGGAGGCTGCACGATGGGATTTGGTTCACTGGATTGACCTTTCTGCTCCTTCATGGGGCCTGTGGCTAAAGCAAGTGGTGGGCATCTCTCTAGGAGGTTGGGGTTACTCGGTCCTGCTTTCCAGTGACCCTTGTGCTATCACAGCAACTCTGTGTTACCACTCAGAGGACCAGGCAGCTAACCATAAATGGTAGCCCTATCTCAACCCACATGGAAGTCTTGATATATATCTCCAATCCCCAGAGTTGTCCCTAGAATGACACCGCATTATGTGACTTGGACTTAAATCTGTGCTTATGTGTGTTGCTAGGTATCAAACTCAGGGCCATGTGCATACTAGGCAAACACTCTACCTCTAAGCAACACTGCCAGCCCTGAACTTAAATCTTAACTAGCACAGTCAACCCAGCTGACTATGAGAAAGTCATTAAGCCCACTGAGCTTCAGTTTCTTCATCTGTGAAGTGGCGAGTAACTATTTTTTGTGTGCCTACTTCAGAGGGGATGCTGAGTGTGCACTGGTGAATAAGCCAGGTGCCTTCATGAAACAACTGGAAAAAAACATTAAACATTGTCTAAATAATTTGTTAATTATAGCTGGGAAAAGTCCTGCTAAGTAAGGAAAAGTCCAGTCTGTAATGAGGGAATGAGATGGTGGTGGCTAGACCAGTTCTCGAGTATCGGGGCTTGAATGTTGGCAAGCTGAACACAAGCCAGAGTGGAGGGAAATGATCCAGGGAGGGCATGGTGCAAGATGAGGCTGGAAAGCTATAGCCAGGCACAAGGCCCTGAACTGAAGGCCACGGAAACATTCTGGACTCAGTGGAAGGATAGTGGGAAGGCACCAATAGTTGTTTTTGTTTGTTTGTTTTTGCGGTACTTGGGGGCTGAGCACAGGGCCTCACACATACTTTGCAAGTGCTCTACCACTGAGCTGCATCTACAGTTTTTTTTTTACTTTTTTTACTTTTTTACTTGGAGACAGAGTCTCACTAAGTTATGCAGGCTGCCTCTGGCCTCGAAATTTCGATTCTCCTGCCTCCGCCTCCCATATCACTGGAATTACAGTCCTGCACCACCATGACTGGCTGAACTGATAGATTTTAAACAGGAGAAGATATGCCTTTGTATAGAACCCACAGCTATGGTGTGGAAAATAAGTTGGGGGAAGGTGGTAGCAGAAGAAGGGTGAGGAAGCTCTTACAGGCAAGAGATGGAGCCGTGAAAGTAAAGGAGAAAAGTGGATATGTAGAGAGAGTAGTCAGGACTTGGTGACTGATTGGTTGAGGGAAGACAGGGGTAGAATGGTGTCAAGGGTAATTTCCAGATCTATGGCAGGGTTAGCAGTAGGCCTGGATAGGCACTTAGGGAGGATGGCTCTGGAGGAGTAAAAAACATGGGAGAATGTCATGTTGGGACGTGTTAAGTGTGAGGTGCCTGAAAAATGTCCACATAGCAGTGTCAGGGAGGTAGAGATATAGGTTTGCAGTTCAGAGGAAGAGACTGGTCTAGAGGATTGAATATTTGGGAATTGATGGCATTGAGTTGGTGCATTAGGCTGTGGGGTTCGGATGAGATCTTCCAGAGAGAGTGAGAGAGGGAGACAGAGAGAGAGAGAGAGAGAGTGTGCAGAGTAAGAAGAAAAGAGCAATGTCCTTGAGCCTGAAGAGGGTGGCAGAGAAGAAGATAAGAGAGGGAGCCAGGGAAGAAATAGCCAAATAGGTAGGACATCAAGAGGGTGTGATGTCTCAGAAGTCACAGTTGCCACTACTGAAAGAGTATTTTGTAAAACCATAAGAAAGTGCTTCCCACTTTTGATAGCTCAAAATCAGACAAAATTGGCAAGCTCAGGTTGGGTGAGGTAGCTCATGCCTGTAGTCCTAGTAATTTGGGAAGCAGAGGCAGAAGGATCACAAGTTTGAGAACAGAGGCAGCCTGTGTAATTTAGCGAGACCCTATCTCAAAATAAAAAGTAAAAAATGACCTTGGAGTGCAGCTCAGTGGTAAAGTGCTTGCAAAGCATGCATGAGGCTCTGGGTTCAACCCCCTTGTTGTTATGTGCCATAGAGGGGGTCCTATGTACAACAGAACGAAACACTCCCCAACACTGTGCCATGCCTGACACTATGTCATTCCTTCTCTGCTATTTATAGGGTTTTCAATGGCTGACTGGGGATTGCTTTGAGAATGGATTGCCTCATCCTTCTCCCATTTTTTTTTGCATACAGGGAAAAAAAAAATAGCAAGCTCAAATGGTTCAACTTTAGTAGACCAAAACACAAAAAAATAACTGATGAGCTTAGCCTGAGAAATGTTGGTAGAGATGTTGGAACAGAAGCCAGATTGGAGGGAGAAGTGTGTGGAATGGAGAACAGAAGGGCATAAAGTCAACAGGACTTGGTGATTGGTGGGTAAAATCAAGGGTAATCCCCAGGTTTTAGGTTTGACACCTGAGTGGTGGCAGCTAATGAAACGGGAGGATGTATTTGGAGAGGGGATGTGTGAAGATGGGGAGGATATGATTTGGGGTAGGTAGAATTTGAGATGCCTTTGAGCCTTCCAAATGAGAGGATGAACTGACATTTGGACCTCTGGGTGTAGAGCCATTCTTTAGCACCTGTGTGTTCCTGACTCCCAAATATAAAACATGTAAATGGGGACGAAATATGTCAACAAATATCCACCCAGCACCTACTGACTACAGTCATTTTCCTACATACTAGGGCTAGCTACACCAGGAAGACAAGCAGAGCTCTTGGAGCTCCCACTGCTGGGAGTTTACACTCTACAGGGAGGATGGATAGCAGGCAAATAAACATGTAATAATGTGTAAGGGGTTAGGGAGTGTGGGGAACACCTGCTTTAGGTAGGTTAGTTAGAGACCATCTCTCCAAGGAGGTAACATATGAGCAGAGCCCTGGAGGAAGTGGGTATGAGCCTTGTGGATGCCTGCAGGATATAGGTAGGAAGATGCTCAGCAGGTTTGAAGAACAGCAAGAAGGTTGTGGGGCAGGAGTGTGGTGAAAGAGGAAGGAGCATTGAGGTTGGAGAAGTGGCAAGGACCAGACCTTGTGGGGCTCTGTAGGCTGAGGAAGGAGGACTGAAAGTTCTTTGTACAGCCCAGGCTACTGCAAGGGCAGGGATTGGGCAGGAGGATAGAATCCATGTGAGACCTCCCCTTCCATCTAGGCCCCCGAGTCAGAAAAGCCCCTTTGTGCATGGGGTGGGTGGCCTGTTCTAGGTGGGGGAAGGGCTTTGCTTGGTCTGGAGCTCTGTTCCTCAGGGGGCTGGACAATGAGGCTCCTTGTGTTTGGATTTAGGGGCCAAGTGGCCTCGTCAGTGATGAGATTCCTCAGCCAGGAGGCATGTAACCTCAAGACCTTGGCTTCTTGCCGCAGGGTCTGGGTCTGCTGCTGGGGAATGGGATGGAGGGGTGGAGGTGGGCAGGAGGCACCTCCCTCTGGAGATCTTCTGGAGACAGTGCCATGCCCTGTCTCAGACTGGAGGAGGGGGAGATGAATGACAGAGGGAGGTGTGGCTCTGTTGGGGGAGCTGAGAGGGCAACATCAACAGATGGTGCCATACCAGGCGGGGAGGGAGGAGCTGATGTCTCCATGCCCAGTGGGTGGTGGTAGGCAGAAGGGGGCTGGCAATCATGTCTGTCTGTGTCCCTGCAGAAGAGGAGAGAGCATGGAGTTGGAGAGGATTGTCAGTGCAGCCCTCCTTGCCTTTGTCCAGACGCACCTCCCGGAGGCCGACCTCAGGTAGGGGCAGCTCCCCCGGCAGGGCCATGCCAGGTTCAAGATGGCTGCTGCTACGCAGGACTCTGGCACTGGCCAAAGGAAAGGCAGGCAAAAGGCTCTCAGCCCTGTTTCTGAGAGGGGTGGCTTGATTTGGATTTGCTGAGATGGTCTTACCTCTCATCTGTCCCTGTCACTTTTATTGGACAGATAGGAGTCCAAACCTCCGAGGGGGTGGAGGAGAGAGATACTCTGGCCTCAAAGCCTGAGGTCTGACACATGGAGCCCCATGAAGCTGAGGGCTGGCATCGCAGGCTAGGTGGGGGTGCTGGAAGTGTCCAGTGTCCTACTCAGGGCTTGTCCTGTCCCCTTCCTGCAGCGGCTTGGATGAGGTCATCTTCTCCTATGTGCTTGGGGTCCTGGAAGACCTGGGCCCCTCAGGCCCATCAGAAGAGAACTTCGATATGGAAGCCTTCACTGAGATGATGGAGGCTTATGTGCCTGGCTTCGCCCACATCCCCAGGTGGGGACCTGGCTGGGGACAAAAGAAGGAGGGGGCTGATTCATTGTGGGGGGGTGGGCAGAGTGGTCCTGTCACTCCTTTCCTTGTCCTTTTAGGGGTACAATAGGAGACATGATGCAGAAGCTGTCAGTGCAGTTGAGTGATGCCAGGAACAAAGGTGAGTCTGGGGCTTTGGCACTCGGAGGGTTCATGACCTGCCCTCCAAAGTCCTGACAAACCTGATGCCCTCTCTGCCTCTTTAAGAGAACCTGCACCCTCAGAGCTCCTGTGTCCAAGGTCAGGTGCCCACCTCCCCAGAGGCCCTGCAGCAGGCTGAAAATCTCAAAGAAGAGACCAGGTCTTCTGCTGCTGCTGGGGACACCCAAAATGAGGTATGGCACAGGACGGTACTGATGAGGGACCTTGCAGGTGGGAAAGGGAGAAGTGCAGCCTCTTATCAACATTGGTGCCCACAGGCAGCTGGCACTGAGGAGGAGCTGCTGCCAGGGGTGGATGTGCTCCTGGAGGTGTTCCCCACCTGCTCAGTGGAACAGGCCCACTGGGTGCTGGCCAAAGCTCGGGGGGACTTGGAAGAAGCTGTGCAGATGCTGGTAGAGGGCAAGGAAGAGAGGCCTCCAGGCTGGGATGGCCCCAATCAGGTATCCTCTCCCAGCCCCACTCCCCACCCACACAGCCTCAGCTATATTCTACCTTGGTGTTAAGCCCCAACCACCACCTATCCCTATCTGTTTCCCCTGCTGGTGCCACTGGGCCTAGAGTAGGCCTCCCCTCTCTGCAGGACCTGCCCAGGCGCCTCAGAGGTCCCCAGAAGGATGAGTTGAAGTCCTTCATCCTTCAGAAGTGAGTCTGGGCTGGGCTGGGCCCTGGGGGGCCTTCCTAGGGTGGCAGGAACTTCACTCAGCCTGTTTTTGGCAGGTACATGATGGTGGATAGCGCAGAGGATCAGAAGGTTCACCGACCCATGGCTCCCAAGGAGGTAAGAGGGTTGGGACAGCTGGGGGTGTGGAGTGGAGGGGACCAGCTCCTAGTTTCTGTTCCTTACTGCCTGATTACCCGATAGGCCCCCAAGAAGCTGATCCGCTACATCGACAACCAGGTAGTGAGCACCAAAGGCGAGCGATTCAAAGATGTGCGGAACCCTGAGGCTGAGGAGATGAAGGCCACATACATCAACCTCAAGCCAGCCAGAAAGTACCGCTTCCACTGAGCCATTTGCTGGACTCTGCCCAAGCCTTCCAGATCCCAGAGGGATGCAGGAGCCCATATGCCCACAGGGCACCACCCCCCCTCCCGTCCTCTTCTCTATCCCCTGCTCTACTTCCTTGCTCCATAGTGTTAACCTACTCCTGGAGCTGCCTCCATGGGCAAAGTAAAGGTGGCCCACGGAAGGTGTGAGTGGATTCTGGTCATTTCTGCCTCAGAGCTGGGAGATAATGCCTGTCTGACCTTCCCTCCCCAACCTCATATCCCCTATCTCCAACAGGGGAGCACCAGGCAAGAGGGGGTAAAAAGCTCTTTATTTGAAGTTCCAGGGTGGGGCTGGGCACTGGCCTCTCACCAGAAGTACCCACAGTTCATTTTCCCTACAGCTCAATGTCAGGCCCCAGCCACACAGTCCAGCTGTGCTCCCACCTGGGGGGAGGGGGGAGTCAGTCAGACCTGCAGGTTGACAAAGGGTGCGAAGCCTGCCATATCCTGCAGTAGTACCAGGGCTTGGTGCAGCGGTGGCTCCACGTCGATGTCCACACCGCGCTTCCGCAAGCGACTCAGGCTGGGCTCCGCCACATGGTGGCAGTGCCGCACCCGCAGCGAGCGCAGCGCCGGGCAGTACTCCGCCAATGTCCTGAGGGAGGAGTGGAGTGAGGCTAGGACTGGAGGCTCCCACACCCTTGGCGGGGCCTGACCCACTCGACCTCCAGCTAGCTTCAGCAAATTCCAGGTTTTCCTCTAGCTCAGGGCATACTTTTTCCCTCGGTACCCAGGGAAGGGAGGGCTGTATGGGATCAAACACTCTAGGCCTCCAGCGAACTGGAGGCTTCCTTTTAGAGAGAAACTGCTCCTCAGCTCTGCCCAGGATTGTAGGATTTCCCCCATGTTGAAGAAATGCCAGAAGTTGAATTTCTGTGTGAATCTCCCAATGTATAAACACTGGTTTCAAAAGTTTTTAAACTGTAGACTCTCTGGCCTAGATAATCTTAGAGGCCTGTTCCCAATGGGGATGCTGTGATTAGCAGGAAGGTCCAGACAATTAATAGTCCGCCGCTACCCCAAGAGGCTGAGTGATTGCCCTCTTCCACCCCATCATCCCCTGCCCCCAAGCCCAGGCACCTGACGCTGTCGCTTCCGACGCGGAGGCAGCCGGTGAGGTCAAGGTGCTGGAGTTGAGGACAGTTCCGAGCCAACTCCTGGACTGCGGCGTCTCCCACGTTGGCGTTGACCGCCAGCGAGAGGCTGCGGAGGCCCGCGCCGCGCCTCTGCGCCAGGTACACTATGGCCTCGTCCTTGAGCTGGCGGCAGGCGGTGAGGTCCAGCTCTTCCAGAGCCGGGCAGCGGTCTGCAAGGCCACGCAGCGCCAGCCCGTCCACCCAGTCACAGTGCGCCAGTGACAGGCGCTGCAGGCGGGGGCAGCCCTCGGCCAGAGCCCCCAGTGCACGGCGGCTCAATTGCCCACAGCTAGCCAGTGCCACGCTCCGCAGCTGCGGATTCCGCGCCAGCACCGGCACCAGGTCCTCATCCGATAGCCATTCGTGACACGGAGCCAGCGCCAGCTCCTGCAGCCCCTCGGCGTCCCTCAGTAGCCGGGCCAATGCGGCCCGCGGGATCTGTGGACCCACCTGCGGGCGAGGAGGCACCTGGACTCTAAGTTTCCCGGGGGCGGGACAGACGCTGCCTATTCGCCCCTGAGCTCTTTCCTGGCAGCGGCCTATCCTCGGGGCTTGCCATCTGTCCTCCCAGGAGAGACTCCACGCTCCCTCTGAGTCGCTACCTAATACTCGCCCTTTGGAATTACCTTACGCTGCGGGGATTGCTTCCCGGGTAGCCCCGGCAGCACCCGGACTCTGGAAGGGTTTACAGCCAAACTGGGGGCTGGATTAGAGGTGGGGCGGGGTGATACTCAGACAGGGGCGGGGCTCCAGCCTCTGGCTCACCTGAGCTGCATCGAAGCGGCGCAGTCCCGCCAGGTGCAGTTGCACTAGCGCCCGGAAGGCCCGGCTAACACGCTGCAGCCGGAGTAGCTGGCGTAACGGGACCCGGTTCAGGACGTGCGGGAGTAGCACGTCTTCCCAGGGCAGGTCCAGGAGCCTGCGGGTAAAGGGGTGTCGGTGTCTCTGGGCCGCTGTTACCAGAGAGCCCACCTCTGTACGTTCCTGCGCTGTGGCTCCCAGGAGGGGCCCCCAGGCCCGCTTGGGCTCAGCTCCCCTCCCCTGGATCTCTCTTCCCTCCCTCGGCCCCTCGAGTGGTCGGTACCTGACTGCTCCGGGTTCTTGCTCCCCTCCGGACTGCTCCATTGGTGGCTTCATCGGCTTTGTACTACGCGTGCGCAGTAAGATCTCGCTTTGGCCTTGGAGCGGCTGTAGCGAATCTGCCTCCTTGCGCTGTAGAAACAGACCAATTCAATCGAGTGCCGTCTCACTGAGAATCCTATCTGAAAGCTTTCTGGATGGACCCCAAACTGACGCGGAACAGACCAGTGGTGTAACATTAGACTTCGCCTTCTCGGCTGCAGGGCTCGAAGCCCGAGGCTGGAGAAGTGGAGAGCGAACACTGGTTTCTGTCTTCGTTGTAACACAGTAACCGCCTCTGAGTGAAGTGGTGATGGGAGGAGCAGGCAAGGCCAAGGACAGGCGGGGCGGAGCCAGGATTCATAGGTTACCAAGGGCCTCCCTTCTGTCTTCTGGTAGCGTTTGGCGACTTTGAAAAATAGGGAGAAACTATCCAGGACTTTACTGTCTTACTCATTAAGTAGCTGCTGAAAGAACGAATGAATTGAGTGAAGTTTTCATCAAGCAAACTTGCCCAAACCTCCCATTCCCAGTTAATTGTGAAATGCAGAACTATCCGTCTTCCACTTCAGGACAGTGTGAACCAAGTTTTTGCCAGGGAAGAGAGACATAGAGGGCAGTAAAGACTGTATATCCAGCCAAGCCTCTCTCCTTTCCTCCTGAGAATGATTGCTTAGCTCAGTCCACTACCAGGGGTACTGCTACTAGGCTGCCTTGGGTTAATTGTAGGGTCTGGGGCTGGGCCCGCCATGGGATGGTGAAGCCCCAGAACTCTGGATTCTGCCATTGGACTTGCCTTTCACCTCGCCTCCAGGTCCTAGTCTCAGGATCCTTCGGGGGCACCCCTGCAGTAATGTTTTCCTCCATCATCCAAGAGATGGGTGTAGGGGAATATGAAGGAGGCGAGGGCCACTGCCATCATTTATAGTTGCCCCCTCCTGTGCAACCGCTTCAGCCGTCTCTTCTTAACGAAAACTGCCTCCCACCCATTATCTCATCAGGGCTTTGGGCAGCTCTGCAAGGTGGGCAGTTCTGTGCTATCACTCTATTTTAAAGATGGGCAAACCAAGGCCCTAAGGAGGTAGTGCCGTGGCCAGGATCAAATGAGATAGGGACAGAGAACCCAGACATCCTGGTTTTCCCAGAATCCCTTCCACGCTACCTCACTCCTTAATGTAGCCAGAAGGAAGAAGCCAGCAGCAGAAGAGGACCAGAAGAGGGTCAAGTTGGGTGAGAGGCTTGCTTCCTCCTCTTCCTCGGCCTGCTTCTGGAAGGAGTAGTTTGGAGGAGTGATCTATGCAAAGATACAGCCATGTGGGCGCGCACCACCTCCGGCCGCGCGCCTTTCTCCGCCCTCCCCTCTTTGTTAGCGCCTCCGCGCCTGCGCACTACGACAAATCTGGCGCTGTCCCCTTCAGCACCACGCGGACCCATGCTACCCCTCCCCGCGGTGAGCCTCGCGCGCCCCCGCCTCGCACGTCCTTGCGCCCCGTGACTGCCCAAACCGACCCTTTCCTCCTTCTGAGGCCATCACCTGCCCGCCCTGGCCTTCCGAAGGAGAGTAGTTGCCATAGTAACTCGTGCAGCGCTTTCTTAAAATAGCCAGATCCACTTTTACCCTGGCCAAGGGCACAAGGGTTGCCTGTCTTCCACTTCCTCCAGTCTCGGGGTCATCCCATCTAACCCCTTGATCCTGGACAGGCGGGACAACTAACTCAGGCAGTAAGGAAGTTCTTCCTGAAGTCTGACTTATCCCTCCTACTGCATCCCGGGTGGGTGGTCAGGATTATGTCTCTTGGGTCTCAGACTCAGAACTCTGAAGGGTTCAAGAAGGTGTTCCCTTGATGTCCCTTCCATAGTTGGTCTCCTGGATTTAGGGGGCGGGTCTGGTCTACTCCCGTACCTTGTGCTTTGCGCTGCCGCGTGCTCGTGGGGGCGGGAACGCGTGTGGCATGTAACAGGTCATGTGGCAGCCTCCTAGGGACACGCGTGGGGTCTAGAGCAGGACACGCGCGTGCAGCTGGGCCCTACGTGTGCTTCAGGAGGCAGTGGGCGAGAGGAACTTGGACACGAGTTGGGTGGGGCATGTGAGGATCTGGGGAAGAGAATCGGGGTTCCCTACGCTCTCCCGCTCGTCTGGGGCGGGTCCTAGTTGGCGGGAGAGCCCAGCGAGGACCTAGCAATGAGGGGGTTGGCAGCCTCTGGGACTCAGGGCCCTGGAAGAGGAGGGAGGTGGGGGGATTAGCGTTGCCTGAGCGGCGCGTAGGGCGGGGTGGGGGGCGGGGAGGGACTCAGAAGCGGGCGGGCCTGGAGCAAGCGGGAGCCGTGCTGCCTTCACAGCTGAGCTGGGCCCAGCCTCTCCTTTGCCTCTCCTCGGTTCCAGCTCTGCAAGAGCAGCGGTGAGTACTGAAGTGGCCCTGAGTAAGGTCTGCATGCGGAATCTCAGAGCCCCTGTTGAGCTTCAAGAACCTGCCTGGCAGGGTTGCTGCTCCTGACCTCTGCTTCTACCCCGCATTGACACTAGAGGCCCTGTTACCCCTTTCTGGTTCTTCCTGGGCTGGACCAGATCCGTCATAACCCTGGGGGAGGGAGGGTTGGAGAAGGATGTGGTGCAGTCTTAACCACCCCTCCTCAACCTGGTGACTGGTGAGGGGGAGGGGAAGGTGTGTATCCCTGCTTATGTGTGTAAATGTGCATCTGTATTTGTATGTGATTGTGGCCAGTAGGTCTTTCTGTCCGATGCACCTATCTCTGTGTGCATTGGAGGATGAGAACAGAGCCTGTGTGTATATTTGGGTACCTCTTTGTGTTCCTGTTTGATGATGGTGTGTGAAACAAACATGTGCCTTTCCGTTACACACATATTTGTTATGACTGTGAGAGTGTATGAGGGTGTGTCTTTGAGCAGTATGTGTGTGTATCTGTGTGTGTGTCTGTGTGTGCTGGAGGGTGTTGCCTACAAATGTGTTTCACTGTGTCCTGATATATTTGTCCTTATATATGTGTGTGCATGTGTGTGCTGGCCTGTGCATGTGCACCTGTATGGAGAAAGAATGTCTCTTTGCCATTCAGCCTGTGAGTATTGGAGGTAGGGGCTTTTTTCAGGCCTCTTTCCTCGCCTCTACACTATGCCTCTCAGCTCCTCATCGTCCCTACATAACCCCTGTTCTTTATCTCTGCTTCCAGGAGACCTGAGTTTCCCCTCCCTGAGTGAAGGGCCCTCATAAGGGGGACTGTAGGGGACCGAGAGCTATATGATGAGGATGGCAGGCTGACATATTTGATCCAAAGGCCGGGGTACCAGCCTCCTCCATACCAGAAGTAGCTCCAAATTTCCACAGGGACTAAGCTCACTCAACTTCTGAACTAGCTTCTTCCCTCCTCCCAGGGTGATGCTCAGGGCCCCCAGGGAGGAGAAAAACTGGGGGTCTCCTGGGGGACAGTCCTTTTCTCCTCAGGCCTCCATGGAATTAGCCCCCAGGGGCAGGGGCAGTGATCCTTAATTCCCAGGCTGGGCTTGGTCTCTGGAACTCAGAGGCCCCAGCCAGCTTCTCCCTCCCTCTCTCTGCTGTCTTATCCATCTAACTCCATGGCACTTCACCCGCTGTTCCCCTTCCTCTCTTTCAGGCCTGTCTGAAGAGCATGTGGCTCCCTCACTCCCCATCTGGCCTTGCCATCCCTGCCCCTCCAGCCTGACCCCCAGCCCCAGCATGGCCCAGGGTGCCATGCGCTTCTGTTCAGAAGGTGACTGTGCC
Source organism: Pedetes capensis (assembly GCA_007922755.1). Classification (NCBI taxonomy): domain Eukaryota; kingdom Metazoa; phylum Chordata; class Mammalia; order Rodentia; family Pedetidae; genus Pedetes; species Pedetes capensis. The sequence continues at coordinate 127,618 of VMDO01000639.1, read as the reverse complement.
ATCTCCCCACCACGATGCCCTCGCCGCTGGCTCCCCGAAGGCCCAGTACCCCAAAGTCCTCCAGCCAGTATGTATGGCAGCACAGGCTCTCTGTTACGGCGAGTGGCAGGTCCAGGTCCCCGAGGCCGGGAACTGGGACGTGTGACAGCACCCTGTACACCTCTGCGTGGCCCCCCCTCACCCCTTGTTGCTTCATCACCTCGGGCACCTTCTTCCCCCACTGGGCAGCCCCCACCAGGAGCCCGGAGCTCTGTGGTCATCTTCCGCTTTGTGGAGAAGGCCAGTGTGAGGCCACTGAATGGGCTCCCTGCTCCCGGAGGCTTGAGTCGGAGCTGGGACTTGGGTGGGGTTTCTCCTCCTGGGCCCACCCCAGCCCTTGGGCCTGGCTCCAGCCGGAAGTTGCGGCTAGAGGCATCCACATCAGATCCACTCCCAGCTGGAAGAGGCTCTGCCCTTCCTGGCAGCCAGAACCCCTTAAGTGGGCCACCAGTCCCACCACAAGTTGGGGCAGATGGCCTTTACTCCTCTCTCCCCAATGGGCTGGGGGGCCCCCCTGAGCACCTGGCCACACTGTTCCGAGGACCTGCTGACACTGGATTCCTGAATCAGGTATGCAACTTGCCTTGGGCTCCTGGGGGCCTAGTGCCCCAGTGAAGGGCACCACTTAGCCCCCTTCAGCCCCGGGCTTCTCTGCTGTTCAATCTGAATCCTTTAAGGTCTGAAATCTGTCTCTTTCTTGCCCTCTGTGTTTGTTTCTGTCTCTGCACCTCCATCTCTGCCCCTGTGTGTTTTTATTTCTCTTTCTGTCCCATATTCATGTGTTCTTGTATATCTGACTCTGTTTCTGGGTGCCTGGGCCTCTCTCTCCTTCCTTGACTCAGGGGGACACCTGGGCCTCCCCCCGGGAAGTCTCTTCTCATGCCCAGAGAATTGCTCGAGCCAAATGGGAATTCTTCTATGGCTCCTTGGACCCCCCCAGCTCAGGTAAGGCCTGGGTCTGAGGCCAGGGGAAGAGGGCAGGGCCTTCCTCACAGCAGCTGAGGATGGTGGAGCGGCTTCCTTCAGACCTTCCCTAGTCCTCTCCTGGGCTCCTGAGTCAGCCAAAGCCCCTCCAGGCCTCAGCCTTCTCATCTGTGTTATGCTGGGGACTAGATAGGGGCTTCTGGAAGAAGATGGGTAGTGGAGGGAGGGGCTGGCAGGATATCAAAGGTCATTCCTTAGGGCAGAAAAGAGGCTAGTCTCTCAGACTTCTCAAAGCTTGCTTTGCAATGAGCTTCATTGGCACCAGGATCAAGTGAAGGTTGCAGCAGGAGGAATGGTGGCTAGACAGTGAAAGAATTTCCTGCCAATATGAGGCAGTGTGGGAGTTCCAAACAGGATCAGGACAGGTGGCCACCATGGCTAACCGCCTGACCTGGATGCTATGCATGCCACAGGTGCTAAGCCCCCAGAGCAGGCCCCCCCATCTCCACATGGGGTGGGTTCTGGGAAGAACTCTGGGGTGTCTGTGGGGCGAGCAGCCAAGTACTCCGAGACAGATCTGGACACGGTGCCTCTGAGGTGCTACCGTGAGACTGACATTGATGAGGTGCTGGCCGAGCGGGAGGAGGCCGACTCAGCCATCGAAAGTCAGCCCAGTTCCGAAGGCCCTCCTGGCACTGCCTGCCCATCTGCCCAACGTCCCGGCCCTCGTTCCAGCCTGGGCAGTGGCAATGAGGATGAGGATGAGGCAGGTGGGGAAGAGGATGTGGACGACGAGGTGTTTGAGGCCTCCGAGGGGGCTCGGTGAGTGGGGTACTGGGACAGGAAAGTGGCTTCCTCCTTCTCACTGACCCAAAGGCAGAACTGGAGTCAAAGGGACTGGGATATAGACAAGGGTGAGGTGGTACTGATAGGGCCATGTGGGGAGCAGGAGATTTCAGACCAGGGCCTGGAGCCTGGCAAGGCACTGGAAAAGTGGGGGCATCAGCAAAATACCAGGAAGGCTGGGAGCAGATAGAGGAAGCAGTGTGTTCAAGGATCAAGGGCTGGGGTCAGAGGCCAGAGGTCAGAATCCATCCTGGGATATAGGAGCACCAGCCTGGATCCTGGGTCCTGACAGGAGAGTGGGGAGTGTGGGGGCTTTCCTTTCCGTCTCACACCTCACTGCAGCTTGGAACCTCATCTTCTCTTAAGATGTTGCCAGAAATAGAAATGGGATGGCAGGAGGGAAGCGGATCAGGGGAAAAGAGGAGAAAGGGAGATTAACAAGGAGGGAGGGAGGGGGGACCGGGTGCTGAGGATGGGTAAGGCTAGGATGCTGCGGAGGCACAGCAGAGTCTCTTGGACACTCTACCCTGATGGCTCTTTTCCTTAGGGGTTTGAGCCTGTGAAAAGGTGATGAAATCCTGCCCAAGACCTGTGCTGCTCTGGGCACCTGATCAGACATTCTCCCTGTCCTTGCAGGCCAGGGAGCCGGTTGCCACACTCTGGGCCTCTCAAGTCACCTGTGCCCTTTCTACCTGGGACCAGTCCCTCAGCCGACGGGCCAGACTCTTTCAGTTGTGTGTTTGAAGCCATCCTGGAGTCTCACCGGGCCAAGGGCACCTCCTACACCAGCCTCGCCTCCTTGGAGGCCCTGGCCTCACCTGGCCCAACCCAGAGCCCCTTCTTCACTTTTGAGCTTCCACCTCAACCCCCAGCCCCTCGGCCTGACCCACCCGCCCCTGCCCCACTTGCACCTCTTGAACCGGATTCTGGTACCAGCTCTGCTGTTGATGGTCCTTGGACACAGAGAGGGGAGGAGGAGGAGGCAGAGGCTGGAGCCAAGGTGGCCCCAGAGAGAGAGCCCCCTAGTCCCTGCCACTCTGAGGAGAGCCTTGGGCTGGGGGCAGCACCCCTTGGCAGGTGAGTAATTAATTTGGTCCCTCAGCCCCAGCCCTGAGGTACCCAGAATCAGCTGACTTAAGGGACAAATCCCTAGTATGAGGAAGTAGTTTATATTCCTGACCCCTGAGTAGGGTGGTTAACAGATGTCTGTCTTCCGGTTTGGAGGACTACTTCTTTTGGCCCTTTGCAGCTCCACCCTGGGCTCAGATCCAGTGACTGGAGAAACTATAATTTAGGATGGAAGAGTCCCCAGAGAGCATCCTTTCTCTCCTGAAGGGCCCTTTCCCCTCCAGGTGGAGTCTCTCACCCTCACCCAGCCTGGAGGCTTTTCTAAAGATGCAGTCAGCAGCCCCTCCCATCACCTCCCTCCCATTTCCCAACCCCTTCAACAGGCATCTCTCACCCTGCTCTAGGAAAGTCCTTTTGCAGGCTAACCTTTCTGCTCTCCCTTCTGCCAGCTACTCTCTCAGTCATGGAAGCCATGGCAACAGGAGGGGGGTGGCCTGGGAGACGGCGTTGCCTAGCAACCAGGAGTTTCCGGCCTCTGTCTCTGGGGTGACAGGTGGCTTTGCGAATAGAGCAGCTGGGGTGGGAAGAAAAGGAAGAGAAAGGATGAGGGGGTGCACTCTGACCCCCAGACACCTTAACTCCAGAGCCTGCTTCTTTGTAGGTAGAAGAAAGGCACCAAGGAGGTGATCCTCTCTCTAAAAGGCAGGAGCAGAAAAGACTTGGGAGCAGGAGGGTATCCCTATTACCTTCAAATCTTTGCCCAACCCTTCACTTCCTCCCTTGTAGTCCATCTATCCCACATTTGGCCACATTTTCAGAGGCAGAGGACTATATTCTGAGGGGGCCCAGGATAGGGATGGGAAACCTATCTAATAGAAAATTTTGGACCCTGGAAATTTTGAGGAAGCAACTAGAACTCCTGCAGCAGCAAGATGGATGTGGGTTAGATTTGAGGCAGGGCTTTCACTATGATGGAGTAGGCTGAATGGAAATGATGGAGTAGGCTGATGGAAAGAAAGTTACCCTGTCTCCTTTCCTGGAGAGAAAAAAAAAATGCCCTTTCCAGGTTCCTCTCTCCTCTGTCTTCTGGGTCTGGAGGCAGAGAGGGTCTGGATGACTCCTGAGGGCTCTGCCCCATCCCCGAACTGGTGTTTTCCTTGACAGTGAACCACCCCTGAGTCAGCTGGTATCCGATTCAGACTCAGAGCTGGACAGCACAGAGAGGCTGGCCCTGGGAAGCACAGATACCTTGTCCAATGGGCAGAAAGCAGATCTGGAGGCTGCACAGCGCCTAGCCAAGAGGCTGTACCGATTAGATGGCTTCAGGAAGGCTGATGTGGCCCGGCACCTGGGCAAGAAGTAAAGCCACTGGGCTGGGACTGAGGATGGGGGTGAAGGAATGCATCCTGGGGCCAGCACCTCCATATTCTCTCTATCTAATGCCCCCACATTTCTAGGTAATCCCCAGCTGGCCCCTTAACACTTACCCTTGAGATCCCACCTGTCTCTCTGCCCTGCCCACAGCAATGACTTCAGCAAATTAGTGGCTGGCGAGTACCTCAAGTTCTTTGTTTTCACGGGCATGACTCTGGACCAAGCTCTCAGGTAGGTTTTAAGCCCTTTGAGGACAGTCCTCACTCTCTAGGCTTGATGTGCAAGGTCCCATCTATGCCTTGTCTGAGCCCCTGTGCCTCCACTAAGTTGTCCTGATATCACCCTTCCTAAACTAGCTGGGCCTGCAGTTATACCACTGTGGCATCTGATCCCATCAGATGTCGGAAGCTAAGCAGGGTCGGTCCTGGTTAGTACTTGCATAGGAGACCCCCTGGCAACAACAGGTGCTGTAGGCTTGGGAGAAGGACCCGGCAACCCACTCCCAAAAAACAATCAGCCATTGAAAACCCTGTGAATAGCAGAGAAGCACTGACAATAGTGTTTCTTCTGTTGTACATAGGGTCTCTCTATGAGTCAGACACAACTCCAGGGCACCTAACAACAACAAGGTAGCTGGGCATAGCCAAAGGCCAGGGATGCCTGGCAAGGGGACCTTGGGTGGGAATGACATCCTCTGTCCTTCCCCCTCCCCAGGGTGTTTCTTAAGGAGCTGGCCTTAATGGGCGAGACCCAGGAACGGGAGCGTGTGCTGGCCCACTTCTCTCAGCGATACTTCCAATGCAATCCTGAAGCCCTGTCCTCAGAGGGTGAGGCTAGGAGCAGGGCTGTCTTAGCTGGTCACCAAGGCAGAAGGGTTGGGCACTGCATGTGTGTATGGAAGCATGCGTGTGAGCAGTTGGGAATGAATGTACACATTGGTAGGCATGCACACATGCATGTGTACAGACAGTGCTGACATGGCTGCATGTATGTGGAGCTATACATGTGGGCAGTCATATTGCTAGGGTCAAGTGTCCTGTCAAGAGGTATGGGATGGGTGTATTTGTATGCAGTTGTTTACACGCAGGAAAGGGCTTGGCTTCATTGGGGACCTGCCCTGGTCTGCATATGTGTGGAGTTGACTGCTTGTATTTAGTGCATAGAGGTGTGTAAGTGCTGGGGGCAAGCAGGGAGCAGCCTCCAGCACTTTAGGGAACTAGGGAGAAGAGGAGGAATCTGCCAGAAGAGTGACGAGAGGGTTCACTAATGGGGTTCAGGTCTTAGGAAGGTGTGATTGTGGGCCAAAGGTCCTGAAAAGGGGCAGGTGATAAACTAAGAGGTTAGGGAAGATGGCAGTAGGAAGAGTTCCTGGGAGGTCCCAGGCTGACTGTCAATTCTCCCCTAGACGGTGCCCACACGCTGACCTGTGCCCTCATGCTACTCAATACAGATCTCCATGGCCACGTGAGTGGGGGGGGGGGGGGGGGGACCGGCTGGTGGGAGCCAGAAAATAGGCCCCTGTCCAGAGACTTCAAGGCCTGGGAGGCCAACTGCGCCCTAAGCTCATAGGGCCCTGTTTCCTCCCTTAGAACATTGGGAAGCGTATGACCTGCGGGGACTTCATCGGGAACTTGGAGGGCCTCAACGATGGCGGCGACTTTCCTAGGGAGCTGCTCAAGGTGGGGGGCAGAGCAGGGTAGAAATTGCTGGAGGGAAACACAGGAGGTCTGCAGCCGGAGGGGGTGGGGGCAGAGGGAATGCAGAGGCTGGGGCTCCTCGTTCCTGCTCTAGTCGCAGTAGCCCGGGCTGTTGTGACTCAGCCTGGGGACCGCCCCCTCGCCCAGCCCCCACACTAAGGCTCTCCCGGAACATGCGCACACGCGTGCATTCATGGCCGCGCTTGCAGGGTAGTGGAGCCGGCTCTGGAAAACACGTGAGCGGGCGGCCCTAGACTCTGCACTGCATTTGCTTTCATCAGTTCCTCTCCAGTGTGCACTGAGGATGGGATGGGTCCTTGAAAGGAGTACAGGGGGTGGGGGGGCTAGGGATGTGGGGTGTTGGGGGGGTGGGAGGGGCGACGCAGGGACAATGCTCCCAAATCCAGTGTGTGTAGCCTTAAAGACCTTGAGAGAGATCTGAAGGAGGAGGGGCCTGATGGGGGGAAAAACCTTTTCAAGGTCTTGCAGCGAGGGTCAAAGCTGAGACTAGGTACTGTGCTCCTGGCTCCCTTGGGAGCAGACCCTACGCCCAGGCATCCTCACTTGAGAAGTCAGAAACACAGGGGCTGATGCCAGTGGGACAAGAGGGTGTCTTCTTCCTGACCGGTCTGTGTTTTATCCAGGAAGCCTAAATTCACTTGAAGAGCCCTCCAAGGTGGGACGAAGTGGTCTCTGGGCCAGTGCATACATGTGACTCCACAGGACATATCTTAGGAGGTGTCTGAGCTTGGGGTGTGCTGGGCTTTTGAGTTTGGGAATGTATCAAGAGTGGGGGCGTCCATTGTGAGTTGAGGTGTCAATGAGTTGGGGTGTATGCTATATATACACGGCAGGGTGTCTGTGGATCAAGAGGTTTGTATGAATTGGGGTGTTTGTGCTTTGGGTGTAGCCTGGGTGTGTATGTTTTGGTGTACATCTTCGGATTGGCTATTTGATTTGTGGCATCTGCCTGTGAGTAGGGGGTGTATGTTTGTAAGTTAAAGATGACAAATTTCGAGGTGTACATCTGAATTCGTCGTGTCTGTGAATCGGGTTGAATGTAAATTGGTGCGTCTGGTTAGTTGGGTATACGTCTAAACTGGTGTATGAGCACGAGTTGTAACAAACCTGGGCGTTGGGGTATCTGCAGGTGAACTGGATGAGGCAGGGCTGTTCAAGGCTGCCTCCACGAGTGCCCCTGTAGCCTGAAAAAACGGCCTGGGTGTGGAGGGGAACGCGACCCCTCCCCTCGCCCCTAACTCCAACCCTGAGGAGCAGGGAGGAGCCGGGAGGCAGCTCCAGACCCCACCCACGGTCGGCCTTCACTGATGGGGTTGCCGCTCCCTCTCCAGCAGCCCCCACGCATGCGCCCCTGCTGGCCTCCCCTGCGTCTCCCCACGGCGGCGCGGAGGGCCCCCTGGCGCTCCGGCGCTTCCATTTTGCCCGGTCCCCGCCCCCAGCCCTCGCCTTCCCCTCCCAGTCGGCGCCCCCACCCTCTTGGCGAGCTGCTGAGCCGCCTAGCCGGCAGCGCCGCTGCCGCTGCGCGCTCCGTGCTTCGGTGGGAGCCGGCCGGGCTCTGGCCGAGCGCTCGCGCTGGCTGTCGGGGAAGCCGTCCGCGGGCCGTCCGGGCTGTCCGGGGGCCGAGGGCGGGCGGGGGCATGGCTGGGGCCCGCGGCGTGCCGGCCGGGCCAGCATGATCGGCGTCAACAGCATCCACAGCAGCGCCGGGCGGCTGCGCTCGCGCTCGCTGTGCTCAGTGCGCTACGGTCGCACCCACCGTGGTGCGGAGACCCTGTGCTACGGCTGGCCGCAGCGCTCGCGCAGTCTCAAGCCCGTGCTCTACACCGACCTGGTGGTCAGCCGCCTGCAGAGCCGCAAGAAGAAAAAGGCGGTGAGGGCGTGGGGGCTGCCGCCCACGCCAGGCTGGGGGGCGACCGAGGGGGCATCTTGAGGGACGCGTAGAGGGCGGCCGGAGCCGAGGAATGTGTCTGTGGGGACGAATAGGAGGAGTAGCCCAACAGGGACAGAGTGCATGGGCTGCCAGAGGTTGACATGGACATGGTGGGGGTCAAGGTGGGCCCCACAAACCAGAGTATTTGGGAGCGAAGATTTTCTAGATGGGAGCAGGACCTTTGAAGGAAGGGAGGAAAGAAGGAAGGAAGGTGTGGCTGCGGGCAAAAGGGGGTTTTGAGTCGGGGCAGGGGATGAACTGGAAGGCTGGAGACAAGATTGCAGGTGGCAGCTTCAGCCTCCTGGCCAGAGTTGTGGAGCGAGGGTTCCGGGTCTGAGCCATGCCAAGTTTGGGCCAGGTGTGTGCTGGGAAGGCAGTATGTTGAGTAGCCAGGTTGTGCTGTACGGGGTGGAGGCTGCAGGTTGCATCTACCCCTGGGCAGGGTGTGCAGGGATGGTTTGCCAGCTAGCTTTGTGGCTGGCCATGGCCGTGGGCAGTGAGAGAGTCAGAGCCTGTTGTGTGTTGGGGGCTGGTGAGGAGGATGTGTCCCATCACGGGGACGACGCCGACGTCACCACTGCACCCAGCTCACATGCAGGCAGCATCACACGCCACACACAGCACAACACGCACATGCTGGGGACACACCCACTCATAGCCAGGCTGGCGGAAGCGCCCCCACATTTGGAGTCGCTAGCACAGACCTATATTCCAGTGCGTTACCAAGAAGAGGGGTCCTCTATGGCATTCCCGGAAGCCATTCTTTCCTCTAATCACCCCAAGACCCTCAAATGTCCAGCAGGTCATTGGTATACAGGGAAAGTGACTGGTTCCGGAGTTCATGGGGTTAGGCAGGGATTGGAAGCTAAAACTACTGTTTCAGACTAATGTTCACTTTCCAGGAACATGAAGTGGTGCCACCCTGGCATTCGTCTTGATGGGACTGTCTGCGTTGGGGATGATCTCACCCTTTTCTGGGACTGGGAGCCATGAGTGTGTGTTCTGTTCTGGAAGAAACAGAGAGGGTGAAGCCCACTCTCCTGGGGTCTTAGTTTCCCCATATGCTATGTGTGGATTTATCCTATGGAAATGGGCCAGAGCATATGGTTGGGGGAAGAAGGGTTCTTGGGCTGCTCTTTCCTGTTCTCTTAGTACTGTGCTTATCCCACCAGGCTCTGAGCAGGAGAGCACCTTACTAACAACAAAGATAATAATAGCAGCTACTAATTACTGTGTACCAGCCAAGTGCCTAGGTTTCTTGTGCTGACTGCTTCCCCCCACATTGCTATGCTTGTTTCTCCTCATGGATACCTGTCCAAAGTCATGCAGTTATGGTGGTCAGGCTAGGCCTGGGTCTTTGTCCTCTATTCTAGAGCCTGTGTTTGTTACCATTATACCCCGCCGCACCATCCTCTTAGTTCCTTCTCCTCTCCCAAACTGGGAGGGAGGGTCTGAGCTCTGGCCCTGGGATACATGGTAGAACTCTCCCCAGGATTGACTCACAACCCCCCTAATTTCTTCCTCCTCAGGCCTTGTACAGCTCCATCAAGAATGAAAAGTTGCAGTGGGCCATGTGAGTCCTGGGGCCATGTGGTGGGGTCCCATTGCTAAATGGGACATGAGGAAGGGGCTGCCTGGGGAGGCATGGAAAGCTGGGGTGGTCCCTGAGAGACTGGGTGCAGGGGAGATGAGTGAAAGGCTCTAAGAGGCAGTGAGGTTGCCTCACTTCCTTCTTTGGAGATGCCTGCCTGGACTTGGAGTCTGTCTTGTCTCTAGCTGGGTTGTTATGACAAGCTGGGTTGGGACTGAAAGGAGAGATGCTGAGACATAGGAGGTCCCTGGCAGCCCAGGGGGAAAGCAGATGTCTCTGGAAGTGTAGCCCTGACCAGTAGCACAGGACCCCCACCCTCAGCCCAGGTCCTTGGGAGCCTGGATGTTATAGAACAAGGAGCCATGTTGCCATGTTTTATTTTTTATCTTTTATTTTGTAGTACTAGGGGGTTGAACCCAGGGCCTCGCGCTTTCATGCTTTGTAAACGATGTACCACTGAGCTGTGCCCTGAGCCCATTTTTTAACTTTTTACTTTGAGATAGGGTCTCGCTGAGTTACATAGGCTGCCTCTGGTCTTGAACTTGTGAACCTCCTGCCTCCACTTCCCCAGTTGCTGGAGTTACAGACATGAGCCACCTCTCCCGGCTTCTTGTCTCTTATGTTGATAGCCCCCAGTAGAACTAGAGACTCAAATTAAGTCTTGGAAGAGTCCAGTGTGAGGGAAAAGGTCCAGTTTTGGCCTTGGGTCCACCAGTCTGAGGGTAATGCCCTTACCTAAACATGAGTGGATCCCTTGTATTTGCTGCTGTCTGCTGAGTGTCCAGTCACTGCTCAGTTTAGCCTGGAGCTCTCAGTCATGAGGCAAGACCCCTGAGGAGCTGAGCTCAGGATTAGGGTGTAGGAAGAGATTAGGGAAGGCTTCCTGCAGAACTGGGGCTGAGGCCAGCCTTGAAGGAGGAGAAACATTTGTGGAGAGAAAGGAGGCAGTTGGTATTTAGGAGGCAAAGGTGTGGTTGCAGTTGAGTGGGGAGTGGGGAGACCATGAGGAGGCAGGCCTGACTGGAATGGAGAATAGGAGAGTGTTGGGAGATATGTAATGTAGGCTCCATGGGGAAAGCAGCAGGGAGCTACTGCAGGTTCTTGAGTGAGGGAATGACATGATAGAATCTGATTTTTTTTTTTTAATCTTACAGAGCTTGTAGACCAAGATAGTCTCTGGTGGGGGGTTGAGGGAGACACCAGAAAGCCAGTTCATCTTTCTGCAACCATTTAGCCAACAAAATATGAGCAAAGCCAGGCATTAGGTGTGGTTGGGACAGCTGAGTTAGGCTTGCGTCTGTGGAGAGGGTATGAGATGGGTGTGTACAGAAGTGGAAAGTGTGGCGATGGTTCTCTGTGAGGGGAGGAATGCCCTGCTATGGCTCTCCCTTGGGGAGCTCTAATCTGAGGGAGGAGACATGCAGCTCCAGGAGCCCTGCTCTGACTTGGCAGAGCCTCAGGTTGAGGGGACCCCCACCCCGGGAGCTCCCAAATACTGGAGGGACTTTCTAGGGTGGGGAGGAGCCAGGGCTGAGCAGGGCTCCATGGCCAGCCCCCTCTAAGGCAATCACACCTGCAGTGACGAGGAGGAGCTGAGGCGTTCTCTGTCTGAGCTGGCCGACCCCAACCCCAAGGTCATCAAGAGAGTCACCGGGGGCAGTGGCAGCGGCTCCAGCCCTTTCCTGGACCTGACTCCCGAGCCCGGGGCTGCCGTCTACAAGCACGGGGCTTTGGTGCGCAAGGTGCACGCAGACCCCGACTGCAGGAAGAGTAGGTGGCCTGGTGGGGTGTTGGGGGGGTAAGGCGGATGGATAAGGACCGGTCCCAGGCCCTACTGACGTGCCTTCCCTCCCCAGCACCTCGGGGCAAGCGGGGCTGGAAGAGCTTCCACGGAATCCTCAAGGGCATGATCCTCTACTTGCAGAAGGTGCGGGGCCAAGTGGGGGGTTGGGGTGTGTGTGGGCTTGAAAGTGGGGAGCAAATGGCCGGGATGGGCCACGCCAGGAGACTGAGGCAGGACAAGATCCCCCACCCTCACCCCCAGGAGGAGTACCAGCCCGGGAAGGCTCTTTCAGAGGCGGAGCTGAAGAATGCCATAAGCATCCACCACGCCCTGGCCACTAGGGCCAGTGACTACAGCAAGAGGCCCCATGTCTTCTACCTGCGCACAGCTGACTGGCGGGTCTTCCTCTTCCAGGCTCCGTGAGTGCCCTCCTCCTTTCCACCCCAGATCCCTGCCCACCACCTTGCTCCCTTCCCTTGTCCCTAGATTGTGCCCTTCCTTCTCAGGCCACACCCTGGGCCAGGACAGGCATCCTGGGCCCAGGTCCCAAGGGGCTGTGCTGTCTCCCCAGGAGCCTGGAGCAGATGCAGTCCTGGATCACACGCATCAATGTAGTGGCTGCCATGTTCTCTGCACCCCCCTTCCCAGCTGCTGTTAGTTCCCAGAAGAAGTTCAGCCGCCCACTGCTGCCCAGCGCTGCCACCCGCCTCTCCCAGGTAGCCCCAGTTTGGTTGGTCCACCTGGTGACAGTGGGATGGGGTGGGGCAGGCCCAGGCTGCACTCCTACACAGGCCATGGGGGGTGAGCAAAGGCTGAAATCCAGCCCTTACTCTACTTGCCTAGCTGCAACCCCAGACATGGTGCTTTTCTTGTCCCAAGGGCACCTTGTTAAAATTTGCACACAGGCACTGTACAAACTAGAGACACTGACTGGGCTCCCCCTGGCTCCTAGGAGGAGCAGGTGCGGACCCATGAGGCCAAGTTGAAGGCCATGGCAAGCGAGTTGCGCGAGCACAGGGCTGCCCAGCTGGGAAAGAAGGCCCGAGGCAAGGAGGCCGATGAGCAGCGGCAGAAGGAAGCGTACCTGGAGTTTGAGGTGAACCTCCCTGCCTGGCACCTCTGTGTCACCACTCAGGCTCAGGCTAGGGTTAAGGGGATGGCTCCGAGCAGAACCAGCTGGGTGACCTTGAGCAGGCTGCTTAATCTCTCTGAGACTTGGTTTTCCCTTCTGGGAAACAAGGCTGACATTCCCTACCCATGAGGGCCAGGAAAGGACATGTCTTTTGTGTTCTGTGTCCCCTGTTCTGCTAAAGACTCAAGAAATATTAGCTGTTGCTGTGTGTGGTGACTCACACCTGTAATCCAAGTGACTCAGGAGGCGGAGGCAGGTGGATCTCAGGTTTGAGGCCAGAGGCAGCCTGTGTAACTTAGTGAGACCTTGTCTCAGGAGAAGACATAAAAAGTGGGCAGTAGATGCAGGCCAGTGGTGGAACACTTGCATACAAACTCCCAAGTACCACAAAAAAGAAAAGAAAAAAAGAAAAAGTTCACTGTTATTTTAGGTAGTCCTGAGAGCCCAGAGAGGGCCACCAACCTGCTAGGGATCAGCTTGTGGGACCTGCCATCTCCTAGCCTCGTGTGTGGGATGGAATGGGTTGAGCGGAAGAGCAGGTCCTCACAGTCTCTGGCCCTCTGCCTCAGAAATCTCGCTATGGCACCTACGCAGCGCTGCTTCGGGTCAAGCTGAAGGCGGCTAGCGAAGAGCTGGATGCCGTAGAAGCAGCACTGACCCAGGCTGGGAGCACAGAGGATGGAGTCCCCCCACCTCACTCCAGTCCCTCCCTGCAGCCCAACCCTCCCAGCCAGCCCCGGGCCCACCGTTCCAGCTCAGAGTCCTGGGCAGGGACGGGCAGTGCACGGCAGAAGCCTTGAGTGGGGAGTGGGAATGTGGGGGGCAGTGTCCGCTGGGCACCTGCATGATGATGTGGCCTGCCTGAGCCCGGCCGGCCTCGGGCCACCCATGAGGGCCTCCTGGCCCAGGGCCCGACCGCGCCGGACGCGGTGTCCGGGGCAGGGCAGGGCTGGGCTGGGCCGGGCCTCAGGAGCCCAGGCTAAGGGCCTTTCTGAGACCCCCTTTTGTGATAATGTTTTGCACTTTTTCGTACTGGGTGGGCGGGGGTGGGAGGGGCCAGTGCCCCTGAACTTTTGATGCTTTTTTTTTTTTTTTGAGGGGGGGAGGCCTGATGATGTTTCTGCTTTCTGCCAAGACCACCCCCACCCTGACACCAGCAATCCCCCTCCGTCCTGAGGCCGGGTTCAGAGGCCAGGAGTTGGGGCTGAGCTGGTTTCTCTCCTCCTCCCCAGGGGCTCACCTCTCTCAGCAGAGGTGGAGGAAAGGCGTCTACCTTGAGGCCCCATCCATAGGTTGGGGTGGCGCGGCCTGTTTCCCTTTCCTCAGTGGGTCCTGCCCATTGTATAGCCTCCTCCCCCATTAAAATGCTCTGAATTGCTGGCGGGGCCTCCTCATTCTCTGTCCCGCTGGGGCCAGGACAGGAAGCTGATTCCAGGGACAGGAGTCACACTGAGGGCTGCCATCAGTTGGGAAGGGGATTTTCCCCCTCCCATGAGAATCTTTTATTTGCCCCAGCTGAGGTGCGGGCAGAAAGTGTTAAATAAGACTTGGACTAGGTAGGGATGCTGTACAGAGGGGTCCAAGAAGAGGGCAGAGGTGGACAGCAGTCAGTGCACCTGAGGCTGGGGGTGGCCGTGGCAGAGTCCTCCTGGTGGCTCGGGAGGCGAACCGAGCTCCTCGGCCTCCTGCTCTACAGACTGGCTCCCGTAGGCACTGTCTTCCTTCACCTCTGCTGGCGGGGCACAGGAGAAAGGAAGAGAGGACAGTGAGGGCCTCGGGCCCCCCTCCCCTGGGCCAGCGCCACCTTCCAGGTTGGCCCCTCTACCTGTGCTAGGCAGCTTGTCTCGGGTCTCGGGCCCTCGAAGCAGTCTCACTCCCTCATCTAGACCCATGTCAGACAGGGCGTCCAGGAGACCCGCCAGGTCCCCACCGGCCAGCTGGGGAGAAGGAAGAGGCAGGAGGTCCAAGTGGTGCTGAGGGATGGGGCTGGGGGTCTGGGGGCAAGGAGGCACTTGCGGCTTTGGGCGTGGGGCAGGGGCCAGCCATCCCACCTTGTAGCTGCGCAGGAGGCTGCCGCTGGGCGAGGCTGTCTTCCGGTATGTGTCCACCAGGCTGCGCAGCCCCAGCCGCTCTGCCAGCTCTGCCCAGCTGCCCTGAGCTTCTGGCCCGTCCAGCAGCTGCTCCAGGTTCTGCAGGGCTGCATCCCCCAGTGGCAGCCCTGGCGCTGGGGGACACATATAGACATGTCAGTTACTTCCAGACATGGACAGAGACACAGACACCTGCATACCACTTTTCTCCCTGATGACCCAACAGACAAGGCAGACAGGGCCACTGGGGCAGACGGCTGGAAGACAAGGTGGCAAAAGATGGCCCTCCTCAGAGGTCACAAAGGAGTCAACCTCCCTGAGGAGGGGTGTGGGACCTGGAAATGTCTGCTGTGACCTCACCTGCAGGGCTGGGCGGGGTCAGGGGGGGCTCCTCGGTGTCCTGAGCAGCATGTAGCAGCAAGGTCTTCACCTGGGGAGAGAGCTGTGACTACCCCACCCAGTCCTTTTGCCCAGCTCTCCTTACATCCCTGCTCTGGACCTTATCCCTAAGCTGCCGAGCCCAGAAGGTGCCCTCTATCCTAGTGTTTCTAGTGGCAGGCTGGCCACCTCACCTTGGTGCTGCGAGTGAGGTCAAGAGGCATGTGGCCCCGGAAGCTGCTTCGGGGGTCCTTCTCAGGCCCCTCAGAATCCGAGTCACTCCCAGAAGTGGGGGGTGAGGGCAGTGGGCACAGGGGCTCCTCATTCTCTGCGTGGATGTCGGCACCTGGAGAAGGGGGGCAGTCATCGAGAGGGACAATGGGGGCCCACATTAAGGATTGCAAAGTGGGGGAACCAGGAGGCACCCCCTTTCCTCCCTCTGCCCTGTACATATGCCTCTACGGGTGAGACTGACCAGCCTTTAGAAGGAGACGGGTGAGCGTTGGGGATCCCAGTCCAGCTGCTAGGTGTAGGGGTGTATTTCCAGCAAAGGTGCGGGCATTCACGTTGGCATGGAGCTGTGGGGTGCAAGGAAGTGGGTGACTCCAACATGGTCCAGCCAGCCAACCTTGCCACACACCTCTTCGTCATTCTCGGTCTTCACAGCCCTTGACCCCACCCCTTCCACAATCCTCATTCCCACCTTGGTGACCAGATGGGTGACCAACCCCAGTTCTTCCATCTCTGTGGCTAGATGCAGGGCTGTTCGACCCCCCTGCCTCTCTGCAGCCTCCACTTCAGCCCCACTGTCCACCAGCAGATCCAGGCACTCAGGGCTTCGGGCACGAACTGCCAGGTGTATTGGGTATAGTCCTAGGAATGCAGCACACTCAGTCTGCAGCTGTGACCCCCAAGGTGGCCCCTAGACTAGCCCTGACCAGTCAGGCTTGACACTTCATGTCTACTCACCAGACACCCTCCCTTGGTGTTCACCCCTGCCCCCCTGGACCGGAGCAGGTGGGGAACTTACCCTCAAAGTCAGGCATGTGCAGCATTTGGGGCACAGCAGGAGCCCCACTGTGCAGCAGTGCACGCAGAAGGTCTGGGGCCCCAGCACCTGCCCTCAGTGCCAGGTGCACAGCTGAGTCTCCATGCCGATCCAGCAGCGCTGGATCTGCACCCACCTGCAGCAGGAAGCTCACCACCCTTGTCTGCCCAGTGATCACTGCCAGGTGCAAGGGTGTCTGGGGAGGAAGGCAGGGTGAGCCAGGCCCACCCCATCTTAGAGCCCCCCTGCTTCCAGCCCCTACCCCCTCACCAGTAGCCCACCTCTCACCTGGTGCAGGTGGTTGGTGAGGTTGACGATGCCAAGGTGCTGAGCATGGTAGATGACATGGGCTATCTGCTCAATGACACTGGTCTGCCCATGGATGATGGCCAGGTGCAGCGGTCTGGGGGTTGGGGAGTGAGGCTCTGGCATAGGCAGCCCAGCCACTCAGAGAATCCTCTGCCCTCAAAACCCCTCCAGCTCCTTACTGAACCCAGAATAGCTCCAAGGGCATCTCTGTACCTAAATTTAATCCTTTCCTGAACCCCCCTTTTTCCTGCTTTTATTTATTTATTTATTTTAAATACGGGGAGGCTGAACCCAGATCCTCACACATGCTAAGCAAGTGCTCTACCCCTGAGGTGCAGCTCCAGCCCATTTTATTTTTTACTTATTTTAAGACAAGGTTCTGCTAAGTGGCACAGGCTGTCTCTGGCCTCAACTTTCAATCTTCCTGCCTCAGCCTCCTGAGTTGTTAGGATTACTGGGATTATAGACGTGGGCCACCTGGCTGGCTTTTCCCACATCCTTTTGTTGTTAGGTGCCGTCTAGTCATGTCCGATTTATAACAACCCACGTAGGGTTTCATTGGCTGATTGTTTCGGGATTGTTTCTGGAGTGGACTGCCATGTCCCCCTCCTGCCGCATGTTTTTAGATTACTATTATTGTGCCCCTTTCACAGTCGACAAAACTGAATTTTGGAGAGGTTAAGTACCTTAAACAGAACTAGAAAATCGCAAGGACGCACCTGAGCCCTAAGCTACCCAAATACAGAGTCTAACGGTTCCGCACGTTCCTTTCCTGCTCCAACCCGTCGACCTATCAGGTGTGGCGTCCCAGACCCCAGCCCAGGGAAACTCAAGTCTCTGCCCGCCCTCCCGCCGCCTACGTGTCTCCGTTCTCGTCCTGCGCCGTCAGCAGGTGGCGCTGTCCCGCCAGGAGCGCGCGCGCGTCTGCGGTGACGCCGTAGTCGAGCAGGGCTCTGGCGCTACGCTGTGTCAGGCCAAACAGGCGCCCGTTGTATTCCCGAGCTGGGGGCGACAGGGGGCGTGGGTGCGAGCTAGGTCCGCAGCCCTGGGGTCCCGCTAGCCCGCATTCCAGAGGCCGTACCTTGCTGTAGCGCGTCCGAGGCCTGCAACTTGCCCTGGAGAGTTCCGGGGGTCGCGCTCGGCTCCGCAGCTTCCTCCCCAGCATCCACGCCCGGCGCCGAGGCCGCCATCTGCGCCCCACCCCCGCCGCCCGGGTAGCAGCCCATTGGGGCTGCGCCGGACTGGTAAGGGCTGTAGGCCAAGGAGGATGGGAAAAAGCCAAGGCTGCCACCTGTGGGTACGGCAGGATTGTGGGGAGCAGGCACTGGCCTCGGCTCTCCCAGATTTCTCCCCCATATTCTCTTCCCCTTATTCCTCCCTCCTCCACTAGCTCTCTCCAGGCCACTCGCAGCACCTCACCTCCTCCAGCTCCTCCATAACCCCCAGCTGAGCCCCCTGAGCCTCCGCCCATGTGGGAGCCACCCCCGAAGTGCTGGGAGAAGGTGGGCAAGGCCTTCCTCCGCTTCCGCTGCACCTCCTCCTTGTCTGGGGGCAAAGGGAAACAGGATGTTAAAAACTCAATTCATGGGCATGCCTGAAGGCTCTTCCCCTAGAAGTCCTCAAGTTAGCTCCTAGGCACCACTTGCTGGGCCCTTCAGGTCCCTCCTCCCTCGCCTCCTCCAAGCCCTCTGGGATCCTCAGACCCTGCCCCACCTTCGACAAGAGGATAATAGGTGAACTGTTTGGAGTCGGAGACATCCCCCCCACGCTTGCGTTTCAGTTGCAAGAACACGGTTACAGGCCGTTCAATCTTCATCTTGTGATAGGGGGGTGTCCGGAACACAATGGCATACTGGGCAGGGAGAGATGGAGTGTCAGAGAGATCTTTCCCTAGCTCTGTCCCCAGCCTGGACCCTGGTCCCTGAGTACCTGTTTGTGAACATCTGTGGGAGAGAAGTCCCCAAAGGCTTGCCATCCGTTCTCATCATCCTCATAGAACCGAACCTCAATGTCATCTACATGGAAAAGTGAGGCTTGGCCACAGCTCTTGGTAGAATCTCCAGGGCCATTTATCCTGGTGCTGCCTAGGCACCCAGTCTTATGCTCAGTGTCCCTAGCTCCCACCTCACCTTTTTGCACCTTGTCACAAAGAAGATAGACTTCATCTCCACCCCGTACAGAGCCGGCTGTCTTGTCCATTCGGGAAATCTTCAGGTTTGAAGCCCCTGGAGACTCTAGGGATTGGGAGATGGGTTAGTTGAAATGATATAGTGTCATAGCCATGTTGATGGAGCTGGGGGGCTTGCTTTGTGATCATCCATTGTCTCAACAACCTTAGGAAGTCAGGAATTACTAGTGTCCTCATTTACTAAGGCCAGAAGCAACACTCAAACTTATTTAAGACCACTCAGCTCATATGTGGCGGGTCCAAGTTCAAACCCAGGTCTACCTAACTCCACAGCTTGAGGGTGCCCCTCATGCTCCCTCTGGTACTCACATTTAGCACCCTGGGCAGTCAAGAATACTCACTGCTGTCATGGATAGGCTGGGAGATAACTGGCTTCAGAGGCAGGGTGAAGGAGCCATCACTGGCTCGAAGGAAAGCAGAGAAGCGCAGCCGCACGATACTCAGATCCATTACTTTCTTCAGCTCCTTGGCTTCTTGCTCCAACTCCCGCCGCTCAGCCTCTGGGTAGTGAGCACACATGACCCTTGGCCATTTCCTTTCCTACACTTTTTTTTTTCAGTACTAGGGGGTTGAACCCAGGGCCTCACACATGCTTTGCAAGTGCTCTACCACTGAGCTGCACCTCTAGCCCAGTTTTTATTTTTTGAGTAAGGGTCTCCTTAAGGTATGCAGCCTGCCTCTGGCCTTGAACTTGGGATCCTCCTGCTCTCTGCCTCCTGAGTAGCTGGGATTACAGGCATGAGCCACTGCGCCTGAGTCCATGCTCCTTCTATGAACACCTGCCATGACTCCACCTGCCCCATACCTGTAAGGCCCTGGGGCCTGGAGCGGAGCCACTGCCTCTGAAGTTTTTGTATCATAATCTCCATCATGTTCTTCTTGGTCACATGCAGGACACCCAGGTTATTAAATCTGGGGAGATGGAGAAGTCAGAGGCCTTTGCCCATGTGGTTCTTGTCTCCTGAGGCACCCTCCCCTCTACCAGGCTCAGCCTAGCCCTACTCCTCAAGAAACCTGTTCTAGTTTATACTTGGGCCCCCTGGGTTCTGGGGCCAAGTTAAGTCTCTGTCCCTTATCAGATCTTAAGCACACAGGTGGGCTGGGGTCCAGGATTGGCAAAGAGCGGACATCGCAGTAGGGGCCAGGGCCAGGGGACACCTACTGGGCAGTCATATCCTTGGGCCCCACAGACACTGCGCAGACCCCCAGTTCCGAGCATTGCTTGCCCACCAGGCTGTGGGCATGAGCACGAGGCGGGTCGCTGTGTGTTACCAGGTCCACCTCTATCTTGGCTGGTCCCTCGTAGTTGCAGATCTGAGAAGGGCAAGGAGCTGTCAGTAATGCTGCTGGACACACTGTCCCTGGCCCACCCTCTAGCACCATCCCCGCTCACCTTGACAGTTGGATAGGTCTTCCTGCCCTTCTCACTGGAAGCACCTGGCAGGCCTCCGTGAGAGGGGCCTTCACAGCCATAACGAAATCGGAAGCCTCGCTGAAGGTCCAAGGGCAGAGTAACATTTCGATCAAGAGAGACCACCCCAAGAAGCCACAACCCTGGCCAGCAGTGACCACAATGACCTGTATTGTCTGCCCTTAATCACTGTGATCAGCAGCAACCACCCATCCAATCTACAGTGGCCTCCTTGAACACTGACCCCGATCCCCAAGGGCCACTAAGGTATAACTACCCCACTCTGCACCCAATGCTGAAGCCATCCCACAACCATCCCTTTTGCTCACTAACCTGCTTAGGCTGTTCCACGATCACCAGGTAAGGACCATCAGCTGGGGACAGAAGGGCCTTGCTGAGCCAGTATCTCTGAGCCTATCCCCCAGGCAGAGGGCATATGCTGGCTCTCCTCCTCCCCCTAAGACAAGGTGCTGATAGGGGATTTACTGACCTGTCTCTGGGGCTGGCTCTTTGGGCTCCACCATGGAGGGGCTGAATTCGAAATCATCATATTCGGCGATGCCGTCCAGACCCTGGTTTGGAGACCGGTTGGAGGGGCCGGCTGGTTCTGAGCCACACCTAGAACTGTCCACCTCCCAGCTCCAAGCCCTTAGTAGTCACTGCCCCTCTTCCCCAGGCCCAGGAGACAGCTCCTTCCAAAAGCAGTTTGTAGACAGAACACACAAGCAGGCTGAGATAATCTGAGAATGTACAGGCATCAGGGAGCAGAGGGGGCTCCGATAGGCAAGCAAACAGACACAGGGGGCACCAGCCGCTTTCAGTGCCAGGCAGCGTGACTCACTGGGTCGTAGCAACTGTCCATGTCTGTGGGCTAGGCCCGGATCTTTCTGGTGGCTTTGGTTCTTGGTCCGTCTTCCCAGAGTTTTAGGCGCCCGCCTAAAGTGGAAGGGGACAGTGGGGGGGGGAGGGGGTACAGATCAGGTGGGCAGGAGAAGGGGGTCCAGATTTGGGGGAGGGTCTGATCTCCTCCGGCCTCCCGTCCGGGTGTGGCTGGTAAGATCCGGTCCTGGTCTAGATCCGGAGCTGGGCTGGGCTGGGCAAGGGGCAGAAAGTTAGAGCAGTTTAGGAAAGTCCCGAAAATACCAGGAGGAGGCGGGGCTGGAGGGGGCGGGCCTGGAAATGACGCCTCTGGCTCCGCCCCCGATGCGGGAGGGGCGGGAGGCTCTCGCAGGCCTGCCCGCACCCCCCTGCCTGTCCGCCCGCAGAGGAGCGAAGAGATCTAGGGATGCCCTGGTGGGAGTTCGGCCCCTTCCTTCCTCCCGGGCAGGCGCCACGGACACGAGTGTCTTTCACGACCAGGAAGGTTCACAGTCCGGGGCCAGGTCGGCCTCTCGTTCCCCTGCCCTCCCCCGTCCTGGAGCAACCTTGGGATTTTCTGACAGTAGGGAGGCCACGGCTGATTCACTCCGGGGGCTTTTGGGGGGACATTCCTGCTGTCGGAAACCCTCCTTTTCGAATGTCCTGTAGGCGGGGGTTCTTCCTAGTTGTGGGGCCCCCAGGTTCTGCCCGGAGAACGTGACTCTGGCCGAGGGATGGGGGAAGAAGTCTCTCCCTTTGGGATGGACTCTTCCCTCTCCCCGAACATCTTAGCTGCCTGGATTCCCATGCACCTGCTCCGGGTACTCAGGCAACCGGCCAACCCTGCAGATCTCCGACCCCAGTTCCACAGTATTGTGTAAGACGCATGTGTGTCTACATCACAGGTATACAAGTGTCTTTCGGCCCTAGTGTTGGGTGCAGGTTGTGTGTGCATGGTGTCAACATGTGTGTGAATATGAGCATTTGTCTATACAGGTAAGTCCCTGAGCTCAGTGTGGGTACCTGTCAGTGCATGTTTGGATGTGTAAGGGCCCAAGTAAGCATATCTGAGTCAGTGCATGAAAGATGTGTGTCTAGGCACTGGTGCACAGGTGAGCTCGTCTGCCTGTGCATTTATGTCCGAGTCCTACCACAAGGATGATGCTGTGGGCACTCCGGCGTAAGTGCAGGTGTAGGTGCGGGCCTGTTTGTCTTTGAAACAAGAA
Organism: Pedetes capensis; assembly: GCA_007922755.1. Taxonomy (NCBI): domain Eukaryota; kingdom Metazoa; phylum Chordata; class Mammalia; order Rodentia; family Pedetidae; genus Pedetes; species Pedetes capensis. Next base: position 105,705 of record VMDO01000639.1, on the reverse strand, counting down.
TGTCGACCCGTATCCGAGTTTCTTGTTTGTGTGCGCGCTCTCTGGATGTGAATTGTTCTCCAGCTCCTAGGCTTAGTCACCTAAAATCTTTTCTCCCCTTCTTATCCATGTCCTGGCCACCCAGGGGTCTGAATCCGGCCACTCACCGTGGCTGCAGCTGTGGTTCAGGCTTCTCTCCGGGCCCGATCCGCCTTGGACCGGTCGCTACACTTCTCCAGCCACCAGGGCTCCAGCCGGGAAAGCCCCTTTTCGGCCCCTGGGAGGGGGGAATTCCCGTGACGTTTCCGTGCGTCACGCCCGGTGCCTTTTTCCATTGGTTGAAAGTTTAACTCTGGGACTCACGTAGCCAACCAGGAGAGACGCAGGCGCGCCCCTTAGAGGGGAAAGGTTCACGCAGGGCTGGGAGCACGGATGACGGTCCACCCAACGCAAGCTCCGCGCGAGCACTAACCCGAGGAAGGACCGCTGACCGAGCGCCACCCCCAGCTGAGGGCCCCCGCTTCAGTCCTTTCTCCCGCCCAGGCTTCCCCTAGACGGCTGGGAGACCCCCGCTACTCCGCTTTTGCTGTCCTATGAAGCTGGGGAATCCCAGGGGGAAGCAGCCGGCCCCAGGCTTCGGTCACCCGCCCCAAGCCGGGGCCCACTGCTGGGAAGAGTTAGCGGAAGAGGAAGGAAGTTGTTCTTGCGGTCAGTCGCAGGTCGCCATCTGGCGGCTTCTTTGGAGCCATAAGGAGACTCTGTTCAGCCCCCAGGGACCCCTTCCTCTAAGTGCTTTCTTAGTCTCATGGCTTCAAGGAAGAGTGAGTCTGGGCTGAAAACTTATTCTGTAAGTGGGTACGTTCCAGGGCGGGGGTCAGGATGACTTGAGTTCTTGAGCTGTCCTGGGAAAGGAAAAGGTGTTTTATCTGGGAGATTTAGGCCTCGTTCATCTGCCACAGACAACTGGAGTAATAGAATTGAAAATGTCTCCAAAGCCTATATTTAGTTTAAACTTCCTCCAGTGTAGAAAATTGCCTGTACCCGTAGCTCAGTTGTAGAGTGTCTGCGAGATGCTGGGTTCCATCCCTAGAACCACCATTCAGACAAAAAAAAAAAAAAAAAAAAAGCACCACACACACACAGCCTGAAAACTGCCTCTTATGTACTTCCCAACTTCCACTTGAGCACTTCTAGTGCCAACGAGGTCAGGAGAGGGATTCACCAGGCACTGACTCTGTGGCTGGCCCTTGAGTTTCTCTTTAGGAAGTGCATGAGTAATCTTCATTTCTGAAGTCCTCCTTGTGGTGAAACACAGACTATTTCAGCAACTTGCTCCCTGCCTTCTTTAAGACACAATTATAGGGTTGTACTAGCACTAAGAGAGACTATTACACGTCTTGATTTGGGCTATTTCCAAACTGTTCCTTCCCTGTGCTCTTCATCTATCCAGCAAATGTTATAATGTTAGGGTTTTAGAGTATTTTAGGGTTTTGTTTTGTCTTGTTTTGTGCTGGGGACTGAAACCAGGGCCTCAGTCATACTAGGCAAATGCTCTACCACTAAATTGCACCCCCAACCCCAGTATAAGTTCTTATTCTTTGGTCCTCTCAATAACCCTAAGAGGTGAATACAGGTTGAGCATCCCTTATCCAAAATGCTAGAACCTAGAAGTGTTTCAGATTTCATAATTTTTTTTTTTTAATTTTAGAATAGTTTCTTAGACTATACAAGTTGAGCATCCATAATCAAAAAATCTGAAACTGCATCAGTTTTGGATTGTTGTTAGGTGTTGTCAAGTCAGGTCTGACTTGTAGTGACCCTATGTACAACAGAATGAAATACTATCTGACACTGTGCCATGCCTTGTACTATGTCACTTCTCTGCTATTCTAGTATTTTCAATGGCTGATTGGTTCAGAAGTACACTGCCATAACCTTCTCCTATTTGTGAGGTGCGGGGGATCAAACCCCGGGCTTCAGAGAGCACAGAGCAGCACTCTACAAACTGAGCTAAACCTCAGCCCCAGAATAAGGTTAGCATGGTATATTTCAGTTTAGTGTACCTGTGCTAGTTATCATTGATCATGACTGTCCTCTATGAGTGTCATAAACCACTGCTGGTGGCTGAAATTGGCATAATATCTTCCAGTCTCCACAACATGTCTAAAAGCACCCATAGCGGTTGAGGTTGAGCTGTTTCAGTTTCAAGATTCTGAGCTGTAATTTATCTGAAAAATGAAAAGAGACTTTTTTTTTTTTTTTTTTTTTGGTGACAGGTCTTGCTGTGTAACCCAGAACTTGCTATGTAGACAAGGTTGACTGCACCCGTGCATGGATCTTCCTGCCTCAGCCTCCTAACTGCCAGGATTACAGCTGTATGTCACCATGCCCAGCAAGAAACTTTACTACAGAAACTTTAAAATACTTAAAGTGGGGTGAGAATAGTATAACGAACCCCCATGCATCCATATGTCAGCCCCAACACTTCCCAATGCATGTTGGCCTGGAGGTTTTAGCTAACTCTAAATAGTTGATTGTCAGTTGCTATAGCGTCATCTGTTTGAACTCAATAAACTTCTTCGTTATTTGTTTCACATTTCAACCTAGGGATCATCTCTGCTTCTGCTCCCAGCCCTAGCACAATGCCTGGCCCAGAGCAGATGCACCAGAAACTTGCTCCATTCACTTGCCAATAAATACGGAATGCTTACTCTAGAAAGCAATGTCCTTGCTTGTTGACAAAAATCCAATAGGCATATGTCAGTTGGTATTAGGTGCTACTGAGAAAAAACTATGTAGGTAAGAGTATTATTGCTATTGTTGTTGGGAACCGTCAAGTTGGATCTGACTCATAGTGACCCAAAGTACAGCAGAATGAAACACCATCCAACACTGGGCCATGCACATGATCCTTTTATGTTTGAGCCCATTGTTGCAGTCACTATGTTGCTTCACATTTTGAATCATGCTACATCAGCAAAAGGGGGCTCCAGGGACTTTATTCCATTCCCCTCATTAAGGTTGACTCTACTTTGAGGAGACAACTCTTCCTCAGTCATTTCTTGAATGCCTTCCAGCCTGGGGTGCTCATTTTCTGGCTCTATATTTGACAGTGCTTCTCTGCTATTCATAGAGTTTTCAATAGCTAATTGTTTTGGTAGTGTGCTGCTGGGTCCTTCTCTTTAGTCTGCCTTAGTCTGGAAACTCAGCTGAAATGTCCAGCATGGGTGGCCCTGCTGAAATACCCATCGCATAGCTTTCAGCATCACAGCAACATGCAAGTCCCCACTGGCAAGAGGATAGACAGTGACAAGAGTTTTCTAGATAGCAGTCAGGGAAGACTGCTCCAAAGGAGTAATGTTTGAACACTGACTTGAAAAAAGTGAGGGAGTGAGTCACATGCCATATCTGCAGGAAGAGCATTCCAGGTGGAGGAATGAGCAGGACAAAAGTCCCATATTAGCATGTCTGGCATATTTGAGGAACCATGAGAAGGTTAGATAGGTGGAATACAGCAAGAACTTTGGGTCTAGGAGTGTAGCTCAGTCATAGAGCACTTACCCAGCATGTGCAAGGCTCTGGGTTTATCCCCTAGCACCACACACACACACACACACAAAATCAAGAACTTTGGATTTTGTTCTGAACATGATGGAAAGCCATTTGGAGAGGCTTGGGAGGTAGAGGGAAAACAGCATGATAGTTTTAAAAGGGCACAGAGTGCAGAGAACAAGGATGAAGGAGGGATACCAGTAGTCCCATAGTTAGTGGCTTAGACTTAGGTGGTAGTGGGAAAGGATGGTAAGAAGTAATCATATTCTCTATAGATACATAGAAGCATCAAGACTTGTTGAGAACTTGATGTAGGATGGGAGAAAGTGATGAAAATTTTGGCATAAGAACCTGGAAGAATGGAGTTGTCCTCTAGTGATGTGGGGCAGACCGCAGAGAAGCAGATCTGCAGGGGATAATCAAGAAATTTTGCTATACGTGTTATATTTGAGATGTCTATGTGTCATACAAGTGGAGAAACAGCAGGATGAGTCTGAGTTAGAAGAGAAATCACCTGGCCATGGAGAGTTGGGACTGAAGTCAGCGTAACAGATGGTATTTGAAGCTTTGCTAGTGGATGACATCACATAGCAAGTGTGAGAAAAGATTTGAAGACTAAAGGACTGAGCCCTCGGGGATTCTAAAATTCAGAGGCTGTTCAGAGTCAACAAAGGGAATAGGTATATGGCCAATGAGATGGAGAACCAAGAAAAAACAGTGCCTCAGAAGCACAGTAATAGCCAGGCACAGTGGCGCACCTCTGTAATTCCAGCAACTCAGAAGGCAGAGGCAGGAGGATCGCAAGTTTGAGGCTAGAGGAAGCCTGCATAACTTAGCAAAACCTCGTCTCAAAATAGCAAATAAAAAAGGGGCTGAGGATGCAGCCCAGTGGTAGATATTTGTAAAGGATGTGTGAGGCCCTGGGTTCAACCTCCCAGTACTGAGGGGGAAAAAAAAGGCATTACGAAGAATATTTCAAGGAGAGGATGACTGACTGTTTGCTTGACTTCAAACTCCTTCTTCAGGGGCCAAGCAGTTCTGTTTCCCTTAGGCACTTGTCTTCCAACCAGCAAGCCTTGAGCAAAGGTGAATACTGTTTTTTTTTTTTTTTTTTTTTTTTTCTGTACGGTGGTTTGAACTCAGGGCCTTGCGCTTACATGCTTTCCAAGTGCTGGACCACTGAGCTGCACCCTCAGCCCATGTTCTTACTTTTTGAGACAGGGTCTTGCTAAGTTATGCAGGCTGCGTCTGGTCTCGAACTTGCGATTCTCCTGCCTCCACCTCCCGAGCCACTGGGATTACAGGCATGTGCCATCACGCCCAGCAATACCTGTGTTCTAATAGTGATGTTTGTTGTTTCTTTTAGGGGAGCATGTAGGTGTGAGCCCATTGTAGCTCATTCTGTAATTTATCCTTCCTTGTCTTGCACTCAGAAAATTCACATATACCCTTGGTGTGTGTGTTTCCAGTTTTCATGTTGTTGTTGTTAGGTGCTGTGGATGGAGTTGAGTCCAACTCATAGTGACCCTATGTAAGATAGAACAAAACACTCCTGGACACTGTGCCATGCCCAGCACTATATCAGTGCTTCTCTGCTATTCTAGGGTTTTTGATAGCTGTTTGTATTCGGAATTCTTTTGGGAGTGGGTTGCCAGGTCCTCCTCCCATTTTTTGCAATTCTGGGAATCAGACCCAGGGCATCAGATGTCGCCTAGCAGCACTCTACCAACTGGGCTAAATACCTCAGGCCCAGTTTTCATGGGTTCCTACTAATTTTGTTTGTTTTTGTTTTTTTCTTTTTTTGAGACATGGTCTCATTATGTAGCCCAGCCTGTCCTCAGACTCGTGATCTTCCTGCCTCCACCTCCCAGGTGCTGGGATCATAGGTGTGTACCACCATGCCCAGCTAGGCTCCTACTAAGTTCTGAGCTCACAAGGTGATAGCCTGTTTTCTCAGCTGCTCAACCTGATATTTCTCATGAGAAGGTACAGAAAACCTGTTTAGCTCTGGACGGTTTCTACACCACCATTACCACGACCACTTTTGAATGGAAGAAGGGTCACAGGAAAGAAAGAACACGAGGCTTAGAGTGAGCCAGATCTGGATTTGATTCTCAGCCACCTCAATTCCATGCCTTGGACTGACTTGTTACCTCATCCATAAGAGGAGAAAACACCTCTAACAGTATGTTTGAGCAATGTACTTAATACTGACATACATAGGTGCTCTAGCAATGTCAGTTCTCTGTGTAAGGGTGTTTGGTCATGGAGCGCTCTCCAAATTTCCTTTGGACTTTTTGAAATCATTAAGACCAGCATTCTCCTCTGGACTATACTATTGCTCTCCCCCATGGTTTTCTCATTTCCACATCATCAAGCTGCTCTTCTTTGTTGGTCAGAATTGAGGCCTGAAGCCAGGTGCTGTGACACACTTAACAGAGGTCCAAGGTCCCTGCAACATGGAAATGTTGAGCCAAGGGAAGCCAAGGTATAGCCAGCTGGGCCCCAGTGCTGAGGCTGAGGGCTTCCAACTCTCCATGAGGGAGGCATTAGTCACATCAGAAGTCCTGCTCTCCTCTGTCCCTAGGAGGGGCAGGCATCATTGTGCAGGAAGCCAAGATGGGCTAGCTACTTCACTTGGGGACAACTTTTCATAATATTCTGGGCTTTCGGAGTATTTTTTATAGTGCTAGGGATGGAACCCAGGTAGTCACACATGCTAGGCAAGCTCACTACATCTGAGCTACATCCCCAACCCTTTAACACAACATTCTGAATCCTACCCCAGTGCCTCGGCCTTGCAGTGACACACTGTCTGCCCCATGTACACTCCTGCCTGACTTAACTGGATGCAAAGGGCAAAAAGGGGAGGGGTGGTCCAGTCATGTTGCAGTAATGGGTAGATGGAGGCTGAGGGGCAGGAAGAATTGTCCTGCTGCAATTTGGGGTCAGAATGAATGCATGTGCCCAAAAACAAGTGACTGCTGCTGTGGGTAAGATGCCCCTACACTTCTTTTGCCCCATGGCTCCTTGTGCTTTTAGACCACAAGACCTGTCTGACAGGCTTGTGAATAACTGTAACTCAGTTCTGACTTGCCTGCCCTCTAAGCCCAGCCAGGCCATCTCAGGCATCTCTCCTGGAGCAGTAATGAAACTGCCCCGGCTCCTGGCACACCTCTGCTAACGGGGTACTGCTATGGCAGTGGTGGGGCAGCAACAGTGGTGAAGGAATCCTGAGCCCAGTCCTGGTTGGTGGCTGGAGGCCAGGTGGGTCAGGCCTCACTGGTGGCAGGTTTAGCCTCACTTTCCCTCTGTTCACCCAAAGCCCACAGCCCTAGACATTTCAATAGCATGGTATTCTGGCCCACAAGCTGAAGAAGGAAACCAGAGGGATAGGCAGTGGTATTATTACTAAGACATTTATTATATCATAAAAAGTCCATTGTTGTCATTTTTTCCATATGTACATGTTCCTATGGGCAGTTACCCCCACCCAGCCCCACCTGCCCACCCTCCACGGTGCCAAGCAACTCTCCAAACTTACCAACTATTTAATAAAAGAGGAAGAATTGGAGGTGGCCCAGGGCTGATGGGAGTGGGATGGGAAAGGGAAACAAAGTGCAGAGTAGCTGGGTTTGGTTCTCAATGCCTGACCTGGCAGGAGGGGCACATGACAGACACCGCAGGATTGGCACAGCAATGCCTCCCCAGAGCTGCCAGGCTGGAGGCAGAGGCTATAGGTGATACCTGAGTGTGCTCTCAGGTTGGACCCTCAGGAATGGAGAGCAAGGGGTAAGAAGGTCCTGCATTCTGAAGTGGGTCCCAGCAGGGGCTATAAAAGTTCTCCTTTTCCATCCAAGTGGCAGCAGCAGCAATAGCAACTCGGATTGGGCCTGAAGTGTTTGTGGCCCTTTAGATGGCTGGAAGTGGGGCCCGGCATAGCCTGGTGGGAACTACTCATCCTAACTGCTGAGGGACCTGCCTTAGTTGACCTCGGAGGTGGGTATGGGATCTGTGGGGCGGGGTGTGGCTAGGAGGGGCACTGGAGAGGTGGCCTCAATGAGTGCAGGGTTGAGGATGATGGGCAGAGTCATAGGTGGCACACCCACTTGGAGTGGGGAGGCCAAGGGCTGCAGGATCAGTGGGGGCTGGGAAAAAGGGGAAGGCCCATCTGGAGTAGGACTCAGCCTGCTGGGACTAGAGGCCAGTGGTGATCCAGGGGAGCTGTTGCTGGTGGCTCGGTGACCCTCGAACTTCTCCAAGTCTGTAAGGAGAGTAGGGTGGCTGCAATCAGACTTTCTTGTTGGTATGGGACAACTCTCATGCTCTCTAGCTGGCATACCAAAACACTGTTCCTCCTACTTCCCCTCACTGGCTCAAATGTTGGGAGTCTCACCTCTAAACTCATTCCAATGTACAGCGACCTTATAGCCACCTTCACTGCCTTCCTTGTACCCTTTGTTGAGTTTTTTTTTGTGTGGTACTAGGAGTTGAACCCAGGCCCTCGCGCCTACATGCTTTACAAGTGCTGGACCACTGAGCTGCGCCCCAAGCCCATTTTTTTTTTTTTTTTTTTTTTTTTTTACTTTTTTGAGACAGGGTCTTGCTAAGTTATGCAGACTGACTCTGGTGTTGAACTTGCGATCCTCCCACCTCTGCCTCCCGAGCCACTGGGATTACAGGCGTGCGCCACCACGCCCGGCTGGTTGGGTTTTTACTAGAATGCCTGAAGGGCAGCCTCTGAATATCATTCTAGGTCCCTGACCCAGTCCTCTCCTCCAAGCCTGAAAATCTCAAGCAGCTAGCTCATCATAGTTTATTTGGTCCTGCCATTTCCCATAGGAAGAGCAGGCAAACAGGATTCCTTCTCTTGGCTCCCAGCCTATCCTCAGCAGCAATTCCAAGCTACCCAGAGCCTCCTCTTAGGCCCTCTGCTTCCTGTCCAACCCCTAGCAGGCCAGCTCTGAGGCACTCACCACAGGCCCCTAACTCCGAGGGTATCTCTGGGGGAGGTGGATGACCAGGTGTCCTGGGGTCACCAGCAGCAGGAGTCAGATGGGCTGAGGCCAGATTTTTTTGACTGTTAGACTCTGTGGGTGTAGGGTCTGGGGCAGACAGAGAATCCAGATGACAACACTTAGTGCTTTCTTTACAGCAGGGTCCTGGCTATCCGCCAGTCTTTCCAACCTCCAGGGCACAGACAGCAAATTCAGCTTTGGGGTCTCTCTGGGAAGGCTGGTCTCTTACCTTGGATGACAGTCTGCTTGAAGAGCTCATCACGTAAGTGTGGCAGAAAGCAATCAATGCGCTCCCAAGTAATCTCCCAGAGGGCAGAGGGGCCGCCACCTCGTGCATCTGCACTGTGGAAAATCTCTGCTGTGTCCATCACCAGGAGCATATTCTTCAGAGACTCAGGGATGGCTTCTGACTGCAGGCAGTAGAGGGACCATGAGAACAGGAAAGAGGCACTGGGGAGGCAGCTGCAAAGGGGGTGGCAGCAAGTCTTCTCAGCAAGTGGGAGGGCAGGCGGGAAGTAGTAATCAAGCTGAGGTAGAACATACCAGTAAATCACTGGAGCCTGCATGCATGTACTTGTCCATGAAGTCAAGGATGGTGAGCCAGAGGGCGGCAAAGGTGGAGAGTGACAGCAGTGGAGACAGGTGCTGCAAGAAGACCTAGGGCCCACCAGCCCCCTTCAGCAAGGGTAGTATAGAAGCTTTCTGCACCCCTCTTCAAGATTGGAAGGCAAGCCTGCCCCATCTTGCAGGGGAATCTTAGGTCAGAGATTGCTCTGAAATCCAGAATCCTCCTGGGGTCCCTGGATCCTATAGAGTTTCCATAACCAAGGATCCTAAAAACCTACATTGTAAATCTAGACCCTGTCCTCCCTCCTTGGGAAATGGCAGTGGTGGGGAGAGTATGTGGTTATAGGCTGTGACCAATACCTTTGAGAGCAGTGTGGAAGCCCTCATCCGGGTCTCCTCCATCCCACCCACATCTGCCGGGCTGATGTTCTCTAAGAGCTTGGTCAGTAGAGGAAACAGCACCTGGTTCGTAAATATCCAATGTCATTCAAGCAGGGCCAGTTGGGCAGCCCAGTCTCAAGGAATCTGGGGCTGGGTAGATGGGCACAGAGCAGTAGGGAAGGTCTGGTGCAGGCTGTGGGTAGACATTAGAGGTGTTCTGCCTTAGGATTTAAAAGTTATCTTACAACCAGTACAAAGTCCTACCTTGTTAAAACAGGACTCCCATTCCAGGGCATCTAGCTTTTGCAGGTCATGTACCAGCAGTGCTCGCTGCAAATAGGTCAGTGCCTGCATCCGTACCTGGCGCCGGGCATCACAGCACAGGCAGGCGATGCCTGAGAGCAAGAACAGGGTCAGGATTCTCCAGGCATTTGGTCCTGGTGCATCCCAAGCTCTGGCGTCACCTACCCTGCTTCCTCCCCAAGGTTTACCCTGTAGTAAAGGGCACCAGCAGTGGGCCCAGAGGGTACGTGAATCAGCTTCAATCTTCCGGCCACCTGTCTCCAAGTGGCGCTGCTCCTCTGCCCATGAACTGTAGATAGAGGCTGCCCTTGTGTGCAGGGTATGCATCAGGTCTAGCAACTGGGAACATAGGAGAGGACAAGACGTGAATAAGGTTAGGTCTTGTGGGCTCCTTCCCCTCCCCCCACTGTCCCTGACTGTCCTCACGGGACCCCTAGCACCAGTCACACATATTGCATCCCTCTGGCTACTCCCTTTTCCTTGGCATGATGAGCTGGTTGCTCCAGTCCTGGCTGTGTTTCTCAAAGTCAGGGGTTACTCATGGTAGACTTTAGGAGATGTGTGGACTAAGATTTAACAACATGGAATTACAGAGAAAAAGACACTTTCATCTCAATTCTATTTCAAACCTTCCAAAGATACAGAAAACCTTATTTTGTTAATCTCATTTTATTTTGTTTGTTCAGTAAGACAGAGTCTCACTGTGTAGCTGAAGCTGGCCTGGGATTCGCTATGTAGCCTAGGTTGGCCTTGGACTCATGGCAATCATTGGGCTTTAGCCTCCTTACGGCTGAGATTACAGGCTTGCACCATCATGCCTGGCTGTTAATCTCATTTTAAAAACAAAGCAAACCTCAGACTCAGAGGCTTTCATAGACAATAGTGTATGGCCGGATTTAATACTTTTTTATTGGTATATATTTTCTAAGGTTATTCTATTGAAGGCAATTGTTTCTCCATTTATCTAGGGAATAATAAAATCAGCTCACTGAATCAATTTTATAGGCCTGACTAGACACAGAATAACTCTGGAAGGTCAGACAAGAAACCGGCGATGTGATTGCCACTAGTGAAGGGATCTTAGTGGCTAGGGACAGGAATGGAATAGAAACTTTTATCAGTTTACCCTTTTATACCTTTGGAACTATACCGTCTGCGTATATTACCTATTTAAAAAATAAACACATCTTAATATTAAAGTAAATATAAGCAAATAAAGAGTTATAAGTTGTCTTGGATAAGGGAATGTGTAGAGGTGGTGGTCAGGGGTTTGGGCAGAGCACATGGGCCCTTTCTCTCAGCCCTGGCTTTCCCTAGCCCCAGCAGGCTCCTGGTCACAAATGCAGGGTGGAGAGGAAGTAAAGGGTGCCATACTTACGTCCTGACTGACCTGTAAAGACACCGTGTGGTAGCTGGCAGGCACCCCTTCATCCTCATCATCGTCACTATGCCCACCCCGAGTGGCATGTTGGCTGGAGGTTCGAGGCCGCCGAAGCACTGAGCCCTCCTTGGATTTTTTCTTGAAACGGTTCCCTTTGCTGTCATATTTGTGACTCTTGCCACGTTTCTCCTGGGATTTGCACCCTGAGGAGATCCGGAAATGGGTCACATTTCCATAGCCACAGGCAAAGATGGCACACCTTTCTCCTCTCTCCACCTCCCCCTACATAATCACATGATCACTCCTCAACCACCCCTTCATCAGGTGACCTACCGCCATTCAGACTGGCCTCCACAAAGATGCGGAGAGTTTTGACGCAGAGCTCGAAGTTGTCAGGGGTGATGTGGGCAGCATCACGAACAATGAAGGACAGTGATTCCACACACTTAAGCAGTGACTTAGTATCATGTGGCCCCAGATCCAGCCCCACTGTTAGGCTATACTGATTGACCAGGGGTGAAAGGCCTGGCCAACTGGGCACTGGCCCTGGCTTGGAGTTATCAATGTCATCTTTCCCCACCTGTAAAGTACATAGGGTACAAGCTGGAGACCCAGGCTTGAACCCTATTGCCCCACAGATGCTCTCTCAGAGGATGACGAATCTCTCTTACAGGTGTAGAAGGAAGACTCACCACTAACCAACCGCTGTTGACCATGTCAGCATCTGTGGCTGATCGGTGTATCTTGCCAGGCCTGCTATGGTCAGTGTAGACCTCTGAGTCAGAAGTGTAACCTCGGTCCAGGCTCACATCATTTTGATGGTAGGATGGAAGCTCACTGTCTGACTGGGCCCCTAAGCCAGCCAGGGAGATGGGCAGAGATGGGTAGGGATGGGACATTGGGACAAAGGAAATTTATTTTAGTTACTTATTTATGAGAGAGGGTCTCATTATATAGCCCAGGCTGGCCTTGAACTTGCAATCCTGTCTCAGCCTCCTGAGTGCTAGAATTATAGGTATGTGCCATCATGTTCAGTTTAAGGCACAAAAGATGATTTGGACTCTCAGAAGGAAGGTACTGAGGCCTGGCTTCCTCTCTAGCCTGGCTTACTTTCTGTCCTATCATCAGAGGGTTAAGGCCTGGACAGCTTCTCTTTTGACCAAATAGGGCAGCAGGCTAATACAGGCTCCTGAGAGCATCTACTAGCAGCTGTCAGGGAGAAGGTGTGGCAATGAGGACATTGCTTCTGGGAAAATGGTCCACAGCACAATGATAAGCCCTGCTTTATAGCCTTCTGCCTTTCCTACTTGCTATTTAGCCTGTGGGTACTGGCCAGCAGACACTAGAAGATCTAGAAGCAGATGGCAGAGGCTAGGCATGTTTAATCTGCTCAACACAATAACCTGTTTTGTTTTCCTTTCCTAGCTCCTGGGCCATAACTGTTTATCTGCCAAGGGGCCTCTCCCTGGGAAAGGGCTTACCAGCATCAGGTGCATCAGCCCTGGCTGTGGCCTGCAGAGCAGCTGGAGGCTTCACTCCTGAGCCAATGCACTCCAGTAGCGTGAAGAGAGTAGCCCAGTCATCACCTGAGTGGATGTTGGCTGCATTGGTCTTAAGGAGTTCATGGAGCCCATATGCAACCTGATGGCTGACTCTGGACAGCACGCTAGGTTTCATTAGTAGCAAAATTCGAAGGGACAGCAGCACCTGGGTATGGGGAGCAGGAAGTGGGAAGTGGGCACAGAGCTTCATGTCTACTTTCCTCCCCCATCAACCTTTTTAGGCCAGTGAGGAGAGTTTGATTAGGACCCATCTTGAGGCACTGGGGCTGGTTTTGTCTTGCTGCCTTCTTTTCTTTTTCTTTTCTTTTTATCCCAATGGTAACATTAGGCAAAACTAAGTGCAATACCACAACCAGGATACTGACATTGATTTAGCCCACTGATATTATTAGGACATTTATAATTTTACTTGTATTCATATGTGTATATATGTGTGTATCAAATTCTACACAACTGTGTCACCTGTGTAGGTGTGTGTGTTCACAAAGCTGAGATGCTGAACAATTTCTACATCACAGAATCTTTCTTGCTGTCCCTTTATAACCATGCCTCCTTTTTCCTGCCCCATTCCTTACTCCTAGCAATTTGTATTCAACTTCTAAAATTGTGTGAATTCAAAATCATTATATAAATGGAATTATATAGTAGATAACCTTTTGAGATTGACTTTTCACTCAGCATAATTCCCTAGAGATCCATCCAAGTTATTATATGTATCAAAAGTTGCTTTAAATTAGTGAATAGTAGTTCACTGTGTATGTGTACCACATTTATTCACTTATTTCAAGTCATCTACACTGACTCCAATTTTGGGCTACTACAAATAAAGTGTCTATGAACATTCACATACATATTTTTATGACAAAACAGGTCTTCAATTTTCTGGGATAAATGTCCAAGAGTGCAATTGCTGGGCTGTATGGCAATTGCATGTTTAGTTTTATAAGGAACAGAACAGCTATTTTATAAGTACTAAGTAGCTGCACTATTTTTCATTTCTACCAGCAATGTATGAATAATCCAGTTTCTTTGTATCTTTGCCAGCATTTGCTATTGTCACCATTTTTTAAAGAATGAAACAAAGTTTTAATTTATTAGGTGCCCACTTTAGAATAAATGGGCCCTCAGAGAGAAAATGAGGTACATAAGAGAATTATAGTACATGTCTAAGACATGGCCGCAGGCTTCTCATGAGAAAGAGGCCTTTCTGTTTGTTTGCAGTACTGAGGGGTTGAACTGAGGGCTTTACACATGCTTTGAAAGTGTTCTAGCACTGAGCTGCCCTGCCACCTAGCCAATTTTTCACTTTTAATTTTGAGACAGGGTCTCACTTCAGACTGCCTCTGGCCTCTGCCTCCTGAGTCCAGAGGGGTTGCGGGGGGAAGGGGGAATGAGTATGACATATAGGTGTGCACCACCATGCCCAGTGTCTCTTTTTAACTTTAGCCATTCTGATGATGTCTCATTATGGTTTTAATTTGCATTTCTTTGATGGCTAGTGACAGTGAACATCATTTCATGTCCTTATTGGCCATCTGTATATCTTTGGTGAAACGTCTGCTCCTATCTTTTGTTCATTTTCTAATTGGATTGTTTTGTCACTGTTGTGATTTGATACTAGCCTTTTTTTTAAAAAAATGTGATTTGCAAATACTTACTATTTGGTCTGTAACTTATCTTTTCATCCTCTTCAAAAAGGCCCTGAGAACAAAACTTTGGAATACGGAGGAAGTCAAATTTATCAATTTTTTCTCTTATATATTGTAGTTTTAGTGTCAAGTCTAAAATCTCTTATGTTCTAGACCCTAAAGATTTTCTTCTGTATGTCTAAAGATTTTATAGTTTTACAATATTTTATTTTATTTTATTTTTGGAGATAGGGTTTTACTGTAAAAGCCCAGGCTGCCCTGGAACTCACTATGTAGACCAGACTGACCTCCAACTCATGTCAATCCTCCTGCCTCAGCATCCTGAGTACATCATACATTTAAATCTATGATCTAAGCCAGGTGTGGTGGCTCATACCTGTAATCCCAGCAACTTGGGAGGTGGAGGCAAGAGGATTACAGGTTTGAGGCTAGAGGTAGCCTCAGTAACTTAGTGAGACCCTGCCTCAAAATAAAAAGTAAAAGATGGTCAGGGGCACAGCTCAGTGGAAGAGCACTTGCAAAGCATGCATGAGGCCCTGGGTTCAACTCCTACTACTGCAAAAAAACAAAAAAACAAAAAAACAAAACAAAGATTCTATGATCTGTTTGAGTTGATTTTTTTGCAAGGTATGAGGTTTAAGTCAAAGTTCATTTGTTTTTTCTTCCTGTGAATTTTAATTGCTCCAGCACTATTTGTCGAAAAGACTATGAGTCTTTCATTGATTTGTGTTTATGTATTGGTAAAAAAAAAAAATCAGTTGATTGGGGAATGGTGGTATATGCCTGCAACTCTAGCAGTTGGGAGGCTGAGGCAGATCATGATTCTGAGGCTGCCTGGGCTAGCTACATACCATGTTTGAGGCCAGCTTGGGACACAGAGCAAGACTATGTCTAAAAAGTAAAAAGTATATATATTGGTGTGTGTCTATTTCTAAGTTCTGGGTTCTTTATTCTGTTCCATTGATCTATGTGTCTATTCTTACAAAATACTACATAATCTTGACTACTATAGCTATATAATTACTATAACTTAATATTAGATAGAATGATTTCTCTCATTTTATTAATTGTCAAAATGTTTGGCTATCCTAGGGCCTGTGACTTTCAACCTAAGTTTTAGAATAAGCTTGTCTATGTCTACAAAAAACCTTGCAGGGATATTCACAGGACCTGAATTATAGTTTGATTTGGGAAGAAGTGACATATTATTTATGTTGAGTCTTCTGATCCATGAACATGGTAAGGCCTCTTGATTTAATCAGGTCTTTGATTTCTTAGATTAGTATTTTATAATTTTTAGCATATACATATTATACATGTAAGGAGTATATCTAACTATTTCCATTTATTTAGAGCATGTGTTAAGTGGTATTGTATTTTTTTTTTTTTTTTTTTTTGCAGTACTGGGTTGAACCCAGGGCCTTGTGCTTGCATGCTTTGCAAGTGCTGTTCCACTGAGCTGCATCCCCAGTCAATTTTTTTAGTTTTTGAGACAGGGTCTCACTAACTTACGCAGACTGCCTCTGGTCTCGAACTTGTGATCCTCCTGCCTCTGCCTCCCTAGCCACCGGGATTATAGGCATGTGCCACCGTGCCCAGCTCGTGGTGTTGTATTCTTAATCTTAGCTTCCCTATCTTCAATATTGGTATGTAGAAGTATGATTAATTTTTGTGTATTGATCTTCTATCCTATGACCTTGTTGAACGTATTAGTTCTATGCTGGTTGTTTTTTGTAGTCAAAGAGATTTTATGATTAGGAGATATAGGGCCAAGAGACCTTATGCTTAGGAGATATAGAGCTGAGACTTCTACAAGGCAGCAGTAGATCAACCCTACAAAGCAGACTCAGGACCCTATACAGGTACAAGGTACTAGGTTCATGCCTGAGACCATTCCATGCTCATTCCCAATGCCACCTGTTAGACTGTACCAGACCTACGGTTGGTCACTGGACTCATGTTATGGGGCACTAAATGTATTCTTTGCCTTAGGCCATATCCATAACTGACACTGTGGCCTTACTTTTTTGCATACCTGCCCACCCTTCCAGATACACTCTGCTTACCTGACTACTGATCTCTTCTCTTCGGAGTAGCCGAATGGCCAGGCGTAGTAGCCCTACCACTGCCCGCTCCACAAGGAAGCAGAAATCCTGTGCCTGGACACAGAGGTGGTACAGATGGTCTCTAACAGTCTGCCATACACAGCCCACACGGTCCCTATACGAACACAAGGGATGAGAACAGTCTCAGCTGGAGAGGCTGCTAGGCAATTAGTCTCCTAGGGTTTTTATGGCTGATGGGTATTACCCTAAACAAACAAGTATAGTGAGCAAGCTTCTCCCCTACACAGTTTCATGTGTTTCTTGCTCCTATAGGCCACTCAGTAAGATGGCTTCGATCTTTCAGGCACAAGCCAGTAGAGGGTCTGCTTAAAGACTTCCTTCATCTGCCATTTCCTACCTGTTCTCCAATACAATCCTTAGCAGCATCTCTAGACAGAAAGCAGCATCTTCCTCATCATACGTCTCTTCATCTGGTGTCACTGAGACCAGAGCCTGCAAAGGAACAGCATCAGGAAAGTAGGCATGGAAAAGGCAGGCACTGGCTCTACTCCAACAGAAATTGAGGTATACACTGCTTTCCCTATTGCCCCTCCCAGACCCAGCCAGCTCTCCCATCTCTCTTTCCTTTCTTCATCCTGTACCTTCATGAGCTCCTGCAGTGACTCCAGCTGAAGGAATTTGCTTTCTGTGATCATCTTTTCTGGGTCACATTGCTAGAGGGGGAATGAGAGAGCAGGTATGCAACAAAGGCTGAAGTAAAGAGAATATCCCCAAGGAGAGAGGACAAAATCATCTGGTTATAAGCCCTGGATGATTCTATTCTTCATCTCATAGGGCCACATCTTTCCAGTAGGGAAGGATATAGGCTTTCTCACCAGCAGTGGTTGAACAGTTACCTTGATACAGTCCAAGGCCACTCTCTTGGCCTCTTGGTTCTCAGTGGATGGGCCCCGCACGCTAGACTGTTCAGGACCACTCAGTGTCAGCCAGCTCACGAAGCTCAGTACTGTTGATTCTCCTCTGTCAGAAAAGGGTACATATCCTGATGAGCCCCAAAGTTCTGACCTTCCTTCCCCAAGACCTTTAGCTTCTGGTCTGACCTTACCGGTTTGATGGCATCTCCTCCCGCTGTAGAGAGATCTTGCCATTGGGATCCACAAAATCTTCTACCTGCAAAAGTAGGTCAAGAATAATCACTTTCCATATGTCCTTTACATTTCATGTCCCTCAAGCAATGTTCTCTGGACCTCTTTCTATAGCCCTCTGCCCCTACACTATTGTGCCCCCTCCAAGTGGTAACTGACAATGGCTTCTATCAGTTTACCTTTACAGGTACTTCCTAAGATATATGGTATTACATTTGAGGTGTTCCTTGTCAGCTTTGGCAAGTATCAGGCCCAATGCTACTCTCAATCAATTCTATATATAGATAGCACAAAATACTGGGGATCTTGCCTTGTTATTGTTGACTAGTATATCAAGAATTACCTCTACCATAGGCTTGGGCAGCAATTGGGCTCGGAAGAGCTGAAGCATAGCCTCCATGATATTCTTCCAGCCCTCCCGCAGGATGTCACCATGACGATGGGCCAAATGGAATACTGTCTTGGCTGCGATGTGGGCTTTAGGGTTGCTTCCAAATACACTGGGCAGGTTCTCAATAGACTGGAAAAGAGGATGAGAAGAGGTTTAGTGCTTGGCTAATGTTTGTAAAGGAGCCTCTCTCAGGCCTCTCTGCCTATGGCTTCCTGAGGATCCTTCTGCTGGCTTTGGCTCAATTCCCTATAATAAAGTTGGGAAGGGCTAACCGGTTAAGGCCTTCCCTACTCTTGCATCTCTTTTCCCATCCTATTGACATGAGGTCACACTATTCTCATTCCAGAGAACGCAAGACAGAAATGGGCTAAGCTCTAGTGTAGTCAAGGGGGTGGGTGCAGATATGGGTAGATCTATGGCTAAAAGAGAGATCTTCCTTTGGAACTCACCTCACTGCTGAGAGCTGTGAATTTGCACAGAGAGATGATGAGATTGTCAAACACATCGCTGAGGCCATAGTGGGCGGAGATCATGGCACACTTCCTGTAATGTCACCCCATCCCAGAAACAGAGTCATTGGAAGGCCAAGTGGCCCTTCCAAGTCCCTCAGGAGGCTTGCATGGGGCTTTTCCCCAGTCAGTCCCAGGAAGAACCTTTCACTCATGTCTGTTTAAGACTCACTTTCCCAAGCTTTAGCCTCCCTCTACAAAGTTAGGAGGAAGCCTGTTCTAGGGAAAGTAAGAACAGGAGTCAAAGCGACATGGAGGCAAGATGGGAAGAGGTGAACCCAAGGACAAAGCTGGGCTACCTGAAGCCTGAGATGGCTTTCTGGATGATTGTCTCCTCAAGGCTTTTGTCAAACACGTAAGAAAGAGCAGCAATTGTGGGGCCCCAGGTCATAGTGAAGAGGTCAAGATCATAGCTGCCAGGAGGCACACGTAAGAATATGCCCTCAGAGGTGGCACCTCGATGAAGCAGCACATTCCACACATAATTCTCACGAACCAAGCCTGTCTGCTCTTCAGGCATCACAATTTCCTCATTCCTGTTAGGAGGTAAGGGAAGGAGAAGGTGCACTGCTGTGAACCTAAATGGTCCAAACTAGGACAAGAGGCTTCACCTATCCAGACATCTTCCATCAAAATAAGGTTATCAAAACTGCAGCTCAAGTGCTGGGCATGGTGGCACACGCCTATAATCCCAGTAGCTCGGGAGGCACAGGCACCAGGATCGCAAGTTTGAGACCAGAGGCAGTCTGCGTAACTTAGCGAGACCCTCACTCAAAAAGTAAAAAATGGGCTGAGGTGCAGCTTAGTGGTCCAGCACTTGCAGAGCATGCAAGTGTGAGGCCCTGGGTCCAACCCTCAGTACCACAAAACAAACAAACAAACAACAAAAAAAAAACCACCAAAAAACCCTGCAGCTCAGTGGTCTCTTTCCTACCCACCAGTGGGGCCAGGGGGAAAGAAAAGCATCCCATAATCTCAAAGCCCTGTCTTTAAGTGGGGCCTTCAGTTCTGTAGTAAGACTTTATATTCTTTCTGGGTGTGAGAAGATAAACAATTCTACTTTTTCTGATTTACAATAAAGAACTAAGTGTCCTATCTCTGACCTCTGACCCAAGCCTTACCCTCTGGTGCTCCTATTGACTTCTCAACCAGCCAGGGAACGCATCTTGTGAGTTAGACAGGAAATCTAGTTGCTTTATGTTCAGCAAATGGGACCATAATACCTTAATTAAGAGGCATAGTTTGGGCTAGGGATGTAGCTCAGTGGTAGAGCATATGCTTATTAGTATGTTTGAAGCCCTGGGTTTGATCCTTAGTTCCACAAAAAGTAAATAAAATAAAATAAAATAAAATAAAACAAAATAAAATAAAAAAATAAGATGTGCAGTTTAAACCCTGGCTTTTAGTACTAAGGAAGAAATGAGCTGGCAGAGATTGAGCTATCCAGCTAAATCCCAAGGCTAAATCCATAGCATGTGAGTCGCTATAGTGTGATTCAACTGTAAAAATTAGAAAAGGTCAGGCACTTTGGTGCATGCCTGTAATCCTAGCAACACAGGAGGCTGAGGCAGGAGGATACCAAGTTTGAGTGGCAGCCTGCACAATTCAGCAAGAACCTGTCTCAAAATAAAAAATCATTAAAGGGGTGGGGGTGTGCACATCAGTGGTAGACCTCTTGCTTAGCATGCACGAAGACCTGGGTTCAACCTCTAGTACTGTAGGGGGGAGGAAACTGGGAAAGGAAGCAATGAGCTTCTCCTTAACAGAGATGTTGCCATATTCTTCATATATACTCACTTGATGGCATGGTACATGTCCTCCAGGATGTCTTGCTCAAAGTCCTTGCCTCCATTCACACCTTTTAGGTTTTTGCGAAACTCCTAGAGACAGGCCAGTAAGTTTTCTCCAACCCATGTCAATGCTAATACCCCACCCAAGGAAATCCTGAGTCTGTGGTAAGTTGTGTTGTTGTTAGGTGCTGTCGAGTTAGGTCTGACTCATAGATACCCTATGTACAACAGAATGAAACACTCCCAGATGCTGTGCAATGCCCAGCACTGTTGTCAGTGCTTCCCACTATTCACATGGTTTTCAATGGCTGTTTCGGGAGTGGGTCGCTAGGTCCATCTCTCTAGCCTGCAGCACCTGGTATTCCCAGGTGGTCTCCCATCCAAGAACTAACCAGGCTGATCCTTCCAAGATCGGGCAGGATTAGATACAGGGATGCTATGGCTGCAGACTCTGGTAAATAGGACTTAGGAAATAGGTAAGTAAAAGAACCCATCTCCCGAACCCCATTCTTCTTCTGAATTGGCTAGTCTTCCCTGACTCCCTTGAACAAAACCCTATCTACCATGCCCATTGGAAATCTCATGTCTTTCTTGCTATTTCCAAAGCTGTGTTGGATTTCTCTGCCTTGCATGGGATCCAAGCTTACCTCTAGGGTCATGGGTGCATTCTGTTTGCGAACATTGTGGTTGTGCTGGTCAGTGTTAAGCATGATGACAGCATAGGCCAAAGCAAAGCAGGCATCACTATTGGCAAATGGGGAGCCATTACAATTCTGAAAAAGCAAAGACCCCACTTGTGTCAATGCCCTTCTCTGGTCAATTAAGCCCTCACTATCAACCCACTCTTCCACTTGTCTGTCAGTTTGCCATACTGTGGGGGCTTGTGTGTTCCTGTAATGCTGAAAATGATGCCACTGGTATTTCAGATACCAGCAACACCCATGGTAGATAGGTTTTAGCTGAGTTTCCAGACTAATACAGACTAGGGAGAAGCACTGTCAAATACAGTGCCAGAAAATGAGCCCACTAATTTGGAAGGCATTCAAAAGACAACTGGGGAAGAGTTGCCTCCTCAAAGTAAAATCAACCTTAATGACAGGAATGGAGTAAAGCCCCTCCTTGCCCCAGACCTCCATTTGCTGATGTGTTGTTATTGTTAGGTGCTGTCAAGTCGGATTTGACTCATGCCTTCCCTATATATGACAGAATGAAACAATCCCAGAAGCTGTGCCATGCCTGGCACTATTGTCAGTGCTTTCTGCTATTCATAGGGATTTCAATGGCTGATTGTGTTGGGAGTGGGTTGCCAGGTCCATCTCCCTAGCCTACAGTGCTGATTGATGTAGCATGACTCAAAATGAGAAGAAACAATTGTAAATATCCATTAATAACTGGAATGTGGAATGTATGTAATATGAATCTAGAAAAATTAGAAATCATCAAAAGGGAAATGGAGCCCATAAACATCAACATTCTACATATCAGTAAGCTAAAACAGACTGGCCATTTTGAATCAGATAAATCATATGGTATACTATGCCAGGACTGACAAAGAGGAATGGGGTGGCATTCATCATCAAAAAAGACATCTCAAAATTGGTTCAGAAGTATAATGCTATCAATAACAGAATAATATCCATACACCTACAAGGAAGGCCAGTTAATATAACTATTATTCAAATTTACGCATCCACCTCTAAGGCCACAAATAAAACTTCTGCAGTATGGAATTGACTGAACATGCAATCAGAATGCACTGATAATTGCTGGTGATTAGAATGCAAAAGGTGGAAACAAAGAAGGCTCAGTAGTTGGGAAATATGGCCTTGGTGACAGAAACAATGCTGGACATCTCGTGATAGAATTTTGTCAGACCAATGACTTTTTTATTATTGCAAATACATTTTTTCACCAACATAAACAGTAACTATACACACATAATTCACCAGATGGAAGATACAGGAACCAAAGTGACTATATTTGTGGAAAGAGATGATGGAAAAACCTCAATATCAGAAGTCAGAACAAGACCATGTGCTGATCGTGAATCAGACCATCAACTGCTCATGTGCAGGTTCAAACTGAAATTAAACAAAATTAGAACAAGTGAGTGTATATGAGCCAAGATATGACCTTGAATATATCCCACATGAGTTCAGAAACCATTCCACGAACAGATTTGATGAAGAAGACACTAATGACTGAAGACTGGATGAGTTGTGACATGACATCAAAGACATCATTCATAAGGAAAGCAGAAAGTTATTGAATAGACAAGAAAAAAAGAAAACCAAGTTACATGTCAAAAGAGACTCTGAACAGTGCCCTTGAAGATCGAGTAGCTAAAGTAAAAGGAAGAAATGATGAAGTTAAAGAACTAAACAGAAGATTTCAAAGGGCAGCTGGAGAAGACAAAATCAAATATTATAATGACACGTGCAAAGAGCTAGAGATAGAAAACCAAAAGAGAAGAGCACACTCTTATTTTTCTCAAGCTTAAAGAATTGAAGAAAAAAATCCAAGCCTCAAGTGGCAGTAGTGAAGGATTCTACAGAGAAAATATGAAACGATATAGGAAATATGAAAAGAAGATGGGATGAATACACACAGTCATTATACCAAAAAGAATTGGTGGATGACCAACAATTTCAAGAGGTTGCATATGGCCAGGAACCAATGGTACTGAAGGAAGAAGTGGAAGCTGCCTTGAAGGCATTGGAGAAACACAAGGCTCCACGAATTGATGGAGTATCAGTTAGGATGTTTCAGCAAACAGGTGTAGCATTGGAGGTGCTCACTTGTTTATCCCAAGAGATTTGGAAAACAGCTACCTGGGTAACTGATTGGAAGAGATCCATATTTGTGCCTACTCTCAAGAAAGGGGATCTAACCAGATGTGGAAATTATCGAATGATATCATTAATATCACACACAAGTAAAATTTTGCTAAAGATCATTCAAAAGTAGCCGGGCGTGGTGGCGCACGCCTGTAATCCCAGTGGCTCAGGAGGTGGAGGCAGGAGGATCCCAAGTTCGAGACCAGAGGCAGTCTGTATAACTTAGCGAGACCCTGTCTCAAAAAGTAAAAAAATGGACTGGGGGTGCAGCTTAGTGGTCCAGCACTTGCAAAGCAAATGCAAGGCCCTAGGTTTAACCCCCAGTACCGCCAAAAAAAAAAAAAGAAAAATCATTCAAAAGTGACCATAGCAGTATATTTACAGAGAACTGCTGGAAAGTCAAGCCAGATTCAGAAGAGGGCATGGAAACAGGGACATCATTGCTGATGTCAGATGGATATTAGCTGAAAGCACAGAATACCAAAAAGATGTCTATGTATATTCTATTAACTATGCAAAGGAATTTGACTATGTGGGTCATAACAAATTATGGATAACATTGCAAAGAATGGGAATACCTGAGCACTTAATTGTACTCATGAGGAATCTGTACACGGACCAGGAGGCAGTTGTTCAAAGAGAACAAGGAAATACTCCTTGGCTTAAAGTCAGGAAAGGTGTGCACCAGGGCTGTATCCTTTCACTGTACCTTGTCAATCTCCACACTGAGCAAATAATTTGAGAAGCTAGACCTTGTGAAGAAAAATGTGGCATCAGGATTGGAGGAAGACTCATTAAAAACCTGTGTTATGCAGATGACACAACTTTCTTTGCTGGAAGTGAAGAGGATTTGAAACATTTACTGATGAACATCAAAAAATACAGCCTTCAGTATGTATTGGACCTCAACACCAAGAAAATAAAAATCCTTACAACTCAGTCAGGAAGCAACTTCATGATAAAGGGAGAAAAGACTGAGGTTGTCCAAGATTTTGTTTTACTTGGTTCTACAATCAGCACCCATGGAAGCAGCAGGCAAGAAATCAAAAGACACATTGCACTGGGAAAAGCAGTTGGAAAAGATCTCTTCAAAATGCTGAAAAGTAAAGATGTCATATTGAAAATGAAGGTGTGCCTGACTCATGCTGTGGTATTTTCAGTTGCATCATATGCTTATGAAAGCTGGCCAATGAAGAAGGGAGATAAGAGAAGAACTGACGATTTTGAATTATGGTGTTGGAGACAAATATTGAATATACCGTGGACTGCCAAAAGAACCAACAGATCCATCCTAGAAGAAGTGCAACCAGTGTGTTCCTTGGAAGCAAGGATGGTTAGAGTGAGTCTGACATATTTTGGACATGTTGTCAGGAGGAACCAATCTCTGAAGAAGGACATCATGTTTAGGACAGTGGCGGGTCAACTAAAAAAAAGGAAGATCCTCAACTAGATGGATTGACACAGTACCTGCAACCATAGCTTAAACATAAAAAAGATTGTGTGTATGGCACAGTGTTGGGGAGTGTTTTATTCTGTTGTATATTGGGTTGCTAAGAATCAGATCCTACTCAGCAGCACCTAACAACAACGACAACAACAACAACAACAACAACAACAAACAACCCAGTGGTCAGTGCATATATAGAGGGGAGGTATCATCCAAAAAGTGGCCAAGCTTTTGTCAACTTCTTAACAGAAGCTAATCTCCTGATAGAAAGCTCACTAGTGTTGCTCTCAAGCATTCTCAGGAGACAGCAGCTAGGTTTTTTGGATGGAGACCACAGAAGCCCTCAAAATGAACTGGGATTCTAGGCTCAGCTCCTGCCACTCAAGACTTACCCTCCAGTGCTCTGTGAATGCCTCCAATAACCTCTGGATAACTGGTGCTTCTCCAGGCAAACGGAATGCTTCCAGGTAGAGGCGAAGAGCTTCATCAAGCCGCAGACCCTGAAAACTGAAGGTGCTACAGGGAAAAGAAACAGAATGAAAAGGCTGGAGATGTTGAAGCAGCACAGGTTGGGGTATCTGTTAGCCACAGTCCTTCTGATCTTTTTGTATTGGTACAGAGGAAGTGGAGGGCTCTGACAAAGGGGTGTATCTCCTGGTCATTCCTAACAGAAGCCCTAAGTGTAGCACTTGTCCTAACAGTAGACTCTTGTTTAGAGGCATCACCCCACGCAAACCTGCTCTATTCCCCTTTGCAATGTTCTCCATACAAAATGGAGGGGCTCCCAAAGCTTCCTCACTTGAGTCCCTTTCAGGCCCAACAGATATAATGATGGAAAGGAGTACAGTGTGTGACCTGGTCATCAGCAGGAACTGACTGAGACTACTTTGAGTGGGGAATTTCCTGTCCACCTTCCTGACACAGACATTTTCTTTTTCTTTTGTAGAGATGGAGATAGAACTCAGAGGCTCATGCATACTAGGTGAGCACTCTACCGCTGAACCACACCCCTAGTCCTCCTATTTTTTTTCTCTTTTTGTTTCGATACTAGGGTGCTGACCCCAGAGCCTTGTGCATACTTTGCACTCTAGCACTGTGCCGTATCCCTAGCCCCTTTTTTATTTTTTAAATTGAAACAGGGTCTCACTAAGTTATACGGGCTACTTCTGGCCTGAACCTGCAATCCTCCTGCCTCTGCCTCCCAATTACAAGTGTGTGCCACCATATTCAGCCAGTTCTTATATTTCTTACACCTTCCTCACCTCACAAAGCTCTCCAACAGGTCAATGTTTTTGCGGTCACTCACAAACTCTCCAATCATTTTCTTATCTAGCCGAGGGTTCTCTCGGAGCCACTGGGCTACCTCTGTGTTGTCCATTGGAATGGTGAGCAGGCCTTTCTCCTGTAGAAACTGGATTCCCTTCTTTGGCTTCTGGTTGAACTGCTCTGTGCCAGTGATTAACAGCTAGAGGAGAAAGTCTAGATGTGTTAGAAGCTGCTCTACCCCTAAATCAAACAAGGCCAGATTCTGTCACACCCCATGCCTGGCTGCTTAATGAGCTCCCAGGACCTGGTTCTTAGGGATTCCACAACTAAGACTGGTTCATGCTGGTCCTGGCTTTCCTCCATCTTCCTGTTTCATTAGAAGTGGCTGAGGAGCTCTTTCCCACTCCTTTTCTAAGTGCCCAAGATGCATGAGATAGCCTCCTCTCCTCTAACATGCAGATTGGGGAAAAGGAGCCAAAAGAGACTACAGAATTCTTCTTTTCAGTTTTACACTCACCCTTGGCATCTGTTGATAGCCAACATCTTGTTTATAGCTTGGTTTGGATTTCCCTTTGGTTTTTGTTTGCTTAGCTCTTAAGGCCCTGAGTTTGAAGGACAAGGAGGGCTAATTGTGATGATCATTGTACTCCTTCTGTATCTAGTCACACCCCTGCATTCAAGGGCATACATAAGCCAGTCATTTAGACTTGAAATAAGAAGAAGAAAGTCTTAAGTAAAAAATTTTCTTTGTGTTAAAAAAACCAAAAAGCATAGTTATTTGAACTTTACTAAAGTACCAGAATAAAAGTCAATTCCCTTTTACCCAATCATCATGCTCGAGCTGGAGATGACCAATAACCCCACATGACACTAGCTTCCAGGACTCCTGTCGCCACCACCACTAACACCTGGCTGTCAGCTGGAGTAACATGTGCCCAGAGACAGACAATAACACTGCTAAGTTACATGGTGTAGGAGTAAAAGAAGGCTTTCAAATGAGACTAGGAGGTTGCTGAAGACCCAGCAAGCCTAAAAATTAACCTTCAGAAGCTATACAATGAGCTACTAAACTCTCCCTCAACCTTACCCTCTGAGATAGAAACCTTACAAAGGACACACAGAGAAGTAGACAGAAGCTGAATTATGGGGAAAATGTGTGTGTGCGTGCGTGCATGTGTGTGTGTGTGTGTGTACCTTCTTTTTGTTTTTAATTTCAATTAGTTCCCTTGGATTCGGCAGGAGACAGGAAAATCGATGTGGTTTCCGGGTAAACTTCTTGTCAGCTAGGAATGAGAGGAATAGAAGAAAAGACTCATAAGTCTTCTTTTACCAGGATAATGGTGTTTGGAAGGTCACCGATATGCTCCCCACTAAGAAGGAAGAACCTCAGAAATTTTCTTGTGCTCATCAGTCTCCTACCCTCTGGAAGTCCTACCTTCTAGTGCTCCAAATATTTTTTTTTTTCCTCTCTCTAAGTGTGAAATCAGGTGAGCTACCAGGCCCTTCTGCTGCCCTCCCTCTGCTTCTCACTAAGGCTTAGGCTCATGGACTCCTAGTACTCACCCCCAGAGTCACCAGCTTCCTCAAGATCACTGCATCCCAGTTTTCCATGCTCTGCCAATAGCCGCCCTCCACCAGGCAGATGGAGCCCTGTGACATCTGGGGTTGTGCCTATGGCTTTCCCATCACTGGCTGCTCTCTCAGCTAGTAAGAGAAAAAGATACATGAAGACTTATGGGTAGGAAGCCAAGTAGGGTTGCAAGACAGATCAAGTCCCAAGCCAAGAAGATTGGTATGCTTCCACACAATGCACTTGTTCTGATAGGACAAACTCAAGCCAAAGTAATTATTCATTGTTCCAGGTCAACAAAGCATTGTTGTTGTTGTTAGGTGCCATTGAGTCGGGTTCGACTTATAGCAACCCTATGTACAACAGAACGAAACACTTCTCAATTCTGTGCTACACACACCATCTTATTTATGTTTAAGCCCATGGTTGCAGACACCGTGTCAATCCATCTAGTTGAGGGTTTTCCTTTTTTTTGTTGATCTGCTACTCTCCCAAACATGATGTCCTTCTCCAGGCATTGATCCCTCCTGACCACGTCTAAAATACTAAGACATAATCCCGCCATCCAAGTTTCCAAGGAACACTTAGATTCTGTTTTTTTTTTTTTTTTTTTTTTTTTTTTTTTTTTTTTTTTTTTTTTTTTTTTTTTTTTTGTGCTGGGGGATTGAATCCAGGGCCTCGCACTTGCATGCTTTGCAAGTGCTGGACCACTGAGCTTCACCCCCAGCCCATTTTTTTTTACTTCTTTTGAGAGAGGGTCTCGCTAAGTTACACAGGCTGCCTCTGGTCTCGAACTTGCGATCCTCCTGCCTCTGCCTCCCAAGCTGCTGGGAATGCAGGCATGCGCCACTGTGCCTGGCAGATTCTGTAATTTAACAAAGAGATAACCAGGTAATTTTCTCTGATCTTCTGTAACCTCAATCTCAAGGGGTAGATAGAGAAGATTTTAGTGTGGAGGCAGATACTGAGAATGGAAAAAGGGGAACAGCTGGAGCTTTTAGGGACAGAAGTCCTATTTCCTTTAATCTCTGTTCTCCTTTTGCCATAAAGCAATAATAATTACATAAAAAACACCAAAGTGGGGAGGAGGAAAAAGGGAGAAGCCCATGAGTTTTGCTAATTGCCTGCCTGGCCTGTAATTCAAACCACCAAACTCTGGAAACCCAGAATTGGAAGCACCCCAGGGGAAGTGATATAAGAGGAGAAAGGACTCAGTGAGTAGAGAAGGTATAAGAACCTTGAGGTCATAAAAGAAAGAAATACAGTTTGATTCCCTGCATCACAAAAAAAGAAAGAAAGGAAAAGAAAAGCCTCTCACTGTTGTTGGTTTCTCGTGTGCTATCTACTGTCTCATGACTGGGTCTGACTGTCTCCTTCTTTTCTTGCTGGGTGAGGTTGTTGAGGACTTTGGCTTGGCAGTGGGCCTCAGTGCTGTTGATCACTGTCAACAGGGCATCAAGAGACAGTAGATGTGTTGTATAGAGCTGACCAGACACAGGGAAGGCATTCTGAAAAGTAAACAGATCCATTAGACTTGAGGTTAGGAGAATATACTTTAACTGAATATTTTTCAAAAAATCCCCAAACTTATGACTTCTCCATTGCCCTTACAAAATGTCTTTCTTCTTTCTGCTTCCCATCTCTGAAGTGTTCCCTCTCTGTATATAGCATCCCCACTACCACCAAGAAGATTTCTTTGTTATAGCTTTTTTTCTAGAGGTCAGTAATAGTGCTCAGCACCTTGGACAGCAGCTTAGTGAGGTCCTCAAAGAGGTTGGAACAGTAGTAGTCACAATCATAATTGATGTAGAGCTCGGTGACAAAGCTGGGAATGCGCCAGAGCTGTACAATGGCCTCTAGTGCCATCTCCTTCATTTCATAAGGCATCTTGGGGTTTTCCACAGTGATGATCTCCGTGAGCTTTTTGATATACATCTGACAATAACCAAGGGATTGCCATTTGAGTGGGAAAAACATTCAAGATAGGAAAAGAAAATTGGACAGGAAGAACATTAAACAGGAAGCAAAAGCCCAGCCAGGAGACATGCACTAAGAGACATTTAAGGGTATTCCACTCCTAAATATATCCCCCTCTCTGTCTCCATGTTGGGGGATGAGACCTGGCTCTTCCTTATGCCTAATCCCCAAAGAAGTTGCCTATTGTTCTTTCTATGCTCTGTATGTGAGCCTGACTTAGTCCTATTTAGAGTTCCCTTTTGCAATTTAGTAGAAGTGGTGGCTTGACTTGCAAGAGGAACTGCTAGGCACAAGAGCTATTTCCATTCATAGTGAGGTTATCTGCCAGTTCTTATATCTGGGTTTTCCCACTTTATAATCAGCTACTTTTTTCTGGGCTATTTTTGAATTCTTTCCCTCCCTCCTTCCCTTCCTTCCTTCCTTTTTGCAGTGCTGGGGATGTACTCTACCACTGCACTACATTCCCAGTCTTTCTTTGAACTTTTCTACTACAGAGGCCAGTCAATGAAACAGACCATGGAGGTACAAAGCACCTTCTACAAGAAACCCATAGATCCTATCCCTGCAGCATGATGGAGCTGGTCCCACTGAAGATGCCATATATCTTACTTTGTTTGTTTCTCTTCCAAGGTTAAGAAACTTACCTCCAATTGGAACTTGAGGTGCTCCCGCATGCTCTCAAACAGTAGGAAGCACACTCGCAGGGAAGCAGCATAAAGGTTCAGCCGCTCTACGCTGAGTAGCTGGAGGTTAGAGGGTAGGTCATGAAGTTTCTGAAGCTGACTATGGTTCAACCAACAGAGAGTGGCAGAAGAGCAAAATGGTGAGGTTGTCACAGAGGGCCTATGCTCGGAAGGAACTCTGTATCTAGCCATTCTTATATTTTTCATAGATACCAAGGTACTTGGTGAGCTACTGGAACCCCTTTACTATGACTATTGGCCAACTGGCAGAGAGGTGCTTTCCTGGGAACTATACTCTTTGCACAATCAGCCAAACCTCCCTGTGTTCCTCTGGCCTTTGAGAGACCCTAAGAAATGGCCAGGAACTCTGGGCAATCTCATCTTACCTGGAATAGGTGGCGGCACATCTCATCCTTGATAAGGCCCAAGAGGGGCTGGCATTGGGATACAGGGGCTGACTCAAGGGCCACTGTTAGCAAATGCAGTCCCATGTGGATCATAACTTCAGAGTTGTGGCGGTCGTGTGGATTGGTGAGGGAGATAAGGAAGCGGAAGAGCTCACGGATGCAGGGAAGACCATAGGGAACCAGAGCTGTGCCTGGGAAAGTAAGGAGGAGAGTGGGAGTCTAAGAAACAGTCTGCTGGCTTGGCCTAGCCTGCCTTGTGTTATGCATGGCAATTTCAGGAAAGCAATTCTCTTCAAGGAAATGTATCTCCCACCCCTACACACCAGGGAGGTGATAGGACTAATCTTGCTTATTAGAGAGAATCAGAATCAAGGATGCTTCCATTCTGTTAAAAGTCCTAAATTTTCTGTTCTCTTCTCTCACTTCCTATTGTCCACCAAACTCCCTCTCTGTATGTCAGGGAAGGACCCCATCCATGCCAGAAGTTTTATGGATTGATTCCATTTCCTGCCTAGAAAATGGCCTAGAATTAGGACCTGCAGGCACTAGTCACCTTGGTTTAAGCTTGGATAGGCTCAGGAAGTTTAGAGGGTAGAGGAGGGGAGGTGAATGGGTACAGCCTTCCTGAGAGTACCCACCTTCTTTCTGGGAGGACTGTGTAAAGCGCACACCCCGGGGATTGACGTAGTCCATGTCATGAACAGAGGCAGAGTCAGAGTGATCAGCAGGGGATGTGCACTCCTCTAACACTTCAGGGATGGATTCCACCGATGCTGACTGGGCTTTTTCCACATGGGCCCCCTCCTGCTGTGACCAGTACCAGGAGATATAGGATCAGGGATGAAGCAAGAACAACTCAGAACTTACTTCCCTTAAGTATAACTGACTGCAGGAATAGGGCCAGCTCAGTGGTTAATGAACAATTCAAGATAGCTCCAAGTAGTAGTAGTATGAAGGACTCAGAAAACATCACTGATCTATAGTGACTAGAACCCTACAGGTGCAGAGGCTCCCATAAGCTTAGGATATGGATCATTACCTTCCAGAAAAAGCTATGACCAGTTTCCTTCCTTTTGCCAGGTACCACCTGCATGCATAATTTCATAATTCCCATGAGCTCCCTCTCACAGTGAGTAATGCTCTAGGTTTTCTGGGCAGCATGGCTAATTACAGGAAACAGGAAGAAGCCCCTGCCCAACCTTCTTTTGAGCCAAGGCCTGGATACAAGATCCAAAAACACCAAGTCAATCCCCACAGTGAAAGATCAGAGAGGGGACTTTAGAAATCAAAGCCATACCTGAGGGATGGGCTGATCTGAAACTCCTAGCTCACTGCTCCCAGGCTCTGTAGCTGTGCTTTCTCGTGGAGAGCCAGGTTGCTCCAGGTCAGTGAGGTCCTCCTTGGAGGTGGTCTGGGAGGAGAATTCTAGGCCACTGTCTGAAGAGGGGCTGACAACTGCTGAGACAGCTTCTGAATTTGCAGAGATGGGTGTGGGTATATCAATGAAGGGCATGCCACCTGCCAAGAAAAGTAAGTGAAGCTTGAAGAAGAGAGACTCCATGGGCAGAACATACCCTCCATGGTACCAGGGGCTCTGTTTCTTAGACTGAATGCTCATCTCTGAGTGTACTTGTCTCCAGAGAAAGTAGGAAGACTCTTTCTGAAAGGAGAACAATCTTAACTCAGTTTGACTTGACCTAGGGTTTCTCTTTTTGTTGTCTGCAGAAAGACCAAAGCCCCTCAGTTGATTTGGTTGGTTTTCTGTTTGAAATCCCTAAGAAAGAAATGAGTTTTTTTTTTTTTTTTTTTTTTTTTTTTAATCTGTTATAATCAGAGGAAGAAGCCTAGGACACTCACCTGTGGGGTTAGAGGTTACAGTGGTTCCATTTGGGGTGGGCAGCTCTGAACCTGGTGTGACTTTGGTCATATGACGTGGAGGCCGGGGGGATCTCTTCTGTTTTTTCCACTTGGATGAATCACTCATGCCTCCTGCTCTCATTTTCAGCTGGAAATATCACATCTCATTAGCACTCAAACTAAGAGCATTCAAACTAAAACTCTATCCTTAGAAATATCTCTTCACTAGTTATTCCTTTTGGTCTCTAGAAAATAGTCTTTATCCCACATCTGTGCTAAAGTAAGAATCTAGACCATCAGACCACATTCCTGTGCCTCTAACCTGGTTTCTACATTTGCCTCTTTTTGGGGTGGCATGGTAGCCAACATGTGGATGGTAACATTCTGCTTTTGGACTGGTCATTGATAGGGCCTGCTGTCACAGTAATGACTCTGCTTTCCTGTGTTCTGGATGTAACATTAAACATCCAATCCTGAATTCTGTGGATGATGCATGACCGTCTTGTAGAAAGGCTAAGGGTAGGGGGTTCTTTTGCCAGGAGCCTCAAATCTATAGACCTATGGACTCCTGGGCTTTCCTCCTCAACTAGTCTGCAGTTCTTATCCAACCATGAGAGCCTACTCTTTCCTGTTCAATCTCATAGCTTTCTGACTGCTGCATAGATTGGGCAGAGACCATAAATATATCCCTTACTCCCTGGAATTTCTGCATCAAATTGGTCAAAGGCTAACTCCTTAGAACTAGGAAAGGAGTAACATTCCAGTTTATTTGTGGGGTTAAGGATGGAGGGTCATGTCATGCTCCTGCTCTGCTTTCTGCTGCTCCCACTCTTGGTATACAGATGGTACTGCCTGTTCTCACTAATGCTCTTTCTAGAAGCAATTTTAAGCAATCTGTTCAATTCCTGTGTATTTGGGGATAAGCTCCCTTCTTCAAGTTGCCCCAAACTATCAGAGCCTGGGTAACCTTTGATGTTTTGCTTAGAAACCACATAATTCTTCCTTCTCTACTGAACAGCTTTCTTTAATAAAGGAGAGAAGCTCAAAAGTGGAGCATTTTTCTCTAGTTCTTAACATAGCAATAGTTTCACTTGAATTCACACTTATTGCCCCTCCCTCTTCAAAATGCCTCCAAGTCGTATGTCTAGAGTTGAGTTTCAAGTGCTTGAGCACTGTGGTTAAACAGGAACCAGAAGGATGCTCTTTCCAGGAACCACTGGAGCTTAGCTAGGTCAAGTTCATGGGGGGAAAAAAAAAAGGCCTGGGAGAAGAGTGAGCCAAACATACAGAAGGGCAAGAAGCCCAAAAAGATCAGTGAGAGCTTTAATGGCCATTTTCATGAAGCTCCAAAAAGTTTTAACAACTAGATCCACTTTTATAAGATATTCTTCTTCTCTAGGAGATTCTCCCATTTCAGTCCTACTTCTACTGAGAATAAGTCACTCATTGACATTCCTTGTGTACTAGATCAGTCTTTTCTGTTTCCCTTTCTATCTGTTGTGAAGCTAGTGCCAACCTGGTCATTTCTTCTAGTACTGGGGAGTTGTTGAACCCAGGGCCTCATGCATGCTAGGCATATACTCTGCTACTGAGCTGCACCCTCAACCCTTTTTAAAAATGTTTTATTTTGAGACAGGGTCTCACTATGTTGTGTAGACTGCCTCTGGTCTTGAATTTGTGATCC
The DNA here is from genome assembly GCA_007922755.1 of Pedetes capensis. Classification (NCBI taxonomy): domain Eukaryota; kingdom Metazoa; phylum Chordata; class Mammalia; order Rodentia; family Pedetidae; genus Pedetes; species Pedetes capensis. The sequence continues at coordinate 71,684 of VMDO01000639.1, read as the reverse complement.
TCCTGTCTCCACTTCCCAAGTTGCTGGGATTACAGGCATGTGCCATGGTGTCTGGCTCAACCTGGTCATTTTAATAACTGTTCTTGGCCTCTTGGCTAGAGTAGGAGTAGAGATACTGCTTGTTCTCAGGAATGTCTCAGCTTCTTAATTTTAATTTTTTGCAGTACTTGGGGGTTGAATACAGGGCCTCACATATACTTAGCAAGTGCTCTACAACTGAGCTGCACCTCTAGCCCACTTTCTATTTTTTATTTTGAGTAAAGGTCTCACTAAGTTATGCAGGCTGCCTCTGGCCTCGAACCCACAATCCTTCTGTCTCTGCCTCTCAGGTCACTAGGACTACAAGTGTGTCCTACTGCTGCTTCAACTTTTTAAAAATATACCTATGTTCCCTGCCCTAAGGTCCTACAGTGCAGGGTAGGCAACAGATGTTCATGGAACCTTATACCACCTTTTCGGTACAATTCTGTATTCCAAAGGACAGCAGAAGTTTTACAAAAAAAAAAAAAAAAAAAAAAAAAAGAGTAGGCCCTAGATTAATAATGATGGCAACATGCTGGGTAGTCACTGCAGAGATCTGCAATTTGAGACTATGGAAACATACAAAGAAAATGCAAGATGATGCAGTGAAAGAGGACACATAGGCTATATAGATAGGACACATATACAGAGATTTTGGGGGGGCAGGCTGTACAGGGGGTTGAATCCAGGGACTTGCACATGCTAGGCAATGCTCTACAATTGAGCTGCATCCCCAGTCCCCCCCTCAAGCCCTGCCTTTATTTATATATATATATATATATATATTTTATTTTGAGATAGAGTCTTATTAAATTGCATGGCTGCCTCTGGCTTTGAACTAATGATCCTCCTGCTTCAGTTTCTTTGTTTTTTTTTTTTTTTGCAGTACTGGGGGTTGAACCCAGGGCCTCACGCCTGCATGCTCTGCAAGTGCTGGACCACTGAGCTGCACCTCAGCCCATTTTTTTTTACTTTTTGAGACAGGGTCTCACTAAATTACGCAGACTGCCTCTGGTCTCGAACTTGCGATCCTCCCGCCTCCGCCTCCCGAGCCGCAGGGATTACAGGCGTGCGCCACCACGCCCGGCCTGCTTCAGTTTCTTGAGTTGCTGGAATTCTAGGCATGCACCAAGGCACTTGGCCAGAGAGTTATTTTTATCTTCAATGACCTGGATGTCTATAACCATACCTCTAAAATGCATACTCTTGTGATGGATAACCTAGGCATCTCCTACCCCTCTCTCTCCTTCTTCTTCCTTGGGCAAGGATAGAGGAATTAGGGTAATCTTTACCTTGTACTCTTCCCCTAAGTTACCTTACATCTTGACTTTTAAGGGACACTGGGCATCTTTACAGATTCCAGAGTATTCCCAGTGTCCTGGGTTCTGATGGCACCTGGTTCCTTTCTATCAACCTAGAGTTCTAAACCTTGGAATTTTCTTTTTAATGGTAAACAAGAAATAAAAGATCCTCACTAAATGGACTACTGTTTCTCACCAACCCAGCCCAGGTATCCAGATTGACTTGAGGACTATACTTAAGCTCTCTATGCCAGCTCTGAGTCAGGGAGAAGGGAGAAGAGGGAAGGGTCTTGCTTGTAGGTTCCTGTAGTTTCCCTAGTATAGTGGATCTTGAGCCTCTCCATAAGATGACAGCAGGACTAAGGCTCTCTAGGTTCACTATGTGATGTTCAAGGCTTCCTTCTGCCTCCAGGCAACCAGAGGTCCCAGGAGAATTCCCAGCACTGCAACGTTACAAACACATGCAACTCTTTCAAAGCCAAGCTATGTTACTAGGAAGGGGTAAGTTGTGCTCTATATGATGAAAATGAGACCCAGGTGTTACATATAAAAAAATAAACATTTAAAGAAATAAATTAAAAGGAGGAAAGGAAAGGGAGAGGGAGAGAGACCTTGAGGTTCTTAAAGAGTAGTACCCTCTCTAACTGGTTCAGGGCTTTGGTCTGCTCCCCACTACTTAGCTCCAGTTTGTTGAGGAGACATGGAGAAATCTGTGAAAGACAGGCAAATGCACGATTTAAACAGAGTGAAATAAACTCAGACACACTCCAACAGGGCACAGGGCAGGAACTGGGATGGATGGCAGGGAAGAGGGTGGGTCAGGTGCATGCACCAAATAGCCAACAGTCATCTCCATGGGTAGAACCTCTTAGGGTTGCAAGCAAAATCCTCATCAGAGGCCTGTGAAGTCCAAGGCCTCAGTTCAAAATAGAAAGAGGCCATCCTTCTGACCATCACTCTTCTCCAGAAGTTTGAGAACTTTTTGATCTAGAGTCTGCCTTGATTTATCTCAACAGAGACTAGAGAAGTATGAGCCCAGGAGTACCCAGCATTAGGGAAGGATTTGGGGCATAGCTTCTCTAGGTCTCCTACCTGCTGACAAAGCTGACCCCTAAGAGGATGGTCAGACTTTTATTTTTGTCAACATATATTTTCAGCCCAGCCTGATGGGTCTCACCTACTTTCCATAAAGGACTGGCTCACCAGCTTATTTGGTGACAGGCCAGAAAGGACAGGTTGGGGAAGGAAAGGCATCTGGAAGAGAATAAATTTCTCACTAAAGGAGTGAGAACTATTTTAAGAAGACCTGTCTAGGTAAAAGCATCTCTCTGCTACTAAGCAAGGGTATCCCATAGCACTGAAGTTTGGAGGTTAAGGTTTGGATAAGGGGCAGTAGATCAGCTCTTAGACCCTACCTTCTTCATGTTGGTCCCCACATAGCTCTTGGGTTCTTCTTTAAACTGAGGTAATCTATAAGATAGAAAATACCATGGATTGTCATTAGGGATAATAACAAATGTCCACCTCTATGTCAGCCACAGCCAAAGGTGCTCTGGGCCAGAGCATACCTGTCTCTTAGGAAAAGCTAGTTAGAGATGTAGACTAATTTCACCCTTTTCAGAGCTTCATCAAAGAGCCACAGAAAGGGATGGGAATATAGCTCAGTGGTAGAGCGCTTTCCTAACATGTTCAAGGCCCTGGGTTTAATCCTCAGCAGGACAAAAGAAAAAACAAAAAACCCTACAGGAATTGTGGGATATATGGCATAGGGCAAGATGACTAAGCATCTTTGGCGTACAGAGGCCTGTTCATCAGAGGAAAGTACTACTGAAAGCCAAGAGATGGGGAGAGGGCAATCTATCAAAATCCCTAGGAGACTGGGCACAATCCAAGAAGTAAAAAGCAGGTTGAGGTTTTGAAACCAATAAATTTGGGACCAAGGAGTACGAAAGTCTCTGCAACCGAGTCCAAGGGCAGTCTAGTTTATAGATAATAAGGATTATTATCTACAGATCTAAAAGAAAAAAGAAATCCCATGGAGAGGTTTTAAAGCCATTGCTTAAGTTCTTCTTTAAGTCTACTGAAAGGAGTATTAGGAAATAGGCAGTTAGGTCTAGCAAGAAACAGCTTTGAGGCTCTACGTTGAGGGCCTTACCTAGGGAAATAAACCATCTTGGTTTGCCTTGGACTATGGGATTTGCCAGGACATGGAACATTAAGTGCTAAAATCAAGACAGTCCAAACTAAGATGAAGATTAGCACATTAGCTTTCATGAATGTTAGTCATCCTATCCTTGGGTTTTTCCCACAGAAATCAAACTAAGCTCTTGGAGCTCAGCAACATGCTCCAGGCTCCCTTAAGCTTGGCTTCCTCTCTGGGTTCCCTTTCCCAGGTGCTACCTGCACAGAAACAGACACAAGTTTTAGGAAGCAGAACAAAGTCAGCCTAGATTAAATAACCCTCTGCCTCCCACTGAGGCCAGGCCTCCCCTCCTCCTGTCTTGCTCAGTAACTCTGGGCTCTGAGAACTACCCGCATCTATGATCCCAGTGGCCTCTGATGTGGCTTTGGGGTTGGCTGGGTCCCTGAAGTGGCTATGTGGAAGCAGGCAGACTCAAGAGGCCTGGGCAGCCGGGCTGAAGCAAACAACAGCAGGTTTACCTTGTGAAGAGCAGCTGCACCATGTCTACGAGAGTGTGCTCTGCGGATTTTCTCAATAACTCTGCACAGGCAAAAACAAATAACACAGGTGTCATTACTTGCTGTGCTATTATCAGGAGACTTCTCAGAGCAGACTCCCCTCCAAACCTTGTTTACCAAGGATTATGCCAAACTTATTAAAACCAGCTCTAGCTCAGCCTGGCAGCCATAGCTTAACTGGACCACAAGGTGGCACTACTGAGTCAGGGAAAAAAACGGGTGACACAGATGTGTTCTTTGGGGTTACAGGATAGTGTCAATCTCAGAAACCCCAAGGAGAGGATATTTGGTGCTGGAGCTGAGTCAGTCTGGGATCCATCCTCACTCCTGATCTGTTATAATGGGTTGGGGTCTCTAGTCTAGCTTCACAGCAGTCTACTACAGAGACTTGGGGATCCTAATGTTTCACAGGTGGACTGTGGAGAAGTCCTGAGTTTTCTATTTCTCTGGGGTTCAGAGACAGCATACTCAGAATGGTGAATGGCCCAGGAATGGTGAAGGAGCCAGGACTTTAGCACTTACCACTGAGCCTCATTTCAAAGCAGATCCGGAAGCAAGACTGCATAATCTCACATACAGATTCATTGGTTAGGTGGGCACCCACTGGAGTTAGCAACAGAGTCCGTAGAACCTGCGAGGAAGAAAGAGAAGACACTGTGATCAACAAGTCAGGCTGGGCAAGGCTTACCTGTAGGGAGAAAAGCCACCTAGTGTTCCTCTAGTTCCCTAGGGAAGTATTCTGGGGTGAGATTTATTTATTTTTTATGGTGCTGGGGTCAAACCTAGGGCCTCATGCATGTTAGGCAAGTACTCTCCCCCTAAGCTATACTCTTGGCTCAAGGGTGAGATTTTTTTTTTCTTGCCTCCTGATTTGAGACATAGTCTTGCTTTGTTCAAGGTTAGCCTTGAACTCTTGATCCTCCTGCCTCAGGCTTTAGTGTGCTGTTATTAAGGCATGTGCCACTACGCCTCGCTTCAGGGATGAATTTTAAAAAGAGGTTAGCAAGAGTGCTGTCCTCACTTCCTTCAGTCTAAGAGGGGAGACTTCCAGGAGCTTGACTTGGGAACTGTTTCTTCACTCTGCATGATCCTGATATGATTCAGAACTCATTCCAGCTCTAGCCCACGAGCCCAACAGATGGATGGCACAAATACAGTCTGCCAGAGGTACAAGTGTATTAAGGGCTTCCGGTATTTGATATCAATTCATTTAAAGCTCTTAATTATTTTCCTTAGAAAAAGCTTTTACTTTGGATATCTGAGCTGCTTGTTTGGAAACAAAGTCAGTCCCTAAGCCCCAGCGGAGTCAAAACACAGCTTCATGCTGCCAGGCAGACTCGGGTAAGTAGAGCCAGTGGCACCAGCCCTTGGCCATTAGCCTAATTGCTCTTCCCTTCCTGCTTACCTGAAGGATTTTCATCAGGACAACCTCATCGCTGGCAGGATCTGTGCCCACAAAACGGGCGTGGGTGACAGCATCTGCCATGTTCTCCATGCCCTCTGCGGTGCCCTCATGAGTGGGATCTGCTCCAGCAAAAAAGGAGAGATTAAATGAAGTGGAGAGGAGAGAAAACAAGACAGCTTGTCTACACATGGCCTTGAGAGACTGTCTTTTCTCCAGTCCCCTAACTTGTGGCTCCTTAGTTACCTAAGAATATTTGTCCATAACTAGCTTTTAAAAAGATCCTCAGCACAACTCCACTAGGTAAAACAGTGCTTCTTAAACTTAAGCATGTGTCAAAGTTACCTAGGGTTCCCACTGAACATTTACATTGCTGGGCCCACTTCCAGAGCTTTTGATTTTGTATGTCTACACTGGGGCCTGATAATTTACATTTCTAAGGAGATTCCAGGTGAAGTTAATGCTGCTGGTTAGGGCATCACACTTTGGGAATCATTGTCATTAAACTACTTATTTCATAGAGGAAGGGCCTGGAAATATGAGTTTTGGGTAGAGAGAAGATGCCAAGTAGGGCCAGAGCTTCGAATGCCTTTCTCTTTTCATCTTTTGTTTGTTTGTTTGTTTTTGTGGTACTGGGGGTTGAACCCAGGGCCTTGTGCTTGCATGCTTTGCAAGTGGTGGGTCACTGAGCTGCACCCCCAGCCCATTTTTTCACTTTTTGAGACAGGGTCTCGCTAAGTTAAGCAGACTGCCTCTGGCCTCGAACTTGCGATCCCCTTGTCTCTGCCTCCCAAGCCACAGGGATTACAGGCGTGTGCCACCACACCCAGCCTCTTTTCATCTTTTAATACAATTTCTCTGTGGTTGTTTTGGACGTGCGGGTTCAGGTGCAACTGAAGTAGGGGTGCAGGGGGAGGAAATGGATGGTCACTGCCATCAATTCTAATAGCTGAGTGCCACATTATAGCAGATCAGAGGCCTCTTTGATTTCATTCTTATTTAAAACAATATGAAACTGGGCAAGAATCTCGTTACCAACTTAACCAACCAGGCATTAGCGGAGAAAAAGAGACAAACTATATAGGACCAGAGGGTGGCTAGCTGGGGGGTGGGAGGGAAGGAGGATTTCAGCTGTGAATAAAAAGAGGGAAGAAGCTAGAGGTCAAGCAACCAGTAATAGTCTGGAAGTGAATGCAAAGGCTGCCAAAGGGTAAACTCTTCTATCACTCTTGGGATAAACAGCCACAAGTAGGCCAAGAAGGTGCCTCCATCAAGGCTTATGGGAGTCCTACAGAACTGCCTGGATTGCTGGCTCCAGTCCCAGGTCTGCTCTGAAGGACCCTTTCCATTGTTCTTTAGTCCTGGAAGGTGAGAATAAGTAGGGAAGAAAGGCAGGCACATGATAAAGCTCTGTGAATGATAAAAGCTGCTCCAGAGGTGGCATGTTATAATGCAGAAGCACCTCCAAATTTGAAGTGGTTAAGAGTCAGAAGACATTCTTGCCATTTTGCCATTATTGGTACATGAAATTAATGGCATTCCTGAGATGAAAGCTCAGGGATGGCTGAGAAACTTAAGCATTTCTTTTGTAACAATGAGCCAGAAAACTTTCATTGTGAGTAGTTTTCATTTTTCTTCTTTATCTTCCATGTTTGTTAGTAGTCTCTGATACCCTATCAAAGACTCTCTTGGTGCTACTTACAGCATCTCTCTACTGAGTATCTGGAGTTGCTACCCTAGATGACATGCAGAGTGAAGTCAGTTTCATGATATACAGCATAATAGGGTGATCTAGCTCTTCCTTCTATCATCCTAAATCTTCACGTTCCTCCTAGTTGGCATAGGAAATCCTATACTCTCCTGTCCTTGCCTAAACTCACTCTCACAGCTCTGCTTGATACTCCTTAATTTAAGCTTCCAGATCAAAGCTCAGTGAATGGCATCCTTACTCCCATCTTACAAGACTCCTGGGGGTCTGCTTCTTCCCCTCTTTCAGTAATCTGTTGTTAAGGTGATTTAAACTCCAGTAATCTCTTTGTATTCTTATCCCTTGAATTTGAACAAAGTGTCAAAGTTCATTTTCTAAAAAACGCAGGTAATAGTGACAGGTCTTTAGAACCATAAGTAAGGCCCTCTAGCAAACTGGGCAATCAATGGCACAAATCTTGGTCTAAAAGCTGTGTGGGGCCAAACGAAAGGTCAATCCTTAGATTGTTGTTGTAGGTGCTGTCGAGTCGGTATCCAACTCATAGGGACCCTCATAGGGTTTTCAACAGCCGACTGTTTCGGGATTGCTGTGGGAGTGGATTGCCAGGTCCTTCTCCCATTTTTGCGGTGCTGGGAATTGAACTCGGGACCTCAGAGACTGCAGTGCAGTGCTCTACCAACTAAACTAAATCCTAGCCCCAATCCTTAGATTACGGCCTAAAATAATCCCAAAAGGTTTGGGTCACAAAACAAAGGAGTAGGGGATTATTTCTTCTAGGAGGGAAGCCTAAACAAAGGATTGTTTGGCTTGAGCTCATTTAGCAGACCTTGTCTTCTCTAAGACCCCTTCCTCAGAATGTCCTCCCATTCTGGACACTTTGGAGCCAGCTTTAGGAAAATTTATCAACTTCATCTCCTTTGTTTTCTGGCTTTCATATACTCCTTCCTGCTCTTTTTCTCATGCCCACGGCAATCACCACCTCCAGCATTCTCCTTTCCCACCACAGGAAAGTCCAATGACCAGCTGGCCTGAGGTCTCCAATGACCAGCCTGTCTGCCAAGTGCAGGAAGGAGAGAGAAGAACACCCAAGAGATCAGAGAGAAAGACACAGAAGGGCAGCTGTTGGAGGATGTGAAGAGACACAACCTGCAGGTGGTGCTCAGGGCTAGGCTGGAAGTGGCTGGGCCTGATTTCATTTAGGAAAAGTACAAAGCTGGGACTAGGGTGCCTGGAGAGGCTGATGCATCTGTTCAGAATCTGGCTGGTTCCCAAGACTCCTGCTCGGGATCCTAAATACTTTAGCTAAGTAAATCCAACTTTCTAGAAAAGATAAAGGGTTTTCTTACCCTGAACTGAAGGCCATTTGCTTTTCTGGCTAGCTATAGCCTGAGCCTCATCCTTCCTTGTCTCCTTACTTAGAAACAAAGACAGCTGCCTGTTATCAGTATTCCTCATCCTTCCACATGGTTTGGTAATAGAGGAAAAGGAATTTAGGATTCTGAGTGACAAGACCAACTAAAAAAAGAATCCACTAAGCGACACTATAAACAAATTCAGAGATCAACTAGAGATTGAGTAAATTCTTTGGCATAGATTGGGAGCAAAGATTTATAATACTATGGTATACGATCAACAACAATAATACACAATAAGTTACTATTCCTACTGTATAAAGAGCTTCTACAAATTGATTAAAAAGCAACACAACCAACAACTTAGAAACAACAACAAAAAGAGCCAAAGGAGAGGAAACTCAAATGTTCAACTGCAAGGGAATAAAAACAAAATACTAATTTTTATCTACCAAAATGGCACACAAAAAAGAAAACCGATAATATTCAGTGCTGATGATGGGAAAGAACTGCAAACTCTCAGATATTGCTGGTGTAAGTGTAAATGCTGCAATCTTTTGGGAAAGCAACCTAGTAGTACCTATAAAAATGTGATATGTACAGGCCTTTACATCAGAAATTCCAAGTTCAGAAATATTTTTTATAAAAGTAATATTAGTAAATAAGGACATATGAACAAGGATGTTTATTTCAGCATTATTTATAATGGCTTCAAAAAAGGAAATAATCAAAATATTATATAAGAGAATGATCAAATGAATTATGTTGTATCTTCATCACACTACCCCCATGTGTGTGTCAGTTTGTTGTGCTGTGGAGGCTTGTATGTTGCTGTCCTGCTGAAAACTATGCCACTGGTATTTCAGACACTGGTAAGGCCACCCGTGGTGGACAGGTTTCAGCTGAGCTTACAGACTAAGACAGATTAGAGAGGAGGACCCAGAAGCCCACTCCTGAAATAATTAGCCATTGAAAACTCTATGAATAGCACAGAAGCACAGTCAAATATAGTGCTGGAAAATGATCCCCCCAGGTAAGAAGGCATTCAAGAAATGACTGGGGAAGAGTTGCCTCCTCAAAGTAGAGTCCATCTTAATGATGAGAATGGAGTAAAGCCCCTGGCATCCCCATTTGCTGAGGTGGCCTAACTCAAAATGAGAAGAAGCATAGTGACTGCAACAATGGACTCAAACACAAAAAGACCATGTGCATGGCCCAATGTATGATAGTGTTTTGTTCTGCTGTGTGTTGCTATGGGTCAGATTTGACTTGACCACACCTAACAACAAAATAATATACCACACTATGAAAATTATATAGTTAATAGAAAGAAAAATAATCATATCAGGGACTAAGAGGAAGGAGAAACGGAGTTATTGTTTAATTATTAGAGGCACTGTTTGGGAAATAGATGGTGGAAATACAACACTGAACCTAATTAATGCTATTAAATTATATACTTAAAATGATTAAAAGGGCAAAATTTTGTGTATATAACAAGACCAACTAAAAAAAGAATCCACTAAGCGACACTATAAACAAATTCAGAGATCAACTAGAGATTGAGTAAATTCTTTGGCACAGATTGGGAGCAAAGATTCATAATACTATGGTATACGATCAACAACAATAATATACAACAAGTTATTATTCCTACTGTATAAATAGCTTCTACAAATTGATTAAAAAGCAACACAACCAACAACTATATATATTTCACTACAATAAAAAAGAATAACTCAGATGGATAATTATACTATGTACATCTAAGTTAACACTACTTAGTGGAAAAAGAAAATACATAGCACATAATTCTTTATCCCCCTACCTTTTGAAAAAAGTGTAGTACTGCTGAGTGGTGGCACATGTGTGTAATCCCACCATTCAGGCAGGAAGATCTTTTTTTTTTTTTTTTGGCGGTATTGGGGGTTGAACCCAGGGCCTTGCGCTAGCATACTCTGCAAGTGCTGGACCACTGAGCTGCACGCTCAGCCCAGTTTTTCAGTTTTTTGAGACAGGGTCTTGCTAAGTTATGCAGACTGCCCCTGGTCTTGAACTTGTGATTCCCCTGCCTCTGCCTCCCAAGCCGCTGGGATTATAGGCATGCGCCATAGAGCCTGGCTCAGGCAGGAAGATCTTAAGTTAGTGGACAGATGGAGCTATTACAGTGAGAACCTGTCTCAAAAAACCCCAAACAAACAACAAGAAAAGAAGAGTACTGTCAGTGATCCTAACACTCAGGAGATTGAGACTGGAGGATCATGAGTTCTAGGGCAGCTTTTGCTACACAGCAAGACCCTGTCCCCCCAAAAGTATTTCATATTTATATGCATGCAGAAACAGGTATTTGTTGTTATTAGGTGCCATTGAGTCTAGAAAGATTCAAATTGAGCTGTTAACATAATTTACCTAAGGAAGAGGATGGAGCACTGAGAAAGATGAGGAACACTTAACTTTTCTTTCAGACACCTGCTTACTGTCTTTCTTCTTAAAATAAGCGTGCATTTTATTTGAGAGCTTCTTTGGAGGTTTTAGTAGGGGTTTTTAGTACACCTAATCATATACCCTTGACTGAAGAATGATCCTCCTCTGTTGAGATGGTCCTCCTCTTGGACTCAGTGTGTAGCTTCAGGAGGGACGCACATGAAATGGTGAAGGAGAAAGGGAACACTGCCTAGCCAGCCAGATCAGCAGAATCAATTCTGGTGATCAGTGGGGTGACAGAGGTCACAGCCAGATCACCCTCACATTCCATGGATTATATTTGAAAAAATAACGAACAAATTAAGCAAACTAAACCTCCAAGAGAACCACATTCTTAACTCTTTCCAAAGTGGAGGTAGAGAAACCAGAGTCCTAGGGCAACTTCTCCCTTCCTCCCCTCCATGCACAATCCCGGTCAATTAGCATAATGAGTCAACAATAACAATCCTATTTTTCTCCTAAAAGGAAATAGATGGCTGGGAAAAATTTCCTGTATCACCAGCTCCTTGCTTAAGGCCTGAACAACCTAGAGAAGCAGGAAATAAAGTGTAGTCATCCAACAAAGCCTAAGCTCTTACCTATGAGTGTATACGACAGGAATTTGTTCACAGAGGTAAGTGCCAGGCCAGTAATAGGGCCAGTGGTATCTTCAGAGCGAATCACTTCCAGAAATGGACGCAGGAACACATTTGGCTCAATCTCTGAGAGTTCTGCAAGAATTGAACGAAAAAACAAACATAGAAATGAAAAGACACCATTTAACAAAGAGCCAAACCCTGGAAAAAGGTCCTTGGCTGCGGCATGAGGCTATAGGTGTTCATGGCTGGGTCAATCTTCCACTCCCTGGATTACCTTAAATCAAATCCTAGATGCTGAACCATTTTATCTGTAAAATTGTTGGCATGTAGCTCCAAAAAATTAAGAATTTTTTAAACGCACAACATTTTAAAAAGGTAATAAATTTGTTTAAATGGTAAATTTTTCTGTTATATATATTTTATCACAGTTTTGTTTTTGTTTTGTTTTTTTGTAGTGCTGAGGATTGAACCCCAGACCTTGCATATGTTATGCAAGGCTCTACCACTGAGCTATATCCCCCGCCCTTTACCATAGTTTTTAAAAGTTAACAATAGTTTTTTTAATATCACCAAGTATTGAAAATCAATTTTCCACCTCTATTTCACTATCCTCTTTATTGATACACAGGTAAACTTCATCCTGGATACAGTTAACATGGCCAATCCCAGGGTGAGCTCTTGTCTTTTATGTTCTTTGCTGTTACAGTCAAGGTCACTTCACTTAGAGAATAGTGGAGCACAACCCAGGAGGTGAGGGAAATCTTATTTATAGGCCCTTGCTAAAAAACAAGTTTAAAATGCACAAAAGGCTGAGCAGTCCCCTAGTCATGGAGGCAGTCTGTAATACTGGAAGGTCCTACCACTTTCAGCCTCCTTCCTATCTAGAGAAAGCAAGGAGCTATCTCCCCTGAGATGAAGGGGCACCATAATCTTTATTTTATAGATGAGAAAAATAAGGCTTAGATAAGATATATGATGGGCTGGGCACAGTGGCCCATGCCTGTAATCCCAGTGGCTCAGGAGGCAGAGGCAGGAGGATCGCAAATTTGAGACCAGAGGCAGTCTGGGTAATTTAGCGAGACCCTGTCCCAAAAAAAGTTAAAAATGGGGGAGGGGAGGGGCAGCTCAGTGGTACAGCACTTGCAAAGCATGCAAGCTCGAGGCCCTGGGTTCAACCCTCAGCACCACAATAAATAAACAAACAAACAAACAAATAAATAAAGGGCCCCAAATCACACAACTAATAAAGAGAGCTGGGATCTGAATCCAGTGTATATGGTTCTAAAACTTGTAAAATTACTGTATCTATACTACCTTATTGCTAGCACATACTCCTGAATTTATAAGATTTCATTCCACGTGAAAGAAACTGTATTATCGTGGACTTATTCCCTACCCTACTCTGCACAGGGTCTGTTTTTCTAGATTCTGTTGTGCTTTCATCTGTCTGAGCAAGTTCCCTTTTGCTGTTAGGTGCCATTGAGTTGGGTCCGATTCATAGCAACACTATATACAACAGAATGAAACACTACCATACACTGTGCCATGCACATGATCTTTTTATGTTTGAGCCCACTGTTGAGGTCACTGTGTTTCTCATTTTGAGTAGTGCCACATCATCAAATGGAGGTCGCAGGGGTTTTAAGCCATTCCTGTCATTAAGGTCAACTCTACTTTGATAAGCCTACAGCTGAACTACTGTGGTATCTGATCCTGTCATATTTCGGAAGCTAAGCAGGATCAGGCATTGTTAATACTTGGATGGGAGATCACCTGGGAATACCGGGTGCTATAGGCTTGGGAGAAGGACTCAGCAGTCCACTCTCTAAACAATCAGCCATTGAAAACCCTGTGAATAGCAGAGAAGCATTGACAATAATGCCGGACATGACACAGTGTCGGGGAGTGTCTCATCTGTTGTGTACATAAGGTTGCTATGAGTCAGACCCAACTCGACAGCACATAATAACAATTATTTAGGGAGTGGGTTGATGGGTCCATCTCCCTAGTCTGTCTTGGTCTGAAAGCTTAGCTGGAACCTGTCCAACATGGGTGGTTGTGCTGGTATCTGAAATACCAGTGGCATAGCTTTCAGCATCACAGCAACACAAAAGTCCCAACAGCACAAGCTGACAGACACATGGGGGAGTTCCCATTTAGGCTTCCTAAAAAGGCCAGACCCTACAACAATAAATAGGCCAGAAAATTTTAGGGATGTTATCTAGGCTGTCCCCCCCTTTAGAAACAAAAGGGACCTGGGTTTTCTAAGTACCTTCACTTTTATTTAAATGTAGGGAGCTTCCTACCACCCTTCTATCTGGGTAAACATTCCCTGGGCCAGGCTGTTTCTCAGATTAATGCTTTAATTAATTGGCAGATTGGGTAGCATTTCCCAAGCCTGTCTGTACAGTGATCACATCAGGTGTATAAAACCTGCTTCTCATTCCCTACTGCTTTGACCTAGAGATGTACAATGTGCAGAAAATAACCTAGAGAAACCTGTGTGTGCATGTGTGATGCTGGTGGTGGTGGTAGTAGAGGACTGAGGTAGAAGGAATATATTTGAGAAAACTGAAAGCACATTAAAAATTTTAAATCATCTACCTTTGTTTCTTTAGGAACACAAATGCATTATGTACAATTTGGTTTGTTATTTTTAAATGAAGGTCATGTTTAGCATATATAAGATATTAAGGTCCAGGTGGTTTTGGTTGTTTTTTGAGACAGAGTCTTGCTATGTAACTCAGGATGGCCTCAAACTCTCAACTCTTCTGCCTCAGCCTCCCAAGTGCTGGAACTACAGGTGTGCACCACCATACCCAGCTAAAAAAGTCCGGATGAAAAAAAAATCTTTAATTCAAAGTTGGGAGAGGGAACAGATTTTTTGTTTTCATCTATTTGCTACAACTATACTTGCTTCATGTCTTCTTTCCTGTGAAAATTAGGGCAGTTTTACAGCTGGGGTGCACACTTTGAGGACCACGTGCATTCCACTTTTCTTTTTTGTTGTGCTGGGGATCGAACCTAGTAGGCAACCTCTCTACCACTGAGCTACATCCCAGCCCTGTAATCTGCCTTTTTAAACTTTGTTTTTGACACAGGCTCTTTGGCCTGGAACTCAGAATCCTCCTTCCTCAGCCTCCTGAGTGCTGGGATTACAGGCATGCATGAACATACCTGGCTCTGTTCTGTTTCTGGTTGTTTATCTGGTAAAACTGACTTTTGTGTACCACCACCACAAACAGGATGTAGAACAGTTTCATAACCCCAGAAAACTTCCTCTGCCCCCATTGCTAATCCGGCCATCTTCTGATCTATTCTCTTTCACCATAGTTTTATCAAGAAGCTCATATGAAAGAAGTCATATAGCATGGAACCTAGAGACTTGCTTCTTTCACTCAACATGATGCCTTTGAGATTTGTCTGAGTTATTGCATATATCAGTATTTGTCCCTTTTTACTGCTGAGTAGTATTCAGTTACATATGTATACCATAATTTCCTTACCCACTCACTGGTTGAAGGATGTTTGGTTCTCCAGTTTGGGATGATTATAAGTAGTACTACTATAAACATTTGATACAGAGTTGTATGTGAACATAGATTTTCAATTCTCTAAGGTCAGTACACATGTGTGGGATTTCTGGATTTAATGCCAAATCATTTTCTGGAGTCACTGTACCACTTTGCATTCACATCAGAAATGAGAATTCTAGTTTTTCCCGCATTCTCTCCAGTCGTTGGTATTTTCAGTATTTTTATTTAGGCCATTCAGGTAGGTAGGTAGAGGTATCACTGTGTAGTTTAAATTTGCATTTCCCTAATGGCTTATGATGTTGAACCTCTTTTCATATGCTTATCTGCTGTCCATGTATCCTTTAGGGTGATGCATATATTCAAGTATTTTGTCCAGTTTTTAAGTGAATAATTTTCTTAATGTTGAGTTTAGAATCTTCTTATCTATTCTTCACTCAAATCTTTTATTGGTGAGCTGGGTGCAGTGGTACACGCCTGTAATCCCAGCAGCTTGGGAGGCGGAGGCAGGAGAATTGCAAGTTCGAGACCACAGGCAGTCTGCGTAACTTAGCGAGACCCTGTCTCAAAAATTAAAAAAAAAAAAAAAAAAATCCTTTATAGGTGATATAGTTATTTACAGATATTTTCTCCCAGTCTGAAACTTGGCCTTTTCATTCTTTTAGCAGTGTCTTCCATAAAGCAGATTTTAATTTTTCCCCAGTACTGGGAGATTGAACCCCGGGCGCTCTATCACTGAGCTGCACCCCAACCATCTTTTTTATCTTTTATTATTTTTGAGACAGTGTCTCACTAAATTGCATGGGCTGCCTTTGGCCTCAAACTAGCGATCCTCCTGCCTCCGACTCTTGAGTAACTGGATTACAGGTATGTGCCAAGGCACCAGCTCACTTTTTCTTTTGGTGAAGTACAAGTTATCAATATTTATTTTATGAATTGTTTTGTTTTGGGGTAATATTTAAATCCACTCTGCCTAATATCAGGACACACTTTTTTTTTTTTTCCTAGACAGGGTCTTCCTATATAGCACAGGCAGGCCTGGAACTTGTGAGCCTTTTGCCTTAGCCTCCTGAATCCTGGGATTTCAGGTATGTGTCACCACACTTGGCAGCAACAATTATTTTCCTTGTCTTCTTCTAAAGGGTGTGTACACTTTTACATTTTTCATTTAGATCTGTGACTTATTTTAATTTTTGTGTAAGTTTAAGGTTGATGTTCATTTGTTTGCATGTGGATGTCAAACTGTTCTAATACCATTTGTTGAAATCAAAGCTTTTTTAGGTAGGTAGGTAGAGGTACTTAGTCTCCTTAGGAGTTCCTTTTTTGTTTGTTTGTTTTTTTGAGACAAGGTATCAGTATGTAGCCCAGGCTGGCCTTGAACTCATGATCCTCCTGCCTCAGCCTCCCAAAGTGCTGGGATTACAGGCATGTGCCACCATGCCCAGCTTTGGACTTTTCTGGGAGTGAAGGAGGTACAGAGGATTCTTTCTTGGGTCTCTCTTTCTAGGACTCTCCCTTGTTACTACTCCTTGTTTCTTTATGAATTGGGTATCTTTGTTTGTTTGTTTGTTTGTTTGAGACAAGGTTTCACTATGCAGCCCAGGGTATTCTCAAACTCATTATCTTTCTGCTCCGACCTCCCAAGTGCTAGGATTACAGGTGTGGGCCACCACATCCAGCCTTGAATTGGACATGTTTTAAATGCCATGTAATAGAACACCCATTATTTGTAAGCTGACTGAACATATTTTTTTTATAAAGTCACTATCCGTCACAATTGGGAGACAGACCCAGCAACCCACTCCCAAAACATATCAATCTGCCATTGAAAACCCTATGAACAGCAGAGAAGCACTGACAATAATGTTGCGCCTGTTGTATGTAGGGTCGCTATGGATCGGATAATGACTCCACAGCACCTAACAACAACAACAACATCCATCACAAGGAGGTATGTGGCTGTAGAAAACATTAACTATGCATTCTGGGCTGGAATGCAACACCAGAATAATGAAGTTGTTTTTATTAAGTGTACATTTGGGATGAAACTAGAGACAGACAGGTAGATAGATATTGTTGTGAGAATAGGTGTTGGCTGGGTCTACTTCTGTTCATTGTTTTGTGCAGCTGTTTCTCAAACCTTTCAGGATTGCGCACCCTGATTCAGCTGTCTTGGAAGTTTCTTTGGGGACCTTTCAGAATGTATTAGTCAGCTGTCATTGCTGTAGTAGAAAAACCAACTAAAACAATCGTATGGAGGAAAAGGTTTATCGAAGTATCAGAGTATCAGCCCATAATGGTGGATGGACAGGTATGATCACAGTGGAAGCAGGGCCTGTGGCTGATGACCTTACAGCATCATGGGGCATGAGGCAGAGAAATTCCTGGAACTGTGGGTCCAGGTAAAAAATCTCCAAAGGCCTGCCCCTCCAACCACTTATGAAAAGTTGAGTCCTGCCTCCCAAAATTCCATGACTTTCACAAACAGTGCCGCTAGCTGGGGACCAAACATTAAAGCACATAGCCTTTAGGGGGCATTTAATATTCAAACCATGACAGAGTAAATAAGGTGTGACTTTTCAGAGTACTGCTGTTTCCATGAACCTTATTTGTTTACTTTTTACCTCACAGATTTGTCTTTAGAAGCAATAATGGGAAGTGCTTTAGGGTACATGTCTTAGCCCCATTTGTCACTTTTGTCTTGCTTATTTGAGACAGGGTGACAGGGTCCCCTTTATATAGTGCAGGCTGGCTTCAAATTCTCAATCCTCCTGTCTCAGCCTCCAGAGTGCTGGGATTACAGATGTGTGCCACCATGCCATGTTATTTTTTTCTTTTCTTTTTTTTTTCCCCCAGTACTGAGGAGTTGAACCCAAAGCCTCATGCATGTTCTTCCACTGAGCCACACCCCATAGCCCCTTTTATTTTTTATTTTGAGACAAAGTCTAAGTTGTGTAGGTAGCCTCTGTCCTCAAACTTGTGATCCTCCTGCCCATCCTCCTGAGTCTCTGGGATTACAAACACGTCCCATAGTGCCCAGAACCATGAATTACATTTTTGATTCCTTGTTTTCTCCATTAGTAATATGGGAAATGCCCCTTATCATAAAGTTTTTGAGCCCATTAGCATGTATGGCTGAAGCAGAATTAAGATTTATCAATTTTGGTGTCATTAAGAATTTATGAGATGGGATTTAGCTCAGTTGGTAGAGTGCTGCTCTGCAGTCTCTGAGGTCCCAGGTTTGATTCCCAATACAAAAATGGGAGAGGGACCTGACAATCCACTCCCAAGGCAATCCCGAAACAATCAGCCATTGAAAACCCTGAGGGTCACTATGAGTTGGACATGACTTGACGGCACCTAACAACAACAACAACAACAACAACAACAACAACAAGAATTTATGATATGCTGCTGTAGTAACCATTTCCGGCTGTTGGAAAAAGAAGAATAAGGGTTGTGTACACTTAAGGACAGGTTGCTTGGCAGTCCTGTAACTGAAATTCTTTGGGAATACTTTGATTCTTCTTTAATAGCTTTGGTGATTGACCTTTCAGGTTCTTTATCATACAGACTTTGCTAATATCAATTCAGATTTTTTCTTCTCCCTTTACTGGTAAATGATGGTGGGGTACAGAATAATATAGTATTGGCTTTTTCTATTATACAACTATTACACCACTTTTGGTTACTCTTTTATCAACTTATAAGGTTTATGGGACCTTACAACTAATATGTAGTAAAACTCAAATGCATATTTGGGCTATATTCCCCTCTTTTTCCAATGTACTCATGAAGTTGTATTGTTTATATTGAGATTATCCTCTCCCCCTTTATCCCCTTTACATTGATTCTCCTTCCCATTCCACCTTCTGCAATCTTCGCTTCCCTCTGCTAGTTCCCTCCATCCTTCTTTCTACTCTTTATATATGCTTTTTTCCCTTCTAAGCTCCTAGAGAACACCTGACAGGGTGGTAACTGATAATAAACCTATAATTGTCTCCTTGTTGCCATTGAACAAAGACATGTTTTTACTAAATGAAAGGAATTTAGATGGAAAAAGCTGCTCCAAGTATAATGGATGCATAAGGCTGGACTGAACTAGTCTGTTGTAAAGTATAACAACAGAAGTTTTTAATTTCTCTTGGGTCTTCAAATTGCCTTCTTAAGTTTGGGCTTGGTTGTGTATAGTGTATGCAGAAAACAGCAAGGCAGAGTGAAGGGCTACAGCAGCTTGGGGTTGCCTGTATGTTACAACCTAATTGCTTTCCTTTCAATAGATGCCAATTTCCTCTAGAAGGAAGAGAACTAGTGTTTAGTGTTGATATGCATTAAACTTGTGCTCTCAGTAAGACAGATGGATCAGCCTGTCCTCGAGCCTCTGTGTAAGTTTCAGGCCAGTCCCTATGGGCCTCATTTAGCCAGGCTGGCCTTGTTAAAGGGGCCTTATTCTCCCTCTTGGATTAAGAGTGAACCTAGACAAACTTAATGTTTAATTTGTGTGACAGTACTACAGTCAATATTTAACAGTGTTTAGCCACTGGTTAGGAGGAGGAATGGAAGAAACTTAAGTTCAAGGATAGTTAACTTTAAATGTTTTATTTGCCATCTTAGTCATATAGTTAGTACTCCTATAGTAACAGATTGGTGTAAGACTTAAGAATATAATGCAGTGTTTAAGAGCATCAATTTTGGAGTTAACAAGACCTGGGTTCAAATTCTGTATCTTTCACTTACTGTGTGACTTTGGATAAGTCACTCAACCTCTTAGAGCCTTAGTTTCCTTATTTGTAAAAATGAAGGCAGTAATACTGTTTCTCAGAATTATTGGTAGAATAAAATAATCTATGTATAATAATTATGCTTTGTTTTGTTTTAAGATGAGGTGTCACTATGTTGTCCAGGCTGGCCTTGAACTCCTAGGCTTAACGGATCCTCTTGTCTCAGCTTCCTAAGTAGCTGGGATTACATGTGTGCATCACTGTACCTGGCTTGAAAATTATGTTTATTATGTGGCTGTTGCTAATATCTGAAGAAAATTAAGGTTGTTTTCCTGGACAATGGAATGTTGTTTTTAGGTGCCATCGAGTTGGGTCCAACTCATTGAGACCCTGTGTACAACAAAACGAAACACTCCTCCACACTGTGCCATGCCCAGCACTATTGTCAGTGCTTCTCTGCTATTCATAGGATTTTCAATGGTAGATTGTTTAGGAATTGTTTCGGGAGTGAGCTGCCAGGTCTTTCTCCCATAAGCAATGGAATAGGATTCTTTTTTTTTTTTCTTTTTGATTAATTTTATTGTGAATATTTGAGATTTACATCATGATGTTATGTGATACACAAAATAGTTACTATAGTGAAGCAGATTAACATATTGATCATCTTACATAGTTGCTACCTTTGTGAGAAGAGCAGATAAAATCAATTTAGCAAAAATCCTCAATGCAATGCAATTTTATTAACTACCATGTATTAGATTTCCAGACTTGTTCCTCATACATATCTCCTTATGAGGATCCTTTGACCTACAACTCCCCATTTCCCACCCCATTCCCTTCTGCCCCTAGTAGCCACTGTTTTATTCTCTATAGGAGAGAAAACTTTAAAAATTAGTTTCTGCCTTGCATGCCTGGCCTGAGGAAATATTAATAGAATTCAGGTTGGGTTCTGTGGGGTTTTTTTGCCTTTGTAGACTGTGCCCCCCCATTGGCCTTCATGTTTCTTTTTGTTCCCATCCCATCTTAACTCTAGATGATTTTGCCTAAGATGCTAGAGAGAGAAGTCCTAAAGGCTCTTGTCAGATGCTATTTGCACATTTTAAACCAGAGCTTTCTTATCTCATCATAGTTAATGTAATGGTACGCATGTCTGCCCCATAAACTTAGTGGATAAGATCAGCTTTTGCAGGCAGGAAGTTTTCATAACATGGTATAGAGGCAGCCTTTGTATTTACCCTGTAGGACCAAGCTAGCTCCCAAGAAACAGATAAAATAAAATGCGATAAAAATGAAACATGCTATCTCAGGGACCTCTAATAAGTGGCGATTTTACTTTAGCACTTTGCAGATGAAACTGTATTGTGTTGTGACACAGGCAGCCCTTATCACCAAAACCCTGCTTTTAGAGGGTGATAAAAGTTTTCTGGCCTCTTGGTTTCTCTAGTTTTCTATTTTTAGGCTTTGAATCACCCAAAGGTGAAGAAAAAACGCTCAGTGTTTAGAATTGATATCTTTATTTGAAGTGAATATTGATTCACTTTCACAAATTATTAATAAAATATATTAAAATAGTATACTAGCCCATATATTTTAATCACATTTCTCACTATTATATTAGTAATTAGGAAGGTAGCTCCTTTAAACTGAAATATGACTAAATATTTTCTGTGATAGTCATCTTTCACCAGTTTAAAACTACACATTCTGGTAGTTTTAAACCCTGTGCTATACTGAGTACCTGGAATGTCCCTAAAGGCCATGTGTTGAAGGCTTGGTCTTCATCTCACCCATGGTGCTATTGGGAGGTGGTGAAAACCTTAAGAGGTGGGGCCTAGTGAGAGGTCCTAGGTCATTGGTGGCATGCTCTTGGAACTGTGACTTATTCTGGTCTGTCTCTTTTCTGGCCATGAAGTGAAGAATTCCTCTACCTTGGGATCCCACCATGATGTGCTCCCTCATCACAGGTCTAAACTGACCATGGACTAAAACCTCTAAACTTGTGAGCCAAGCCATGTACAGTGTAATCCCAGTGACTAGGGAGGCAGAGGCAAGAGGATGGCAAGTTCAAGATCAGGGGCAGCCTGCATAACTTAGCAAGATCCTGCCTCAAAAAAGCAAAAATTGGATTGGCGGTGAAGCTCAGTGGTAGAGCATTTTCAAAGTATGTGTGAAGTCTTGGATTCAATCCTTTGAGTAGGATTTTTCCTCTTGTAATTTTGAGTCAGCTCTCTCATATGAGTGAGAACATGTGTTGTTTCTCTTTCTGAGCTTGTGTTCGTTCACTTAAAATAATTTTCTCTAATTACATCCATTTTGCTGCGAATGACCCTATTTCATTTTTCTTGATTGCTGAATAGTTGGAATAGGATTCTTATAAAGGCAATAGATAGCAGCTCCTAGCAACAAGCTAACCTGGTTATTTAGCAGGAATACCCAAGGTAGGAAGCTCTTTACTGTCCCAATCATGAAGATCGTATCATCATATTGGATAAAGTCATGTAATAAATTATTTTCCTGTATGCTGCCTTTAAGTGGTCTTATCTTTTTAAAGTAGAGGATAAATCTGACCTGCAGCAGACCAGGTGGCCTCACTTAATAAGAAGGAGATAGTAAAAATGAGTATTTCAGGAGCAGAGATCTATTGAAAGCAGCCTGTTATTGGCTCCACATACTGTCAGGGATTTCAGCCTTGAAAAATACATTCTCTTCTTATTCTCTCCATTAGGAGAGACTGAGCTGCTATAAGGTCTGAGAGGTAGCTAAAGTTGTGACAGGGTGCCCAAGACAGAGAATACATATAAATGTCCAAATCCCTTTTCTTTCCTGATTATCTTGAAACTTTTCATGCCAAATAGGATGAGTTCTTACATCATCTCTGGTTTTGACCGAGGCCTCAGGAGCAAGATCTTCTACTAATTACTTATCAATGACAGATGGGGGAAAATATAAAATGGTAGTTTCTACCCCCTGGAATTTTCAGACTTTATGCCCAAGGTATATAAAAGTTAAGGAATTACTCATATTTAATCAGCGTATGTAAGGTTTAGTATTTGATTCATGAAAAACAGGTTGGGCTGGTCACTGATGAATAAATAGATCAGCCTGAAAAGTGAATGTTTTCCAGCAAGTATGTATGTATGTATGCATTTTGGTTTTTAAGACAAGGTCTCACTGTATAGCCAAGACTAGCCTGGAACTCACTATATAGGCCCCTATGTAGACCAGGTTGGCCTTGAACTCACTGGGATTACAGGCACGTGCCATCATGCCCAACTTCTAAAAGGTTTTTAAAGAATCCAATGTAGAAATAATTTTTCTTTCTTTCTCCTTTCCCTCCCTCTTCCTCTCCCCCTTCCTCTCCCCTTTCTCTTGCACTTCCAGCCCATTTTTTACTTTTTGTTTTAAGACAGGGTCTCACTAAGTTATAAGGCTACCCTCTGGTCACTAATTTGCCATCCTCCTGCCTCTGCCTCCTGAGTTGCTGGGATTACAGGTATATGCCACCATGCCTAACTTAATTTGCCTTTCTTAATGTAAGTGGTTAGAACCATTACCCACTACTACTAGATCTAAGTGGAACCATGGACTCATCTTGCACTTGGATATAGCCATGAGTAGGCCAGGCATCATATTTTGTTTCTTAAATAGTCATAATATCAAAGATAATCATCCTGTCCATATACACACCTTCCCAAATCTAGAAGCACCTTGAACAACTTAAGCATTTGTTTGAGAAAAAGGAAATAGACCCAGGAAACTGTTGGGTCAGAGCTGAAAAAAGAGAAGCCATTGTTAGGAGCTTACTCATACAAACTAGGCTTGCTTTTGCCAGAGGATGCCTTTGCAACTTATTCCTTGCATTTGTTTGCATTTACTCTCAAATTGTATGTTGCACTTAGAAGCATATTTTTTAGGTCTCTAAAGGGGCCTTAAAAATGCCAAGTATGGTGGTACATACTTGTAATGCCAGCACTTGGGAGGCCCAGGCAGGAAGACTGATGCAAGTTCAAGGCCAGCCTGATTTACATGGCAAGTTCCAGGGAAGCCTAGGCTACAAGGCAAAACCCTGTCTCAAAAAAAGAAAAAAAGAGAAAACAGTGTGTGTGTGTGTGTGTGTGTGTGTGTGTGTGTGTGTGTGTTGAAGAATCTAGTTAAATAACTACTTCCACCTCCCCCAGGAAATCCCAGTGGATGAAGAAACTAAAAAAGTGAGGTGTTTCTACCTAAGGTCACAGAGTTAGTGACAGAACCAGGACTGAGTCTAGTCCTAGGCATTACTTTATTTCATTTTTCCTGTTTACACAGGGAAGGGTTGCAAAGGCTTGTCTGTGTTTGACCCTTAAGCCCAAACTAGGAAGTATAGCTCTGTGGAAGCTGCCTTTGGCAGTTTTCTCTGGAATCAATCAGTTCCTGAAACCACACCTAAATGCCCACTGGGCCATTCTGAGGTCTGTGCAACTTTGAAGTTGACAACAGAGGTATAAGAGATGTAGCCATATATTCAAGAGGCTTCTAGTTTTGCCTACTTTTACTCAACGTTTGGAGCACTACTCTTCATGTCTCCTAGTAACCAAAAACAACCACAGCTCCTTCTTACTGAACATATTATTGTTGTTAGGTACTGTCAAGTCGTGTCCGACTCATAGTGACCCTTATAGGGTTTTCAATGGCTGATTGTTTCAGGATTGCCTTGGGAGTGGGTTGCCACATCCTTCTCCCGTTTTTGTGGTGCTGGGAATCGAACTCAGGACGTCAGAGACTGCAGAGCAGCACTCTGCCAACTGAGCTAAATCCCAGTCCCTACTGAACATATGTTGTTGTTGTTAGGTGCTGTTGAGTCGGTATCCGACTCATAGCAACCCTCTGTACAACAGGGGAAACACGACTGTCAGTGCTTCTCTGCTGTTCATAGGGTTTTCAATGGCAGATTGATTTTTGGGAGGGGGTTGCCAGGTCCTTCTCCCAACTGAACATATAGTACCTCAGAAATTCCATTTGTAGATTGTTCTCAATCTCTGATTTTTATAAGAAATATATTCCTGAGTATAGCAGAGTCAGGAAAGTAGAATATGAGGACCTAACATTTTCTCCTGAAGTAGAACATGCCAGTATAGACAGAAAAAACAAAAACCAAAAAGGTTTTGTGGTCAGATAATTTTGTCATATGCATCTGGTTACCTTTGTCAAGGGGGGCCAGGTGCACTGGCACATTCCTATAATCTCAGTGAATCTGGAGGCAGAGGCAGGAAGACCACAAGTTCCAGGCCAGAGGCAGCAATAACTTAGGGAGACCATGTCTCAAGATAAAATAAAAATAAAAAAGGGTGTGGCTCAGTGGTAGAGTGCTTACAAAGTATGTTCAAGGTCCTAGGTTTAGCCTTCTAATACCAAAGAACACAAAAATGTTAAAAAAGGTAAATGAACTAGACTTTTGTTTTTATCAGGCTTTGATTTATTAGTTTGCTGTATGTGATCCTTCTTTAGAATGATCCCATTCTGTCTCCTGGAAGATGGGCCAATATTTCTAGGATGAAGAACTAGGATGGGGGTAGGCTGATGACCCTCTAGAAAGCAAGAAGGGAGAAACAGACTCAGGGCAAAAGGGTCGAGACAGGCATTTCTGAAGCCAAATGGTGTTGAAATAATATACCACAGGCCTTTTTCCTTGTCAGCATAATCCAATTGAGAATGCCCAACTGCCCCTGATAAGAGTCACTCAGGAGTGAAGAGCTTTACTACCAGGGAAAGCAGCTTATGTGTGCATTTTGGCTCAGGAATGTGCCAGCCCAATGCTGGCCAAATGAGAAAAGGCTGCTGCAGGCTGGAGAACACAGACTCCTGGGAGGACAGTGGCTGCTAGGAGAGTAGGCTAGAAGAGTGTTCTCTTTTGTTCAAGGGCAGCGCTCACAGCCACATGTTGAGGCCTTTGATATATTTTATTGAAAAAGGTAGCAGTTCTGACATGAAAAGAGAAAACAGTGTCAGGGTTCAACCCTTCTTTTGGTCAGGTCACTCATCATTTCAAAAGATAGGAGACTTGGGGGATACCAGCAGATTCTCAGGCTGACATTGAGCCTGAGACTTCAGGCTCAGGGACTTCTCTATTTTAATACCATAATACACAGGGTAGAGCTCCCTGTTGGCTGGTGTTGAGCAAACTATGAGCAAATCACCATCAAGGTATCTCTAAAGGGCTTCACTTTACCTTAGGCTGATGGGGCCTTTGAGTTTCTCCAGAAATAGTTTAATAATTCTTGTAATTTGGCACTGAATAACCAGAAATTAGACCTGGATTTGATTGTAGGAGGACCCCAAGAAAGGGCTGGGTTTCCCTTCCCTGTACTTGTTTTTCCCCCTAATCCTAGAACATGAATCAGTCACCTCCAGAGAACACCTCTACTTAATCTGCACTCTTTTGTTTACTGGACTGTTTGTGCCTTGAGGTTGACAGCCTTCCAAGGCAGGAATTTTGGCTGTTTGGCTGGGGTGTCAAATGTCTTCTGGGTTGTGAAATTACTTAGCTTGCTAACTATGGGCAGCATCAAGGCACTTTTCTTCTTCTGAAGTACTCAGGAAACAGTTCTTACTTCTTTTTTCTTTTTTTTTCTTTTTTTGCGGTACTGGGGATTGAACCCAGGGCCTTGTGCTTGCATGCTCTGCAAGTGCTGGACCACTGAGCTGCACCCCTGGCCCATTTTTTTACTTTTTTAGACAGGGTCTCGCTAACTACAGACTACCAGTTAGCGACTGCCTCTGGTCTTGAACTTGTGATCCTGCTGCCTCTGCCTCCCAAGCCGCTGGGATTACAGGTGTGCGCCACCAGGCTGGGCGACATTTCTTACTCTTCTAAAGACCCAGATAACTAAATCCAGCCCCTAAGCAGGCCTAAAACAGTAGTTAGAACATCAGAAACCTTTTTTTCTGTTGTAGCCCTATGTTCTTGTTAGATACCATCAAGTCAGGTTGGACTCATAGCATAGGAAGCAGTAAAATTGAATGGTAAGGAGCCCTCATTTTAGAGTCAGATGAGCTTGATTTGATGCCCATTTCCACCGTTAGCAAGTTGTGTGATCTTAACTGATAGGTACATCTACTTATCCATTCTAAGTCTCATTTTTATCCACAAAATGCATTGATTGTGAAGAGAAAAGATGTTAATTTGCTTAGCACATGGCACAGCACAAGGTAATAAATGGTAGCTGCTATTATTATCTCTCTCTCTTCTAAGAGGACCATGAATAGTCTAATCAAGAGGGTCCCATGGAGAACTCTGTGGAAGCTCCAGATGTAGCCCTCACACAAAATACAACTGAATCAATGGATAGGGGATCAGTAATTTCTTAGGATTACTGATTCAGCACAATAAACAGAAAAGCCTACTCCTTTTTCCGATACTATGTATACCTTTGAATACATAGAACTTTTGTTGTTGTTTTGAGACAAGGTCTCGCTGTATAGCAGAGGGTGGCCTGGAACTCACTATGTAGTCCAGGCTGGCCTCAAACTTGCATCGATCCTCCTGCCTCTGCCTCCTGAGGACTGGGATTGCTCAGCCTGGAATACATAGAAATTGAAGAACCAGGCTGGGTGCAGTGGCGCACGCCTGTAATCCCAGTGGCTCGGGAGGCGGAGGCGGGAGGATCGATGCAAGTTTGAGGCCAGAGGTGAGACCCTGTCTCAAAAAGTTAAAAAATAGGCTGGAGGTACAACACAGTGGTCCAGCACTTGCAGAGCATGCAAGCACAAGGCCCTGGGTTCAATTCCCAGTACCACAAAAAAAAAAAAAAAAAAAAAAAAAAAAAAAAAAAAAAAAAAAAAAAAAAAAAAAAAAAA